>JALPQD010000359.1:1800000-2392500 GCA_023101885.1 Typhlomys cinereus | reverse complement strand
TCCCTAAGGAAAACAGGAAGCAGCATTAGAGAGTGCTCGAAAAAATAATGACTGATGGCTTCCTAATTTAACTGAAACCACCCCAAACTTTCAAATGAACGAGCCAAGTGAATGAATCCCAAACATTATAAGTCAAAGCAAATTTTATGCCAAGATAGAGTCAAACTTTGGAAACCGAAGGCAAAGCAGTAACAGAAACCTGTATGTAGAGCTGCTGTGGAAAATGGTTAGGTTTCTTAAAAAATGGCCTAGGCAGTTGTCATCTAATCCAGCAACTGTACTTGTAGGCATTTAGTTCAGAGAAATATAGACCTGCAGACATAAAACCCATACTCTAATATTATAGTAAGTTTACTCACAATAGCTAAAAAATGCAGCACAACCCAGATGTCTTCTAGTACAGACAATGAAACAAACTCTGGTACATCTGCATCATAGAACATTACTCAGCAATAAAAAGACAGATTTTTTTAAATTCCTGCAGTAATTTCAATGTACTTTTCATAATTGTGCCTTCTGAAAAAAGCTGTTTCCAACATTTATGATATTTAATCCCACTTATCTGGTGTGTTTTGTTTGTTTGCTTTGAGACATAATCTTGACATGCATAGAAGGCTGTTCTGGACTCATATATCCTTCAGCCTCGGCCTTCCATACCCAGATTATAATAGTCTTCTTTCTTAAGTGTGTGTATGTGTGCAAATATGCATGTGGTGTATATGTATGTGCATGTTGAATGCCCGTGCATGTGTGTGGGTGCACATGGACATCAGAGGAGAATATCAGGTTTCTTGCTCTATAACTCTAAACTTTATTTCCTTGAGACAAGGTCTCTCCCTGAAAAAGAAGCCAGGATGACAGCTAGCAAACCTGGAAGATTCTGTCTTCACCTCCACAGTGCTGGCTGACATAAAAGGCACTTGAGAACAGTTTCTTCAATTATATCTTTTTACATTTTCATTTGTA
This sequence comes from Typhlomys cinereus, assembly GCA_023101885.1. Taxonomy (NCBI): domain Eukaryota; kingdom Metazoa; phylum Chordata; class Mammalia; order Rodentia; family Platacanthomyidae; genus Typhlomys; species Typhlomys cinereus. The sequence goes on along the minus strand of JALPQD010000359.1, from coordinate 2,391,534 downwards.
TGTATATTTAAGGGGGAGGATGCATTTATGTGTCCATGCTCACATATATGTATGCATGCATGCGTGTGTGTGTGTGTGTGTGTGTGTGTGTGTACATGTGGAAGTTTGAGGTTGGTGTTTGAAATCATCCATTCTCACTCTCCCACTTTATTCTCTTGGAGGCAGGATCTCTAATCAAACATAGAGCTTGTTGACAGGACTGGTATCACTAGCCAGATTGTTCTAGGAAATTCCATTCTTCACCTTCAAGGCCGCAATTATAGGAGGGCCACCAAGTCTACCTGGTGTATGTGGCTTCTGAAGAGCTGATGTCCAATCCTCTTTTGCGTGAGCAGCAAGCAAGCATTTCAACAGCTGAGCCACCTTGCCAGGACTCACTACTGACTTTTTGCCATGGTTGTTTTTGTCTGATTTGCCATCCTGCCAATCTCTGTAATTGTCATAGTTAAGCACATGTGTCAACTTGACTGTTGAGGGTTTGAGCTCTAGGCACATTTGTAGAGAGTTTAGTGGTTAAGCCCAGAGCAAACCTGTAGGAGACTGTCTAGCTGATGGGGAAGGCCCAGCCTATGGTAGGTGGGACTGGGCCCTGGAATAAATCACAGAGAGCTGGTTGAGAGAGTTGGCATCCTTCTGTTCACTTGGCCAGATATGCTGGTTTGACAAGTAAGGATTGTCCCTCTCTCAGTTGTTATGTTGTGATGATGTGGCCAATTCCCTCAGCCCTGGTGTTGGTGCATGCTCTCCTGTCCAGCTGGACTGAGAACTATAACCAGAAATCATAAAAGAGATAAACCCTTGTTCCCTTAAGTCGTTTGATGGTCATTTATCAGCAACTATGCAAGCGAACTGCAACAGTAATATTCCTTTGAAATCACTTCTCTTGAATTTGTTTTTTAGCAGTTTCCTCCACATGTATAATGTATTCTGATTACTGCAACCCCTTGACATCTTTCATTGACTTCTCTCTATTGCTTCTCCCTCTTCCTACAAGTTCCTTCACAAGTTCCTATTTCTTTGTTTTCTTCTGAGGTCCACTAAGTTGAAACAGAGCCATCTGTGTGGTGCCAAGTTTAGAACCTTGCACTGAAATCTAATTATGGAAATGGAGAACCAGGCAGCATTTGCTGAGACTAAGAAATGATGGGTGTCAAAGAGATGTGGATGGAGCCATAAGCATACAACACACAGGTTCCTAGCAGTGTCAGAACTGGACTCTAACAATATCAGTAGCATATCCAAGTAGTAATAGAATGTTTTATTTATTTCTGTTTATGGACTTTATTAAAGATTCAGGCAGGCTTATTCATGACATTTTTTTCCAGACAAAACTTGTTTTGATTGTCCCTTTTTTATCATCCCTACTCTAAGCTCTCCCCCTTTTGTAGTCTCCTTTATATTGTCATGTCACAAGTCACCTTTTACTCACTGAACTGTCTTTATCATTTCCTCTTCCATTGCTGTGATCTCATATCCAGTTCCATAACCTGAAACTACTCACATATCTTATTTACATACATGCAAATATTATAAAGTAGGATCTACACATTAGAGAAAACATGAGATTTTTGCTTTTCTGATTCTTGGTCATCTCACTTAATACAATACTTTTCAGATTCACTCAAATTATGAAAAATTATGTGATTTAATTTTTAATTTAGAACTGAATAAAACTCTGTTGTGTATATGTACCAGCTTTCATTATTCATTCATCTGTTGATAAACATCCATGTTGACTATATTTTCTTGCTGTTGTGAAAGATACCACAATAAACACTAATGTGTAAGTATCTCTGTGGATGTAGAATCCTTTGGGTGTATGCTCATGAGTGAATAGCTGAGTCATATGGTAGCTCCATTTTCAATTTTTTTGAGGCATCTGCATACTGGTCCCTGTAATGACTGTATGAGACTATACTTGAAGAATGCTACTATTTGGGAAAACTGGTCAAGTGTACACAGAATGTCTCATGTCATTTCATACAGCTACATTTAATCAACAATTATTTCACAACAAAATTTTAGTAGAAAATGGTGTATTTTAAGGCACTTTTGTGATAAAAACTTTTAGCAGTATGATTTATAAATTATTATATTTAAACAAATGTCTATGCTTATGATTACTTTGTAAAGTACAAGGACATTTGATTCCTTTCCTTTAGGTCAATGTGGAAATCTGTAAAGCTTTTGATGTATGATATGGAATCATTCAATGAGCTTTCCTAACTGCAGTTGGAGACAGGGTGGAAAATGCTACTTTTGATGTGCTGTTATTTCATATTCTAAATGAATTGGTTCTAGGTTTCAGTCAAGTTATCTCTTGCTGTTCTGATTTCATCATTCATGTGCCCAGAGTCTACAGTTTTGTAGTGGGAATTTGAACAAAAGGACTAGATATATTAACAAAAAATTTTTTAATATACTGATGATTTTCTCTTGATCCTTTCCATTTTATTTCACCTATGTAATTCTAGATTATGTGAACAAAAGAGTCTGACATGACTTTATCAGTGTTATTAATAATAACCCTTTCACAGAATATTTCACTGTGCAGACTGATGTACTATCTTGGCTGCCCACAGGATGATTCTCAATCCATATTCCATACTTTTTCATTGGTTGGACTATTATGAACCATGTTGCAAATTTTCTTTGCTATAAATAATCTAGATACAGTTATCAACCTATAATCATTAATGAAAGATTACCTTTAGGGCTGTCATGAATGTTCACAGCCTACTGGGTCAGAAAAGGTTTTCAGTTGATCAGAAACATATCTTAATAACAGTCTTCAGACTTTGTGCTGCATCATCAAGCAGGACTGAATTAAATACTTTTTAAAAGATGAAGTTAAAAAAAGAGATTAAGTAAAACTAGTGTTGCAGTTGCTTTTCTTTTTCTGTGAGAAAATATACAGATTTAAGCAACTTAGGGAAGAAATAGGCATTTATTTGGCTACAGTTCTAAGGGAATAGAGTTAATTATGGAGGAAATCACACAGAAGAAGGCATGGCTTAAGGCAGAAGCAAGAGGCTGGTTAAAGTCACCATGGTCATCAGGAGCAGAGTGAGAGGAAGCAGGGCCAAACTACCAGACCTCAAGGCCTACTCCTGTAATGTGCCTTCCTCCACCAAAGCTCTACCTCCGAAAGGTGCCATAACTTTCACAAACGTTCGTACCACCTAAGGATTCAAATGCATGAGCCTGGGGTGAGAGCAGCTAGCATTCACTCTATGACAACTAAACATGTATGAAGCCATCTATTATCTATTGAAGAAATGGATGGAACCAAATGCTAGCAAGTGCTTAGCTGACCATCCCCCTCACTAATTGGTCTCAGAAGCTTCACAGATTTCCTCAGTCCAAACTTGCCAAAAAGTTATCCAGTTTCAAATGAATCTAATGTATTATTAACAAAGTTGGCAGAACAGAAGATACTTAAGCAGTGTGAATGATGGCTAATACAATTCAAACGTCATCATGCCTAATATTTCTCCCAGAGTTGAAATTCCAAATGAATTTAAAGCATTGCATTGAGTGCAGTAGTTCAATCACTCTATACATGGGCCTATTGGGAGGTGAAGAAAGAAATGGCTAATGTAGTGCAACTGCGAAATGCCTTCAGCTTTAGCGTAGAAGCCACAGGGGAGTTCTTTATCCAAAACTATTCATAGAAAATAATTGGGAAATCCAAAAGGCAACCTACCAACAACACCATACTATTGTTACAGTAAAGCTTAGCATGCAATTGTACAATTGTAATGTACAATAGGGTCCCTGATTTGCTCATAATGCAAAATTTTTAAGGCAGTAAAGCTCAATTTAAAAACGTTTATGGAATGTAAACAAACAATAGTGTCCTACAGAATTCTTGGACAAAGTCAGCATATAATTCCTTTAGACATGAATGGCAAAAGCAGTGTAATATTCGCTCAGAGATAATAGTAAACTTACAGGAAAATTGACATGGCAAACAGTGAAGCATTTACAAAAGTAAATTAGCCCAGATTGGGTATTTTAGCATTAACTGACAAGACTGAAAATGATCAGTGTTTTTTAGAGGAGTAAGTATGCTATCCTAGAGAAGACAACAGGAATTCAGGACCCAACTGTTTCTCAGAGACAAAGAGGGGAGATTATTTGCATTAGAATATTCAAGCCAAAGTAGCTGGAATATACCACTGAAGGAAAAAAATACTAAAACTGGCTGAACCTTTCTGTCGTATTCAGAAGTATATTAGGAGACAGAGAGGATGTAGAATGTAATACACTTAGGATTTCAAACCAGAGCACAGTAGTATACTTTAAGAAACTTAATGAGAGATCTACAAGTTGCAATAAAAATCACAAAGGCAACAGGTGACCAACAGTGTAATAGTGGCATGAGGATCAAGGAGATAACCAATAACTGTTGGTTATCTGAGTTCAACTATGATTGAACTCAAGGCCTGCTTGTCAGAATGGAACACATTCCTAATACTGTTAACTAAAACAAGAACCTAAAAAAACAGAAAGAAATAATTCAAGAGGAAAAAACAGCCTATGAACAAAAAGGGAGGAAGACAGTACACCAAACTGCTCGGCTTAGCACTCAGCCTAGATATCCTCTCTACAAGAGAGATAGAGAACCTCAACACCCTGACAGAATAGAGCCTAGGCCAGTAGAAGAGCAGTGAAGTAGATAACAACAGCCAGCCATAATGCAGATTATTGGAAACCTGGCAATACTCTCCCAGACTATCCTAATCTCTCCCCATCCTAAAGTTTGGGACATGACTGAAATACTAACACTCCCCCATAGACCATGAATAATTGAGGAGAGATAAGATCATACAGGAGAAACCTTAGGGACTAGAGCTGGATGAATGAAAGAAATGTCCCTATCAGTGGGGTGTCCTGAGGAGGGTCAACTTGGTGTGACACAGAGCCCTGAACCCCTACAAAAGTAGACAAGCCAGAGGGAACCCTGGGGTCCATAGAAGTGGCCAGGTAGGAGGGTAGGAGGGAGTGGGATGGTTGATGAGGGGAATGAGAGGGAGGGAGGATGGAGGGAAACAGGGATTAGTACTCAATAAGCTTGTAAAACAAAAAAATTAAAAAAAAAACCATTAATGAAGAAGCACCATAAGAATGCAGTGCAGAAACTATATAGTCCTGGCCCCAACCTTTGTAATGACCTGGGCTCTGAAAATAGCAATGCCACGGGGCTCAGTTTTGATTTGGAAGGCAGTTTAAACCTTATTCTTTAAGTGTGTCGTGTCCTGTTCTCTCCAATCATTCACAGTTCTTGAGGAAATATAATAGTGGGCTTTCAAAATGTGGGCATCATACAGAGTATCCTAAGTGAGCAGAGTGGTCCTGTCTTATCCAAAGGGAATCACTATTCCCAGAACAAGATATGCTGGTTTCTTCTAGTCTTGCTAATAAATACCACCTGCAGAAATCAGTGCTACTGTTATAGAAGTGAGATGCTTAGCTGAATTGTGAGCATACTCTGAGTGGGGACATAGACATGACCTATTAAGTCCTCATAGCATAGTCTGCAAACTGTGGTGATGATGTTGATGGTGAATTCCCCTTACAGACTGATGTTAGACTGTTTCCTAGGAGCATACTAAAAAAACAGATGACTCCTGTGGTTACTTTGGAGATTTTAATATAAGAGCAAATTTTCATTGTTTTGCAGTAATTTGAAAATTATATTTATACGAACTGTTAAAATAACATTTGCTAAAATAGACTGGATACCTCTCTCATAATAGGTTGATAATATTTGTCTATATCAAGATAACTTTAATGAAAAACAACTAGTCATTTGGTATTTTTGCAATGGTGATATGGGATGACTTTAGCTTTCTAAGATTTTATTTTGTCCACATTTTGAGAGATTTGGAGCTATCCAGAATTCTTATGTAAGTATGAGGATTTTGTGCATGCAAAGTCATTTCTTAGAATTTTATTTGAGAACACTCACTAGGCCAGTTTTCCTAATCCTCCACTCTCTGGAAACCTATCTGGATTAGACCTGCTGTCTCTAGAAGTTAAGTGTTTGTTCTCAGAAATAGGGACTAATTTTCTTGATGCAAGTTGAAAATCATGAATCTCTTAAAGCAAATTATTAGCATGATCTCACGCTCCCCCTACTGGCCCTGGGTTGTGATGGTATGGCCCACAGTTCTCTTTGTTTGCCTTTGCAGTGTGTACAGTCCTCTCTTAATTTAAATTCTTGACCTAGGTAGATTGGTGCAACGCAAAATAGCATTAACCCACTTCGATGAATCTCAAAAAAGAGTGCTTTTTTTTTCCTTTTGACAAGATAATAAATACCAAAGAGGCGTTAAGTGACAAACCCACAGTTACAAAAATTTGAGTTACATAAATTGTATGTCATTTGTTAATTTTATAAAAATGTCGATAAGAATTGTTCCTTGGCTGTGTTAAACAACGAAACTAAATGGAAGGATAATCAATACCCAGTTAGATATCAGCTAGGGAGAAAAGTTTCTTTGAAGTGTTAGGGTGAGCCGAGATGGATTTATTACAGGTTTGGAAAATACAGTCAGTAGCAACCTTAAGAGCAATTCATCCCTGGGATATTAAGCTGTACATCCATGAAAAGGCATTTTACATGTATTTGGTGAAGCTGCTTCTGAAGCAGGTCACCTGCAACTGCAACAATCTGGGGCTGATTTACTAGTGTAAAGGCAGCAGCAAAAAGGAATGTGTGTGTGTGGAGGAGGGGCAAGATGTACACTAGGGAAGACACAAATCTGAAACCCAGTTTTTTCCCCAAAGCAATTTAAAACAGTAAAATCTGTTTATCAGAATGTTGCTTCATAGGCTGATCAACTTTACCTGTGTGTAACAGTGTAATGTCACTAGGTTGAATCACCATGGCATCAATGCTGGCTGTGTTCTTCACTAACTTTTTCTGAATTCCCTCTTTCCCTCCCTCCACTCTTCCCTCTAACCCCTCTCTCCAATCCTCTCTTCCTGTAACCAGGAAATCAATGAGACAATGAGACTTGAACTCATCAGACCTGCACAGTGGTGGACATGTCAACATGTCCCCAAGGATTGGCATGGATCTCAGGAGAATAGTTTCAGGAATTAGGATCCTTAGGGGCAAAGGGTCAGACAGAGTAGGGGAGAACCCATATCAGTGGTCTACCACAGAGAGCTGAATCCCCATGAGAACAGATGACATAGAGGGAACCCCAGGACCCATAGAACCAAAGGACAGAAGAATAGGAGGGAGTAGACTGGGCCTGCATAGGGAGGAGAGGGAAGGTAGGATGGGATGGGAGGGGAATGGGAGTGAAGGGAAGGAGGAAGGGCAGGGAATAAGGGAGGCAAGGAGCATGTATATAAAAATGTAAATGTACTAAATTTATTAAAAAAGGAAGATGATTAATATCAAATTAATATCTGGAATTGTGAAAGTGATCACATATCCTGGGCATGATCTAACATTTTTATGACATTGATCTAAACTCAGAAGAAAGTTTCCTTCATTGTTTGTGATTTATGAATAGGAAAGCCAAGGCTTAGAAAAAATAAGAGCTGTCTCAAAATAGCCAGGAGAGGATTTGAACTCATGTCTCCAGATCCAAAATACAATACAGATTTTCACCTCAACATAGTTCCATTAACTTTTCCAATAAATCAAATAGACAATACTCTCCAAGGGGGAACATATACAGTTGTAAAAACCAGAATAAATGCACACAAAACCCTAAAATTAGGTTCATGTGTCTTTCTAGTTTGGCAATTTGAATACAGAGAATAGTACTGAGCTTTGGAGAGGTAGCGTTCCAAGCCAGGAAGAAGCACAATGGCTCATGTTCAGACAAATCCCTATCTAAGGTCTAATTTTATGTGGGGGAAACCTGGGACATGGAAGAGAGATACCCTCTTAATTACCATTCCAGATCTTTTCGTGGGACTTAGCTCACTATGATTTTATAGTCCTCCTCTGAATTGTTTCTGATATCCTGCAAGAAGATCTCAAATCAGAAATGTAATGGTGAATCACTAATGGTGAACCTTCAACTCACAGCTGATGGTCAAAGCGAGCCCAGTATTACGGATGATCTTATGGGTGGTATGGGTCTAAGACATTGAAATCTTATCATTAGTCTCTCTTGTTTCTAAGATAAAGACTCCACAGTAAGGTATTCAAGGACACTCCTGCTGGATACAAATCTTTTTGCCCCAACATTTGAGACTCTTTTGTTTTCAATATTTAGTTTATGGCAGTTCCTTCAATAGACATTTTATAGTGTTTAAAATGTCAATGTTTTCGAATGCAGTGTTTCTTTATATAACAAATGGAATTGTGCCCAACAGTTAGTAATCTATGAACATGGGTCACTACTTCTTTGGGAAGTAGTTCTTAAATACCAAAACTCACAGACTAATACTTCTCACTCAGTGCTTTCACATTATCCTGTTCTTTCTTACATCATGTGTGTGTGTGTGTGTGTGTATGTGTGTGTGTGTGTATGCAAATGTATGTGTGAATGCACATGCACATAAGTATGTATGCCTCTCAAGGCCAGAGGTCAAAAATTGGACAGAGCCTCCGGTCCCTCGTGCTAACATTGTGGGTACATGCTGCTACACCCAACTTCTATTACATGGGCGCTATGGATCTGAACACTAAGTCTCATACTTGTGTACCAAGCACTTAACTCACTAAACCAGCTTTTTAGTCCTAGCATTCCACAAATTGTGTAATTTAGTTCACTTTTCTTGTGGTTTATTTATACATGTTCCTAAACTGGGATATGAACATTTGTTTTTCACTCCAGAAACCTCCTTAATGAACATTTACTGTCTTTATTCTCCCAAACAGCACTTCCAGGCAACTATTGATCTGATCATCTGATCAGAATGATAAGAAGAGACTAACTTTTTTAGGCTGTTGAATTTTGGAAAAACAAAATCTTACTGCTTTGTTCCTGATACATTTAAAATACATTTTTGAGAATAATTCAGGATTTCACACATATCAATAATTGAATGGCTTATTTTAGCTGGCATTCCATGCTAGGAATAGATGTATATCTCTAGTAGTTGCAACCATTTCAAATTTTTGGTGCCTTGAAATGATAACTATTCATTTTTGCCCATTGTTTTGGAAAGTAATAAGGACTGAGTTCACCCAGGCAATTTTTTTGGGTAGAATTGGTTTGGTTCATACACGCATATATAATAGACTGTGAATCATCCAGGCAGATTTTTTTTCTTAAGATTGCTTCATGGTTTGTAAAGGTAAGGACGAATGGAACAGATGTTATTCATGTCAGGAATCTCATCACACATAAGTCCATTCAGAGCTTGATTGCACTGATACTGCAGGTTCAAAGAGCAGTCAGAGTGGACTGTTCCTTGCAAACCTCTGTTCACATATAATTGCTATCATCTGATGTCAGCATCGATTCAGGCCATCATTGCCTACATCTCCCATGATGCCACACCTTATTTATTGTTCCATTTGTTGAAGGATAATACAATTGTCTCCAAATCTGATTTACCCAGGAAAAGCTGGTGTAAACATTTTTTGGAAGATCTTTCTATAAACATGTACTTTCACTTCTTTTAAAGAAATACCAGTGGAATTTCTGAGTCATGAAGTAGAAACTTGACAGTATGGCAGTAGGAAAAGTCTCTAGAAGAAAACTGACTATAAATAACCTTTGCTCACTAATATGGAGTTAATATTGTCACTTTTGACTTTCTATCACCATGAAAACAGCTCTTCTTGCTTCTGGATTAGGCCAATGAATGGTATAGAGTCAGTGGACAGCTTATGAGATGCACCACTTCTGCCACTAGCAAGTGGACCTTGTTTTTTTTTTTCTTCTCCTTTTCCCTGTTTTCCCTTTCCCAATATGATTTCCTTCTTTACTTCCATCCTTCCTCCTTTCACTAGGTCTAAGTTTCAGGGTTAGATTTGCAAGTCATGTTGTTCAGCCCTACTCTGTTCACTAAGGAAATAGGATAGACCAATCCTCAGCCCTCTTACTCCTGAGGGATTTTAGATTCTGTATGGACTCTGCAGATTTGGGCCTACAACATCAGTGCACTGACTTGCTTCCCCAGAGCTGTTAAAGCAGTATACTTTTCCAAAATAGCCTCATCATTAACATCTACACAGCTACCAGACATTTTGGAAAGGTAGTTTACTACTATGAAACCATATTTGCTAGTATTAAAATTCTTCAGAAATGAAGCTATTTGAAATACTATTTTGGTTGACTTAAGTGTTGAAAGAGAATTCTATGACTGATCTAGAGACTCATTCAATAGCAATGACCTTTTAAAAACTTACATTAAGTAAAACTGCTAGTAGAGTAAATCATGAATGTATGTAAGAGCTTCCTCTACTTACGACTATTGAACTTCAGTAATTTTTAGATGTTACTAATTGGTCAAAATGTTTTTAAGCATGCTCTTTTATTAAATGCTTGTGTAAGTTTTATAATTCAGTACAGAAAAAGTTGTCCTTGTAATTTTTTGTATGTTAAAAAGTCTTCTAAATAACCTTATCCTTATTTATGTGCAGTATATACTTTAAGAAGATATGTGTCATTTTCTAAGATTATTTTTATTTTGAGTATTTGAATGCATTGAAAGGAATGCCCTTCCTAATGTCTCAGCCTACCCTCAGCTTTAGTAAAGGCTTACTTTTTCCATCTTGTAAGAACAGGGCTTCAGGGAATCAAAGGAATCCACATGACAATATATAAAGATGAGATGTATGGGGACAATTGATAATTTGTTTAAAAGAGTGGAATGTGGGTATTAAAAATCCCAATGCCATCCATGATCATATGAAATATGATGATGTTTAGGATATGAAACTATTTTTTTTAATATGTGGACCTTCACATTTTTTTAAAAATTTTTTATTATTATTATTATTATTTATTCAACTGTGTGGATATGCGTGTGTATGTGCGCGCACGTGTGTGTCTGTGTGTGTGTGTAGAACCACTGACGAATTCGCGAACCACCATGGACACCTCCACCTCCTTCTGTCCCGGGATTCACAGGCTCCGCCCTACCAGGACCAGAAGCGCAGGCCACCCCCGCTTCCGCCTGACATCTATATGTGGGATCTGGGATCCGAACTCAGGACCTTCTGCCTGCAAGGCGGAGGCTTAACCCCTGAGCCACCTCTCCAGCCCCAAGGATATGAAACTATTTTTAAGCTCAAAGTTGATCCCAGTAGATGGAAGGTTTTAGTTGACAAATGAATAAAGATAATGTTAAGGATTAATTGGTTCACTTTTCTACTAGCCCTAGACTGACACCAATCAGTTTAAAAGATATGCTTTAGGGTTTAAAAATAGTAACATGAAGACTTCTCTCATCTGAGCTATAGGCCCAATATAAAGATAATTGAAATAAACCATGAATGGTTGGTTCATTCGAGGCATCAGATTTGTGAGTTTATTCTTAAAGATTAGTTGACAAAGCATTGTACGTATTTATGAAGATGACTGCATATTTCAATAAAAATATAGCATTAAATGATTAAGTCAGAGTACTTGTCAAACATGTTAAGCATAACCATTCATATGTCTTTCAGATTGGAAGCATTCAAAGTGTTCTCTAGCAGTTAATTTGAAATATGTAGACTAATTGTTGGCAATAAGAGCTATAATAAAGGACTAAGAAAATGTTGGAAGTTATTCTTTCTATACATCTCACCTCTGTTTCTATTAGTTATCTTTTCTTCACTACAACATCACCGTTCTGTCTTTAGTAACTATTGTTCTTCCTTCCATGTCTAGGAGATCAGTATTTTAAGCTTCTTCATGTGAGAACATTTGGAAATGCCCCCATCTTTCTAAATCACTTTGTTTGCTTGGCCTCCATTATCTTAATCTCCTGATGTTTCTTCTGGCTCACTAGTAAGTCCTTCTTTTCTTCTTCATTTCACAATATAGGCACACCTCAGAGCTCAGTCTTTGTTACCTTTTCTTCTGAGGTTGTCCTAGGTGATTACATCTAATACCATGTCTGTTCCCTGATGACTCCCAAATTAATTTGCCTAAATGATTTCATTCAGTGCCATGGTTATTCCAAATTAATCTTTTCTAGTTCTAAATTATACCCTGAAGCCCAGACTTAGATATTTGATTGCCTACTCAGCCTCTCCAACTTAATGAAGTGAAAGTCATTTCCACAGTTCTCCAAGCCTCTTCTTCCTCTAGCATGCCTCATCTCTATAACTCAGAATTCTGGAAGTCCTCTCTTTTTTTTCCCTAATATCCAAGTTTTCAGCAGAGTACAACTTTTTATCTTTAAAAAGAGCCCATATATGACCTCTGACCACATCCTTAGCTGCCCATTTACCTAATACTTGAGCCGGGAATGTTTTAGTAACTTAAGCAGCTTCTGCTCCTCTTCAGTCCTCTTTGGTCTAATCTTCACACCGTTGCTCTATTTTCACAAAGGTATGTCAATTATGCCACTCTTCAATATCTCCAGTGGCTTCATTTATAACATACATGTCAAGTGAGAAGACCTTTCATGAACTGCCCTCTGACTTTCTCTTCTACTTCCCTTCTGACCACCTCTCTTTGTCACTATATTGCAGCCAGGCCGACTTCTCTGCTGCTTTTCAGTCAGGATCTCAGAACCTTTTCACTTCATCTTTATCAGTGGGCAAAATTCTTTTCCCTTAATTGGTCACTTGGCTTATGTGCTTACCTTATAAATATACTTCACATCCCTAGGAATAATAACCAAACTGATTCTTCTCTCCTCAAACATCATCATTTCAGGTTCCAGTTCACTGTACCCTCAAGAAAGAAGGCAAGATTTTTTTATTTCTTTGTTGTATCCATTGTGTATTATTTATCTTAAATAATTTCTAGCTTCCCCCATCCTTCTATTAAATGTGCAAATCTAAGAACTGCAAGTTATGGAAATATTTTATTGGAAATACTTCATAAAAAAGCAATTTCAAATATGGTACTTAGAATTCTTCTTCTTCCCCTCTCAATTTTAAGGACCTTTAAAAAGTATTAGCATAGGGGCTGGAGAGGTGGCTCAGGGGTTAAGCCTCCGTCTTGCAGGCTGAAGGTCCTGAGTTCCAATCCCAGATCCCACGTATAGACGCCAGGCGGAAACGGGGGGCGGCCTGCGCTTCTGGTCCTGGTAGGGTGGAGCCTGTGAATCCCGGGGCAGAAGGAGGTGGAGGCGTCCATGGTGGTTCGCGAATTCGTCCGTGGTTCTACACACACATACATACACACGCATGCGCGCACATACACACGCACATGCGCACAGTTGAATTAATAATAATAAAAAAAATTAAAAAAAGTATTAGCATATTCTTTTTATTTGTAAATACTCCTTGTATTTCTGATCTCTAATTTCCCTATATTTCTGTTAAAATAATTCCACCAGGACCATCAATTCTTATTTTCTTACTCTAATTATTATATCACTGAACTATTCTCATTATACACTTGTCAAATATCTCAAGGGAATTGCAAGATTGATTGATTGGAATGAAAGAAATCAGAGCGTGAACAAGAGAGGGAGAGAACGAAATGAAAGAGAAATATGCAAATATGATCATTTGTAGAGATTTGAAAACAACACAAAAAGACAGGTCTGAGAATGATCCTCTAACATAAGCAATTTTTTTCTAAAAGCAGTTTTAAAATTTCAATCAAAATGCTTTAATACCATATTTTCATTGTTTTAACTCAGCAGATTAACATGTGTGGTAACCATTGTCAACTCCCCAATTTCCAGAGTGTATGTTTTTTATTCTGTTGTATTTCATGTTCTTTCTTCTATCTATCTATCTATCTATCTATCTATCTATCTATCTATCTATCTATCTACCTACCAATCATGTATGTGTGTGGATCAGAGGGTATCGTGTGTCCCTATGGAGGACCAAGGGTGACTTTGGGATGCTTCTACTCCTTTTTTGCTTGGCTCTGAGATTTCCCATGCTTCACCCTCCAGGGCTAGAAGTGCAGGCCACCACCTTTTCCACCTGACATTTTTATGTGGGGCCTGGGATCTGAACTTAGGACTTTCTGCTTGTAAGCCAGAGTCTTAACCCCTGAGCCATCTTTCCAGCCCTTCATCTTACATTTAAAAATGTACAAAGAAACATTTTTTTTATAGCTATAGTGTCAGAATTCTCAGGGAGAGAAACCTGCCTGCATTTTTCTTGCCTTTAAAGATTCCATTATTTTTACTTCTCTCAGAAAAGTTAGGCTTGATGACATTCCATTTCCTCACTTTGCCACAATGATTTTGAGACTGTTGAAACCTCACTGCTAAATGCCACCTTCAAATATGTATATCATTGTGTGAATGTAGGTCTTATTAAAGCAAGAAACACTGAGCAAGAAGCAATAGTCTGCTGATTTTTATGAAATTCTAACATTATTCTACTTCTGTAGATCAATTTTTTAAAATGAGACCATTTGGAAAATAGTTTTTAGACCTTACTTCTCTACTCTCAAAATCCCCACTTCGAACTTGTCTGTGATAAAGTGTGATTCTTTCCAATCCCTTTATCAGAAAGGGATTCTCAACTGCCTCTTTACTTCTCTCCCTTGCCTATACCATACTCAATCTTGATAGCATCCTAAAAAATAGGCAGTATTGTTGCTCTTCATCTTTGATGAACATACTCGATCCAAAAGCACAAATGAATAAGAATAGTTAACATTTTGGATAATATCATTGTATGTGAGGTATTATTCATCCACAAAATCTTTAATTCCTCATGCTATAAGTATAATTACCAGATCTTCTGTTTAGATACGACATTTGAAGCACACAGAAATTAGAAACCTTCACTACCATTGCCTTATAACAATGATAAAGATACAATCCAGCCTAAATCTGGTTAAATGCACAGTTTCTACTCCAAATCTCTATCTATACCATGCATGAATATTCCTTAAAATGCCAAAGACTGTGTTCTTTCTGACAGAGCAGTTTTTAAAATATTCACTGGGGCTTTTGGGCTGGGGATTGTGTAGGACACAGGATTCCAGGTTTGACATAGCCTGTCTCCAGCTCTGGCCAGCCAGCCATGCAGCCTCCACCATGAAAGACTATATATATCCCCTCTGGAAAGGTAAGTTAAATAAATCTCCCTTTTCTCTTAAATTGATTGACTTTGAGTGTTCTCTCACAGCAATAGTTAAGAGTAATATTACAGAAATTGGTACCGAGTAGTGGGGTATTCCTGTGAGACTGTGAGGCTGTGAGCATTTGATACTACAATGTGAAGCTGAGAGAAGTTGGTACCCAGTAGTATGGCCAATGCTGTGATGTGGCTAGGGTGCCTTTGGAACTGTTTGTTGGGAGAAATATGGAGAACGTTGGTACTTTGTGCTGGGAAAGTCTTTGCATCTTGGTGATGGGGCCAAATGGATATTTCTTATGAAAGCTCTGAAGAGAGCAATTTTGCGAAAGATGAAGACAATGGAAACCCAGATTGCGATGGTCCAGAGGGAAACAAAGACTGTGCTTGGAAATGGACAAGAGACAAATGGAGCCATGTGTTGGCAGATAATTTAGTGAACTTTTCCCCTCGTCCTGAAAGCTTGCTTGAAGTTAGTCTGGAGTGCTTGGTGGAGGAAATTTCAAAGCAATGTGGTTTTGACAATGTGATATGGGTACTTTTTAGTTATCTTCAGAGTTATGAACAAGAACAAGGAATCACCCAGGAAGAAACAGTAACTGTAAGATCTGATGATGAAAAATGCGATGGCAAACTTAAAAAGTTGAACCAGGAAGAAGCAGAGAAAAAAATGACTGTTAAGAGATTACGTCCATTAGTAAATCAAAGTCTGCTCTAAATTTGGATAATAAGAGAGGCCCTACCTTAAAGGCTGCATTCTCAGAGAAGGTTCTCACCCATAAGAATGTAAATCTTTTTGGAAAGAATGAACTAAAGGGTGGAGTTCCAAAGCAAGGGTCTGTTTCTCTCATAAAGTAAACTTCTCAGGAGTGAGAGAGATTTTTCCCATAGTCAGCACAGAGAAGCTGAATCAGCTGTGATTCAAGGGGACCAGTTTTGGCAAAATTGTCCATATGATTCTGGTTTTAGAGGCATTGAGTGATGCAAGAAGGAGGAAGTCATGGATTCTTCCTCCAAAATTTCAGAAAATGGCAGAATCCAGGCAGCATGTGGCAGAAAGTCTGTAGTTTAGAGGCCCAAGAAAGGCAATTTGTGCTGTGGAGTTAAAGCCTGGTTTGCCATTGAGAAGTAAAGATGTTAGCTATGGCAGAGACAACATGGAACACCTGCCAAGGAGAGCTATATGCCCTGGAAGGAGTTAGCCCACGGAAATGATGTATTCTGTGGAAAGCTGCATTAGAGAGGTGGGACCAAAACCCTTTGGAACTGAGATGATTTCAATGAGAGGCTCACCTGTTGGACTTAAAGCTACAGGATTTGGAGTTTGTCCTACTGTTTTAGGTCTTGTTGTGGACCAATCTTTCCTGGATATGTCCCCATTCCTTCCTTTTGGAATGGGAATATTTATTTTGTGCCAGTGTATGTTGGAAGTATGTAACTTGTCTTTTCATTTTATAGGAGGCTTTTGACTTTGGACTTTTGGGCTGTGTTGGGACTATTTATGTAGTCTATGAAGATTTTTAAAGTTGGACTGAGTATGATTTGCATAATGATATGGTAATGAGCCCATGAGGGCCAGGGATACAGTGTCACAGTTTGAAATGTGTCCTCCACAGTCTCGTGTGTTTGGGAAGGTCATGTCACCTTTGAGAAGAAGAGCCTTGCTGGAGGAAGCCAGTCACAATGGGTGGGCCTTGAGGTGGATTATTCCCACTGTACCTCCAGGAGGAGAAGTCTGCCTTTGCAGCAAGCAATCTTGCAGGTATCAGATTCTCAGATTGGTATAACTTAACTTGTCTCTAGCTTTGGACAGCCAGCTATGCCACCTCCACCATGAAAGACTGTAGCTCTCCTTTGGAACTGTAAACTAAATAAATCTCTCCTTTTCCCTTAAGTTGATTGCCTTTGGGTGTTCTCTCATAGCAATAGTTAAGAGTAACTGTTACAAGTCTCTTCTTTGGCCCCCTCTAGGCCCTGGGATACCAGCAGACTTGGCAGATTGTATTTATTATCTAGAAGGGATAGGTGAACCTCTAATATTTTAACAGAGTCCATAGACTACACAACTCAGGACCAGAATACCAACACCGTGCTACTGAAGACCCTAAAGCTCCTTCCATTGAACAGAAAGAAATCTTCACATCCAACCCTAAGATAAGTGACTAATAAGCTCTTCCCTGTGACTACTAAACCCATTCTATTTCATAATATAAAGTTGTTCTAATACCTAACCCAAACCACACCCAATCCCAAACATCCAGGCAAATCTAGACCTAAACTCTGCCACCCCCAGAACCAGAGTAGGGACTTCACAACTTTTTTTATTTGGTGGCATAACACCTTACCCACAAAATAACAGCAAGGAACCCTAGGTATTTACAATAAATTAGGTATTTGCAATAACAGTGCAAGTGCAGCAATTCTGTCTGACTCACAATAGTCATAAACACTCACCAAGAATGATTCTAGAAATCAAACACAAAATGACTAATTCATACCATAAATCCACAAGAAACAACAAAAACCATGACAACGACTCCCCCACAAAAAATGTCGACCCCATAACAATGGATCTCTACCAGTATAACCTCTTGGATATTAGACAAGAATTCAATAACCAAAACAAGAATTTTCAAAATAGGATCTTTACTATGATGAAAATGATGAAGGAGAAAATGAGTTAAATAAACACAAGATGAGTTAAATAAACACACTGGCCAATATGAACAGGAATACAACAGGCACCTACGTGAAATGAAAAAGGCACTTGAAGAAACAAAACTAGGCACAGAGCGGTTGGCAAAAACTCATACAGAGATTAAGCTTGAAAATAAAAATAAGTTAGCTATAATCCAAAATTCAACAGACAGTCTTACCAACAGAACCAATGAAGAAGAAAGTAGAATATCAGAACTAGAAGAAAAGGTGGCAAAACAAATGGTTCATTTAAAGAGGTTGAAAGC
Source organism: Typhlomys cinereus (assembly GCA_023101885.1). Lineage (NCBI taxonomy): Eukaryota > Metazoa > Chordata > Mammalia > Rodentia > Platacanthomyidae > Typhlomys > Typhlomys cinereus. Next base: position 2,373,429 of record JALPQD010000359.1, on the reverse strand, counting down.
CAAAAAAAAAAAAAAATTTGGCAGGAGAATATTCTTTTCTTTATTCTTTTTTTTTTTTTTTTTTTTTTTAGGAAAACTGTTGATCTCATTTTATTTTTAGTCTAGTGACAATGTAATATTTGGCACTCATAAGATGGTCTAATTAAATCTAACTATATACCCATATGTTACCTTTTGTTGTTGTTCTCTTGTCTTCTTTTAGATTACTTTGCTATTTCTTTTTATTTCAGCTCATACAAACTTATTAGGTACACCAGTTCCCTCCCTCCCTCCTCCTCCCCCCATACTCCCTGCTCCCCCTCCCCACCCCTCTCCCTCCCCATCCCCCAGTGCCTCCCACCCCAATTCCCAGAGAGTCCTTTCTTGTGCATGACTGATTTTCCTCTGGGCCCTCCTCTCCGATGACGTACAAGGACCCAGTGGCCTTTCCCTGAACCCTTTCCCGTGTTCCCCTTAGCTATAGGAACACTGCTGTGGCTGCCAATCCTTTGCCTCCAAGGATCTTGGTGCCTTTAGCAGATGCTAGACTTTGTGAGGTCAACAGTGTGTTGGACAATGCGCAGGGCATGCAAAGTCCAATTATGATTGCTTCAGCCCTAACTAGTATAGAGTATCTTACATATCATTGCTCCTCCCATCCTTTTGCTCTTACACTCTTACCGCCCCCTCTTCCGCAAATTTCCCTGAGCTTCAAGATGGGGAGAGACTAAGCTGGCCTAGTTCTAGGTGGTTGATATAGAGTCTCTGAAGTTCTGGATTGTGGTTTGTTGATTTTCTTTTGCAGTTTTGCTGCTCCTGCAATGCCCTTCACTCCATCCTGGTAGGCATTGTATGTTACCCCCTGGCCAGAGACAAAAAGCTGTTAGAGTCTTGTGATAAAAGCACATTCAAAGGTAGATGTAATAAAAGTGGGAAACCACAGTAAGGGAAGGGTCTATCACCCATTTGCAAAATGGTTACTTTTTATCTGCCAGACTATATGCCCTCCTCTTCTGGTGAGATCACACCCCCTCAGTAGTAAATGATCAGGAACAAAAGTCTGTGAACTTAATCAGATGTCTCATTACTTATTTGGGTCCTTGGTGGAGGCCTATTTTCCCTGCTGTAACATGGTCTCTTTTCTCCTTGTTTCTGGTGTGGCCCTCCTACCCCATCCCTCCTGTTCATAATCCTTGGAATTACTGTCTCTAGGTGGGCTGGGTGGGTTTGGTACTAGGAGCCACCTATTAGGGAGTACATATGGCACTTAATTTTCTGGGTCTGGGATACTTCACTTAATATAATTGTTTCTAATGACATCCATTTCCTGGCAAATTCCAGTAATTCATCATTTTTGATGGCTGAGTAGTACTCCATTGTATAGATGTACCACAGTTTACTTATCCACTCGTCAACTGTTGGACATTTGGGCTGATTCCATGACTTTGCTATTGTAAACAGTGCTGCTGTGAACATGGTCGTGCTTGTGCTATCGAGGTGAACTTCTGCTGTATGGGGGGTTATTCCCAAAAGTGGAATAGCAGGGTCATATGGCATTTCAATCTTTAATTTCTTTAAGAATCTCCAGACGGCTCGCCAGAGTGGCTGTATGAGCCTGCATTCCCACCAGCAATGTAGGAGAGTTCCCCTCTCTCCACATCCTCTCCAGCATTTGTCGTTGTTAGTATTGTGGATTTTTGCCATCCTGACCGGGGTGAGATGATATCTCAGGGAAGTTTTGATTTGTATTTCCCTGATGGCTAAAGAAGTGGAGCACTTTTTAAGATATTTGTTAGACATTTTAATTTCATCCCTGGTAAAGTTTCTTTTAAGTTCCAGGGCCCATTTTTTAATTGGGCCATTGGTTTCCTTGGTGTTTAGTTTTCTAAGTTCTTTGGGCACTCTGGACAGCAGAGTTCTATCAGATGTGTGGTTGGTGAAGATTTTCTCCCATTCTGTGGGTTGCCTTTGAGCTCGCATTATAATCTCTTTATCTGAACAGAAGCTCTTTAATTTCACAAGATCCCAACTGTTGAGAGTTGGTAGCAGTGACTGTGCCATTGGATGTCTGTTTAGGAACTGTTGGCCTAGCCCAATCAGCTCGAGGGAGTTCCCTATCCTTTCAACTATGGTTTTTATAGTCTCTGGCCTGATATCAAGGTCCTTGATCCATTTGGAATTAAGTCTTGTACATGGTGACAAGTATGGGTCCAGCTTTAATCTTCCGCATGTAGAGATCCAGTTTTGCCAGCACCATTTGTTGAAGATGCTGTTCTTTTTTCATTGGATTCTTTGGGCCTCTTTGTCAAAGACCAAATGGCTGTAACTTTGTGGGCTTATATCTGGGTCTTCAATCCTTATCCATTGATCTGTGTGTCTATTTTGGAGCCAGTACCAGCCTGTCTTTACAACTATGGATTTGTAGTATAGACTAAGGTTTGGTATGGCAATACCTCCAGGTGTGTTTTTGTTACTCAGGATTGTTTTTGCTGTCCTGGGTCTTTTGTGCCTCCATATGAATTTTGAGATTGTTTGGTCAACTTCTTTGAAGAATTGCTTTGGGATTTTGATTGGTATAGCATTGAATCTGTATATTGCCTTTGGTAGGATGGTCATTTTTACGATGTTGATTCTGCCAATCCAGGAACAAGGGAGGTCTTTCCACCTTCTGGTGTCTTCTGCTATTTCTTTCTTTAGCGTTTTAAAGTTTTCATTGTAAAGGTCTTTTACCTCCTTAGTTAGGTTTATACCAAGGTATTTCATTTTTTTTGGGCTATAGTAAATGGGATTGTTTCTTTCAAGGCTTTTTCACTTCTTTCATTCTGGGCATATAGGAAGGCCTCTGATTTTTGCACATTTATTTTGTATCCTGCCACCCTGCTGAACTTCTCAATTAGTTCCAGGAGCTTCCTGGTGAAGTTTTTGGGATCACTCAGGTATAAGATCATGTCATCTGCAAATAGGGATAGCTTGACTTCTTCCTTGCCGATTTGAATCCCTCTAATGTCCCTTTCTTGTCTTATGGCTTCAGCTAAGACTTCAAGTACAATATTGAATAGAAGTGGTGAGAGTGGACAGCCTTGTCTAGTTCCTGATCGAAGTGGGAATGCTTCCAATTGTTCCCCATTGAGCATAATCCTTGCTGTGGGCTTGTTGTATATAGCTTTTATTATATTGATAAAGGTTCCTTCCATTCCTACTCTCTCTAGCGTTTTGATCATAAAAGGCTGTTGGATCTTGTCAAAAGCTTTTTCTGCATCTATCAAGAGTATCATGTGGTCTTGGACTTTGGACTGGTTTACATGATGAATTACATTTATTGATTTGCGTATGTTGAACCAACCTTGTGTGCCGGGGATGAAGCCTACTTGGTCCCCGTGAACGATCTTTTTAATATGTTTTTGAATCCGATTTGCTAAGGCTTTGTTGAGAATCTTTGTGTCTGGGTTCATCAGGGAGATCGGCCTATAGTTTTCTTTTTTGAGTGAATCTTTATTAGGTTTTGGGATTAAAACGATATTAGCTTCATAGAAGGAATTTGGTAGTGTTCCTTTCTTTGCTATTTGATGGACCAGTTTAAGGAGTATTGGTGTTATGAACTCCTTAAATGTCTGGTAGAACTCTGTGCTGAATCCACCTGGTCCAGGACATTTTTTGGTGAGAAGATTCGAGATTACTTCCTCAATTTCCTTATATGTTATAGGACTATTTAAATAATTCACAACTTCCTGATCCAATTTAGGTAAGTTGTGTTTACTTAGAAATTCATCCATCTCTTTTGTGTTGTCAAACTTCACAGAGTATAAGTTTTTGAAATATGATGTTATAATTCTCTGAATTTCTTGGGTATCAGTAGTGAGAACTCCATGTTCATTTCTAATTTTGTTAATTTGGGTTTTCTCTCTCTTGCTTTTGGTTAATTTAGCTAGGGGTGTATCAATCTTATTGATTTTTTCAAAGAACCAGCTTTTTGACTGGTTGATTTTTTCTATCGTTTTCTTAATCTCGATTTCAGATATTTCTCCCCTTATTTTGCTAATCTCCTCTCTTCTACTACTTTTGTGATCAGATTGCTCTAGTTTCTCTAAAGCTTTAAGCTGCATTGTTAAGTTGTTTATTTCTGATGTTTCCATTTTTTTGATGTAGGCATTAAGAGCTATGAACTTACCTCTTAGAACAGCTTTCATTGTGTCCCAGAGATTTTGGTAAGTTGTATTTTCGTTATCATTCACTTTCAGGAAATCTTGAATTTCCTTTTTATTTCTTCCTGAATCTAGTTCTCATTCAGCATCATATTGTTAAGTTTCCAGGAGTTAGTGTATTTTCTCTTGTTTGATGTGTTGTGGATGTCCAGCTTTAGGCCGTGGTGGTCTGATAGGGTACAGGTTAGAATTTCAACTTTCTTGTATATGTGTAGATTCATTTTGTGGCCCAATATGTGATCTATTTTGGAGAAAGTTCCGTGTGCTGCTGAGAAAAATGTGTATTCTTTGGTGCGTGGGTGAAAAGTTCGATAGAGATCTGTAAGGTCCATTTCTTTCAGGTGCGGAAGTTCCAAAGTTTCTCTGTTAAGCTTTTGACCTGTTGATCTATCCCATGTTGAGAGGGCGGTGTTGAAGTCCCCAAGAATTATTGTTTGGGGGTTGATTTCTTGCTTTAGACGCTGTAGGGTTTTCTTAATGAATGTGGAGGGGCCTGTATTGGGTGCATATATGTTCAGTATTGTGAAGTCTTCCTGGTGAATTGTACCTGTGACTAAAATGTAGTATCCATCCGTGCCTCTTATAATTTTCTTTGGTTTGAAGTCCAATTTGTCTGATAGCAGAATAGCTACCCCTGCCTGTTTTCTGCTTCCATTTGCTTGTAGAATTGTTGACCAGCCTTTTATTTTTAGAGCGTGCCTATCTTTTGTGGTGAGATGGGTTTCCTGCAGGCAGCAGATTGATGGATTGTGATTTTTACTCCAAGTTTGTAATCTGTGTCTCTTGACCGGTGAATTAATTCCATTAACATTTAGTGTTATAATGGAGAAACTATTGTTAATTCCAGACATTTATTATGTTTAGTAGCTTTTATAAGTATATTGCTTCACTTTTAATGGTGTTATATTTGCCTTCTGTTCTCCTGGATATGTCTGTTTTTTTCTTCACACTTGAGTATCATTTCTAGCATTTTTTGAGGCCTGGTTTGGTGGACATGTATCCCTTTAAGTTGTCTTTGTTCTGGAAAATTTTTCTTTCTCCCTCAATCATGACTGATAGTTTTGCAGGGTAAATCAGCCTGGGTTGATATTTTTGCTCATTCAATACTTGAAGTATGTTACCTTTAAAAGTGACTTGTTTTTTCTCCCTTGAAGCTCTCAGCACCAGTTCTTTATCTTGAATGTGGAGTGTTTTAACTATTATTTGCCGTGGGGTGCTTCTGTTTTGGTCGTATCTGTTTGGGGTGCGGAATGCCTCTTGTATATGGATGGGCCTCTCTTTTTTTATATGAGGAAAGTTTTCCTTGATGGTCGTCTGAAAAATTTCCTCAGGGGTGGTATTTTGAGATTTTTGCTCTGGTATTCCATGAATACGCATGTTAGGCTTCTTCAGGGTGTCCCATATCTCTTGGATATTTCTCTCAAGTATCTTTTTGGCTTTAACAACCTCTTCCATTGAGCTGGTTAGTACTCCCACTTTATCTTCATGGTCTGAAATTCTGTTTTCTGCTTCGTTAGTTCTGTTGATAAGACTCTCTGTTGCGTTCTGGGTTGAAGATAACTTGTCTTTTAGCTCAGTTTTAAACTCTGCTTGAGTTTGTTTTAACTGCTCTATGCCACTTTTTGTTTCTTGCACTGTTTTTTTCAACTCCTCCAAATGTCTGTTGTGTTGTTCCTCTTCAAAGCGATTGATTCGATTATGTAATTCCTCCCTGATTTCCTCTTTCATAGTATTGAACATGGTAATGATCATATTTTGAAAGTCTTTATCCTGGGTGAGGCTTTCTTGGACTTTTTCCTTGGGTTTGTTCTGGTTGGAGTCTAACATTATGGGATTAATTTCTTCAGTGGGAAATTTGTTTACTTGATTGTTGCTTCTCATGGATTTGCACTTTGACTTTGGCACTGTCATTTTAACTCTTAAGATCTCTCAATTTCACTAAACTGAAGTATTTGGCCTGGGGTCCTGGTGGGCGGGCGCGGGCAGATACTTACCTAGGTCGTGGGGTGAGTCCAGGCTGGACCGCGCGAGTCCCAACCGGCCGTCGGGGTGGGGTGTAAGGGGAGGATGGGGGCGTCGGCGTGGAGCTATTTAACCCGAGGGCAGCTGGGGCGAGGCCCGGGCGCAGGGGGAGGTCCTCCTCGTCCCTCGGCGCTCGCGGCTCCAGCTGGATGGTGGGAGTTGGAGCCGGGTCCCTGTGGGCTGACCTGGGGTCCTGGTGGGCGGTGCGCGGGGCGGAGACTTACCACCTAGGGCGCGGGGTGAGGCGCGGCTGCGCGTCCGGACTGGCAGAGCGGGGTGGGGTGTAAAAGGAGGATATTCTTTTCTTAAAGAAACCCAACTTGTGCATTCATGGAACACTAGAAGTAGAAACCTATAAAGCCCCCCCCAAAGAGATTTTTTTATACTATCAGTAATGAAAATTTTCCACATCTAAGGAAAGACATAACCATCCAAGTACAAGAGGCATATTGTACATAATTCAAATATAACCAAAATAGAAACTTGCCATGACAAATTGTAGTCAAAACAACACAGATATGTGACAAAGACAATGTGTTGAAAACATCAAGAGAAAAAAAACTGAGTCACAACGTAAAGGTAAGCCTATTAAAATAACAGCTGATATTTCAATGGGAACAGTAAAAGCCAGAAGAGCTTAGGAAGATATAATTAAAAGTCATGAATGAGCACAAATGCCAACCCAGACTAATATACCCAACTGTCAGTCATGATTGAGGGTGAAAGAAAAATCTTTCACCATAAGGACACTCCAAAGGCTTACATGAACACCAAATCAGGCCTACAATTGAGATGCTATTAAAGATTCTCAAGCCCAAAGAAAAAGACAAACATATCTGAAAAGACAGAAGGGGGAAAATACCAAAAACATTTCCTAGCTAAGAAATACACACATAAAACCCACAGAAACAGAAAATGAAAGGAATCAATAAGTGTTTGTCAGTTACAACTGTAAATGTTAATGGAATGAACTCTCCAATCAAAAGACTACAAACATGGATTAAATATCACAACCCAGTAATCTGGTGCCTTCAGGAAACATGTCACCATGAAAATTAGGGACCTTATCAGAGAAAAAGGCTGGTCAAAAGTACTGCAAGCTAAGCATGGATCACAGGCACTAGGATGCTTAGAGGCAAGGGATTAACAGTCACAACAGTGTTCTCATACTAAAGAGGAGCACAAGAAAGGGCTCTAGGCAATGCTACCTAGTACACCTCATTAGAGTGGAGGGTGCAGAGGGAAGTTTGGCATTCACACTAAAGGATGTGATTAATAATTAAATATTGGGAGGGAAGAGAAGGGTACTAGGAGAAAGGGAAGGAGGAAGGTGAAAGGAAGAAGAAAAGGGGAGAAGGGAGAAAGGGGGACTGAGGAAGGGTGGATTGAGGGAGAAGACCGGGGTACCTATTAAATTTGTATGATTGGGAAAATAAATAAATAAATAAAAAACAAGCAAGATTTATACATATGTATGATGTTGCAATATTCGTACTATCTTACATACTTTTTTTGGTGAGACACTTAAATTTAGTTTTCTTAATGAATATCAAGTATACAAAATAATTTCATTAACTATATAGCCACTGCAGATATATAACAGACCTCATGAACTTATTCTTATCTGAAATTTCATTTACTTTGCCCATCATCTCATCATTAGCCTTTGGTAGCCACCAGATTTTTAGGGTTCCACAAATAAATAAATATTCTATGCTAATCAGAAGTTAAAAGTTGAACATATGCACAAAAAAGTACTGCAAGCTAATAAAATAAGGAAACGAGCAGGAGTAGAAATTCTGATATCTGACAAAATGAACTTCAAACTAAAAGAAATCATAAGAGACACAGAAGGATACTATACATATTAGTTAAAGGAACAATTCATCAGGAAGACCGATTAACATATACTCACATAATATATAGTGTCAGCCACATTCATTAAACACATGTTACAATATTTAAAACAAGGAATCAACCCATGATAATAATAGGGGACTTCAACCCCCCCCCCAACTCTCAAGATTGGATAGGTCACAAAGCCAAAAACTGAACAGAGATACAATGGAGCTTAATCAAGCCATAACCCAAATGGACCTAATGGGACCTGATTGACCTCTATCAAACCTTCCATTCCAACAATAAGGAATACACATATTTATTTTTTGGCAGCCTATGGAACCCTCCCCGAAGTAGAGCACATATTGGGGCACAAAGCAAACCTCCACATATACAGAAAAGTTTAAATAATATTCTGTACCCTACCTGACCACCATGGAATAAAGCTAGACATCCACAACAAAGCAAATGTCAGAAAATACACAAATTCTTGGAAACTAAATACCATGATACTGAATGAAGAATGGGTTCAGGCAGAAGTCAAAGGAAATTCAAAATTTTCTAGAAATAAATGATAATGGCAATACAACATATGAAAATCTTTGGGATATGTTTAAGGCAGTCCTGAGAGGAAAGTTTGTAGAACTTTGAGTTAATGCCTATATCAAAAAAATGAAAACATCATAAGTAAATAGCTTAACAGTACAACTTGAAGCTTTAGAGAGACAAGAACAATCCATTCCCAAAAGCAGTAGATGAGCAGAAATTAGTAAAATTGGGGAAGAAATATCTGAAATTGAGATAAGGAAAATGATACAAAAAGCAGCCAAACAAAAGGCTGGTTCTCCAAAAAAATCAACAAGATTGACAAACCCTTAGCCAAATTAACCAAAGCCAAAAGAGAAAAAAACCAAAATTAATAAAATTAGAGATAAAATGGACTCATTACAACTGACACAATGAAAATATAGAAAATCATAACATCATGCTTCAAAAATTTATACTCCACAAAGTTTGACAATCAGAAAGAAATGGATGAATTTTTTAATAGGCACAACTTACTAAATTTGAATCATGATGAACTGAATTATTTAAACAGTCCTATAACAAGTGACAAAATTAAAGAAGTAATTACAAATCCCCCCCTCCCAAAAAAGTTCAGGTCCAGACAGATTCAGTGCAGAATTCTACCAAACATTTTAACATCAACTAACACCACTACTCCTTAAACTATTTCATAAATAGCCAAGGAAGGAACATTCCTGAACTCTTTCTACAAAGCTTATATTACATTAATCCCAAAACCAAATAAAAATACAATAAATAGACAACTATGGGCCCATTTCATTAATGAACACAAGTGCAAAGATCCTCAATGAAATTTTAGCAAACCAGATTCAAAAACATATCAAAAACCATTAACTATGATCAAGTAGGATTATTCAAGACACACAAAATTGGTTCAACATATGCAAATAAATAAATGTAATATATCATATAAACAATTCCAAGGAACAAGATCACATTGTTCTCTCAATAGATGCAGACAAAACTTTTGAGAAGATCCAGCATCCCTTTATGATGAAAGTACTAGAGATAATTAGCATGGAAGGAACATACATCAATATAATATAAGGCCATATAAAACAAAACTATAACAAGGATCATTCTAAATGAGAAAAACTTGAAGCATTCCCCCTTTGATCAGGAACTAGGGAAGGTTGTCCATTCTTATCACTTTTATTCTCAATTGTACTGGAAGTCTTAGCTAGAGCTATTAGAGAAGAGAAGGAAATAAAAGGAATACAAATTGGAAAAGAAGTAGTCAAGCTATCCCTCTTTGCAGACAACATGATCCTCTATTTAAGAGACTCTAAAAACTCCACCAGGAAACTCCTGGAACTAATGCATAAGTTCAGCACAGTGGCAGGGTACAAAGTCAATGTTCAAAAATCAGTGGCTTTCTTCGAAGATGAAAAAAGTGAAAAAGTCCTAAGAAAAACAACCCCATTTACCATAGGCCCTAAAAATTAAATACCTTGGTACAAATTTAACCAAGGAAGTGAGAGACCTGTGCAACAAAAACTTTAAGACCCTAAAGAAAGAAATTTCGGAAGATACCAAAATGTGGAATGACCTTCCATGCTCCTGGATTGTTAGAATTAACATCATAAAAATGGCCATCCTACCAAGTGCAATATTCAGATTTAATGCATTGCCAATCAAAATTCCAAGGCAATTCTTCACGGAAATTGGCAAAGCAATCTCAAAATTTGTATAGAAGTGCAAAAGGTCCAGGATAACTAAAATAATCCAGAATAATAAAAATTATGCTGGAGGAATTACCATGCCAGACCTTAATCTATATTATAAATCCATTGTAATAAAGATATCAGGCACATAGATCAATGGATAAAGGTCAAAGACCCAGAAATAAGCCCCTACACATACAGTCATTTCATTTTTGACATAGGGGCTCAGAAAACCCAATGGTAAAACAACAGAATCTCCAACAAATTGTGCTGGACAAACTGTATATCCACAAGCAGAAGACTGAAACTGGACCCCTATTTATCACCATGCATGAAAATCAGCTTCAAATGGATCAAAGACCTTATTGATTGGCCTAGGTCAACGCTTTCTAAACAGGACCCCAATAGCTAAGGAAATAGAACCAATCTTCAATAAATGGAACCTCATGAAATTAAATAGCTTTTGTTCAGCAAAGATATTGTCAACCAAACAAAAAGACAGCCCACAAAATGGAGAAAATCTTCACTAGCCATGCATCTGATAGAGGACTAATATCTAGAATGTATAAAGAACTAAAAAAAATTAAACACCAAGGAGATAAATAGCTCAATTAGAAAGTGGGCCATGGTCGATGAGCCTATAGGTAGGAAGACAGTACATCAAACTTCTCTGTTAATAGCTGTTATTATACCACAGATCAGAAGAACAATAACACTCAGACTAGAAGTCTTCTACGACAGATATGGAGGATCTCAATATCCTGACAGGATGCAGCCTAGGGCAATAGAAGAGCAATGAAGTGGATGGCAACTCAGCAAGGCTCACCCAGAAAACTTTGCAGAAGAGGGGGTGTTGAGATTGTGAGAACCTAAAGTTGAGAAAGTTCAGACATTCAAGGCAGAGATGCTGCATCTAGGAACTCACTGTAGTGAGACTTGTCTTTCCCAGACCTGCATAATGACTGACATACCAGCATGCCCCCATATACCCCATAGACCACCTAGAATCTCAAGAAAGATAGGATCATACAGTGGAAACCTTGGGGTCTAGCTGGATGAGTAAAGGGAAATGCCCCTATCAGTGGGATGGCCCAAAGAAAGGCAAGTTGATATGCCACAGAGGCCTGAGACCCCACAAGAGTAGAGGAGCCAGAGTGAACCCTGGGTTCTAAAGAAGCAGACAAACAGGAGGGTGGGAGGAGTAGGAAGGATTGATGAAGGGAAGGGAAGGGGGATTGAGGGAAGCAGGGATGAGTACTCAACATGCTTGTAAAAGTAGAAAAATAAAAAATTAATAAAAACAAGTGGGCCATGAAACTTAGAAGAAAAATTTCCCAGGAAGAAACTGAAATGTATCAAATACCTTAAAAATGCCCCACCTCCATAGCCATCAGGGAAATGCAAATCAAAACTACCTTGAGATATCATCTCATGCTTGTCAGAATGGCAAAAATCCAAAAGACTTGCAACAATATATGCTGGAGAAGATGTGGGAAGAAGGGAACTCTCATACATTGCTGATAGTAATGCAGACTTGTACAACCATTATTGCAATCAGAATGGCTATTCCTAAAAATGTTAAAAATTGAAATGCCATATGAACCTGCTATACCACTGCTGGGAATATTCTCCAAAAATGCTTTATCGTACTATAGAGTTACATGTACATTCATGTTAAGTGTAGCACTATTCACAATAGCAAACTTATAGAATCAACTTAGATGTCTGATGGTTGATGAGTGGATAATGAAAATGTGGTACATATACATGATGGAATACTACACAACCATAAAAAATGAATTAATGAAATTTTCTGCTAAATGGATGGAACTGGAAAAAAATCATACTGAGCAAAGTATCTCAAGCACAAAAACCAGATGTCCCACATTCTCCCTTATAAGTCGAACCTAATTCCAAGCCATCATAATGATTTTCAAGGGAAAATCTTTTTATTACCCATTAAGACCACAAAGAATTTGAAATAGGAAGTCAGGGCAAAGAAGACCCAAAGAGAATGAAGACAAAGGATCAAAGTTCAACTGAGAAATAAGGTCACCATCAAGAAAAATCCATGATTAGCAAAATATCTGATCCAACCCATGTCTGTCACCTTCCTGTTCTCTGGAACTTAGAGTGGTTTGAACACTGGATGTGTATTCCCTATTGGGTGGGTGGGGGGGGAGTTAAATGATGGATGATGTCCTGGAGGTTGATCCTACCCACCACTATACCCTATTCCTGATCCTCTCCTTCAAGCCTTCTCTTATATAAAGGCCTCTTTACAGTTTCTATATTGTTGAATAGAAGAGGATCTCAACACTGAGATAGGATGCAGGCTTGTGCAGTGCAAGAATAGCAAGATGGAAACAATGAACAACTTGAATACAGAACACTGGCAACTCTAGAATGTGCACCAACCCAGCAAAACCTCTCCCCATCTGGAGGCTCAGGGAACTTTGCAGAAGAGGGGGCAGTAAGACTGTAAGAGCCTAAAGATGGAGAGTTCCACTGTTGGACAGGTCACTCCACTCAAGATAGGGCAACCACAGCCAGGAACTCACAGCAATGGGATGTGATCTCATCAGACCTGCACAGTGCTAAGCATGTCAGCATGCCCCCACGGACTGGCTCATATCTCAAGAGAAATAGTTTCCGGCAGTATGATCCTTAGGGGTGAAGGGTCAGACAGAGGTAGTTAGGGGAGTACCCATATCAATGGGCTGTCCAAGAAAGAGTCTCTTGTTCTTCTACAGAAGACTGAATCCCCATGAGAACAGATGATACAGAGAGAACCCAGGACCTATAGAACCAAAAGACAGGAAAATAGGAGAGAGCGGAATAGGCTCAAGTAGGGATGGGAGGGAGGGTGGAGTGGGATGGAAGTGAGAGTGAAGGGAGGGAGGAAGGGAGAGGGGAACAAGGGAGGCAAGGAGCATGTATATAAAACTGTAAATTTAATAAATTTATTTTAAATTTCACTGGATGCCTCCAGTGAAATCCAGCTAGGCAAGAAAACGCCATAAATAAATATACAGAAGCAAATGTTCTTCTGAGCTTAGTTTTTTAATTGAAAGAATACCAGAAAGAATACATTTATATGTGTAGTGTTAGTAAAGTTTTAACATAATTTCATTGTCATAAAATATTTCTATTTATTATTAGCAATTAATAGAGCATATAATTCTTTAATTTAAATTTTATACCTACAAATTAGATGAAATAAGCTAAGACTGAGATCAAATACAGGTTCCTCACAATAGAAAACATTTATAAAAGATAATTTAATTGATAAAAATATGTATAGCACAAAACACATGAATAGCAGCTAATCTCAAGTGCTTATAATTTGAAGTGCAGAAGTCTGGTTAGTAATGGAGACACTGAAAAAGAAGAAACCACATTTTATTTTTCATGAACCATAGCGTAAGAGAAATATGTGATAAGATTAAAGTAGAAGAATAAAATGCTATATAGGAAAAAACCACAACTACCTAAATACACACACACACACACACACACACACACACACACACACACACATGTACGTGTGTGCACATGCACCCACACATACTTTTTGTGGTTTCAGCTAAATTAAGGGTCTCTTTCACACTGCATTTCTGTGTCTATGATTCCTTTTGTTGTGTGAAGATGTGTACTGAATAATTGATCGGGATGGACTAGATGTGGTGCAATTCACTTCATGCCCAGTTTCTTAACCTAGAATCTCTGCTCTTTTTTAACTTAAAAGTCATTTTGGAGCATTTAGTCATCAGCAGGAGTCAGTGCAGGATACAGCTGACCAGGGGCTATGCATACATGGAATGCTGAGCAAAACATGAATTCCACTGCTTGCAAAAATATCTTTGTTGTTCTAATGAGCAACGAAGCAACATGAGGCTTAATTATATCTCACAGGCTAGACTGTTCATTAACTAAGATCTCCACAAACTGTTTTAGTACAAAACTCCCCCCCACCCTAAGTCAAACTGCTAGTGGGCAGATGAGGTTTGGCTTTCTTTCTGTTAGAGCTGCCAGCACTCCTCCAAAGAAGCAGAGTGCAGAAGCTGGCAGGGCAGAGGGCATTGCATGTTACTCCTTCACGGATCAGTTCAACTTTCTTTTCTGATTTGCTGCTTCCTGGCTCTTTGGATACTATCAGTGTTACAGACGCTTGACCTCTCTAAAAGATCAGAAATCTTCAAGGTAGTAAAAGGAAAAAAAATCTTTATTTCAATTAAACTGATGTCAAGAGGGTTTTGAGGTTACCCAGTGCAGTAACCTCGGTTGATACAGTTTGGTTTCTGGAAGCACTGTCATAGCCAAGATAGATGTCAGGGTCAATACTCCAGTTGAATGAAAGATTGATGCCATATGCAGTTTCCCACTTCATGAATAACATCTTCTTTATGTTTATATAGAATTACAATACTTTAAAAAGAGAAATTGCATGGTCTTACTTGTATACAATTGCAGCTTATCCAGACAGATTTTTTAGTGGAAAATCAAGAGAGGGATTTAGCAAACAGTAATAGTGTAATGTTCCCGAAAGGGTCAAAATTTCAGAATGTGAATATGTTGTTTAGAGATGACCTGAATATATAATGTAGGTTTTTAAAGAAGTGGTCCTGCCGAAACACCCAAACAGGATGCAGCCAAGTCCAGTGTAGGAACTGCAATATTGAAAACAACAACCAACCTTAATTAGAATGTCAGTGACTTTACAACGTTCACCTGGAACCAGACCAGCCAAATCTCTCCCCATTCTAAAGCTCAGGGAACCTTGTGGAAGAGGAATAAACAAGACTGTAAGAGCCTAAAGATGAAGAAGTCCACTGATGGTCAAGATACTCCACCCAAGTCTGGGCTGTTGACAGCAGGATCTCACTACAGTGTGAGTGGACCTTACCTGATCTGCACAATGACTGTCATATCAACAAGCCCCCATAGACTAATGAGGATCTCAGGGGAGATGGCTTCAGGCAGCAGGATCCTTAGAGGCAAGGGGGTTAGACAGATATAACAGAGTTTCTACATTAGTGGGCAGCCCAAGAAGGGGCTCCAAGGTATGTCATAGAATCCTTACTAGTGTAGACAACTTAGAGGGAACTTCAGGTTCTATATAAGCTGAAGTTCTGGAGGGTGTAGGGAGAAGGTAGGAAATGCAAAGAGAGGAGGGAGGAGAGGGGAGGGAGAGAGGGAGGTGTGGGAGAGAGAGTGAGAGGGGGTGAGGGGGGCAAAAGAAGGGAGAAGAGGAGGGAAAGGGAGAAGGATGGGACAAGGGTACTTACTCATTGAACTTGCATAACTAAGTAAAAAATAAAATTAAAAAAGACTACATAAATGATCTTATATTAATTTATTAAGTAAAATTATTAATGTTATGAGTAAGCACAGAAGTTTTTTTTTAAGATTTCTATGCACTGAAGATCATTTTAAGACTGGTCAAATGGAGATACAGAGTTGATTTGTTACACCAGTCTTCTGGAAAAGTGATTGGATAATTCACTTCTGAATTCCTCTTCTGTTGCTTTCCAACATTGCCTAAACATCTACTTTTGCTTGTTCCCCAAACCATTTACTGCTCCATATTCCAGTGCACTATTTAGAAGGGGTTGAGTACAGACTTTCACGAAATTGAAGATTGTTCTTGTTATTAATATTTAATTTATTGAACACTGACTGTACCCAATCCATATATTCTTCTAAGGGTAGATGCACAGAAGGTCAAGATGGTTAAGAAATGCTATGCTTCTTTTTCCTTCTCTGGGGGATCTGGAAAGTTTATCTTTCAAAAGTTCAGCAGATTCTTTGACAGTATATTTGGAGCTCCATATCTCTGTGTCCAAATGCCTGTTGCAAGTGTTGCTAATTCCATCCTTCCAGGTTTTAAATCCTAAACTCAGACTCATTCTTGACTTTCCCCCCTTTATTCTATAGAAAAAAAAATCTGTCGGGTAATATCTTCGGTTTTGTTTGCAAAATGTGTTCAATCATAAGGCACCACACCTGACCGAGGATTATCTAGATTCAACACTGGCTGCGGGAGGGGAACTACTTTCTTCTTTAGTGGTATACCCCTGATACATCCCTTATGTCCTGGCTCAGGCACATGCCAGTGCATGCAGTCTGATGAGACTCATGGGTTACATACACAAAATTTTAGACATGGAAGTAGGAGAGAGACTGGTTGAGAAGAAGGGGTTCAATAGGAAACCATGAATCCAGAAACTGACCTGCTGTGTAGTCCTCCAGATTCAAGTAGTCATTTCTCTCACGTGGATGTTGGGATTTCTTGGTCTCTCAATCTAGTCTCAATAGTAGCCACGTTATCATTTGAAAACATAAGATAGCTTCCTTCTTAGGCTGAAAACATAACATATCCAGCCAGAGCCAAGAGCAGCATGATTACAGTGGCCCTGGAAACAACAGCATCTGTGCCTGCCCAGCTCCCTCTCTGACCCCTTTTACTCATCCATATTTGGCATTAGCTTCTTTTCCATCATTGGAACACACTGGCCTACATTAGCCTTATGGCATAGATTTTAAGTTTCCTTCAAATGTTATTTTCTTAGTAATCATCCTATTTTAAGCTTCACTTTCTTTTGGCAGTTGCAAAACCTCTATAGCCCTGTTCCATTTCCCTTTCATGAGAATTTATTCTGGAGTTAAGAACAAGATATTTTTTGCATTTCTAGTGGTAATTTTGGGAGTAAGGACCTGAGGAGAAATTGTTTGGTATGGTCCTTCTTTGGGAAACTGAATGTAAATTGAATTTTGGTCTTGATGCTCAAAATAGGGAAATTTCCTCTGAAATTCACTAGTGTAATCTCTGCCCCAAATCTAGCCTGAAAGTTCATGATCCCTTTTCCAAGTGAAGTGTTCATTCTTTGTCATAGTTGATTCCCTACTATGTTTAAATGTATTCTTTTGTTTTCTTTATGGGTTATAACATTCATTACACTTCATGATTCTTTTGTTTCCTCAAGGAAACACACCTCAATTTCAATCTTCAAAAATTATTTGTTTCTAAAATGTTTTTTTCTTTGGTTTTCTCTCTTTCTTTCTCTCTCCTCCCCCTTGTTACAGCCATGCTTTTTAAAGAATAATTTTATACTTGAATCTCGTGTCTTTTTTTGCATAATTTAGAGAAACGGTCTTCCACATCTTTTTCTATATTAAAGTAAATATTCTATGGGTGGCATGGATATCTTCCAGAATGCTAAGTTCATTCAACATATTCAGGTCTTATTTTATTTTGCTTGGCTTCGGTTTCAGTATGATTGACATCTTGAAATTTTCACATCCCTTACAGTTGGTGACAAGTCTTCTATTTGTCCTCTGATCTATTCACGAGTTTCAGTCTCTTTTTGGATTTTTATTTAACAAAACATTGAGTAATTGTAATACTAATTCTCACTTTGAATATTTCCATATTCACTCTACAACTTGCACTCAGTGCAAATATAGCATCCAGAAAGTCATTGGATAGAGAGAAGAGTTTTAATGGAAAGGAGGAGATGATAACCTGATTGTGGTGAGTTATGTAATGACAAGCAAGCTTGTAAAGAGCAAGTGGAAGACAGTTCTTCAAATGGCAAGAAGATTCCCAACTATGTATCTACAGTCAGTATCCCCCTGAAATTCTTGAGACTCTAGATACTGCTGCCCATTAACCAGCAACTCTTGGGTGAGCTGGTGGTACCTAACCTTCATTCTGTTTAGCACCACACTCCCCTTTCCTTAATCCTGGCCCCCTTCTCTTGGTCTCTGTCCCAGGGAATATTGCCATTATGTATATAATTGATTGATTCAGAACTCTAGTTGTTGATAACACCTGCACCTTTATCTGTAACTTATTAAGCCTATTTCCTATGCACTAAAGATCTATAGATTCAGTTCTATAGTCCATTACTATCACCATTGTCTGGCCCTCACCATGAATAGCACAGCATATTGTCACAGGCTGCTCATTCATCTTCCACAGTGCTTCCATGGTGATCTTTTACAAGACAGAATCCTATTGTGCCAGTATGCTTTTTTAAAAAATAAAACATTCCACATTCCTTCAGGCAAAACCTTGAGTTCTTTAACTTGGCATATGTGGCATTTTAAATTTTGCCCTCTGCCTGTCACACCAACTTCATTTCCATTGCTATGTACATCCTAGCTGCATGAAATTACTTGTAGCGGTTCATAAGAGCCACTCTTTCTAACAAAGCCACTAGCATCGAACAGCTTTCTTCCCTTCTGTTGCATTATCCTGCCTGGGGACTGCTTCTTGCTTTTCAGGAATTCATTCCTCAGTCTTTGCTGGACATTAAACACTCTAAGACACAAATCTTTCTTCAAAGTTTATTAATTTAAAAATTAGATTACAGAAAAAGCAGAAAGAGAATGGAATTATTTAAATTCCGCTAATTTAATCTATACTCTAGTTCAATTATCAATTTCTATTATCATCTATACACCATCTATCTATCTATCTTTCATGCAGCTATCTATCTATCATCTATCTATTTATATCTATATCTAATTTATCATCTATGTATTATCTATCACCTACCTATCTTGCTATCTTCTCTATTACTGATCATTTATCTGTCATTTCTCTATTATCTCTCTACATATACTCTGACAAAATATTTTCATAATCAATATATGAAAAAAATCTAAAAAATTTTAAGCGCTATCTTATTACATATCTTCTTGAAACCATTTTTCCCTGTGGCTAATTATCATGAACATCTTCCAATGACATAAAGAGAACTTATACTTTTTGTAATAGGCATATATTCATATTATTGTAATTACTTTTCTTTCTGCTACTATGAGCCAAAAAAGTCTGATACAACCAGCTTAAGAGAAAAAGATACATTTTTTTAGCTTATGATTCCAAAAGGGAAATATAGTTGGTTATGGCAGAAAAGGCAAGGTGTGTGTCAGAAGCTGGAGGTGACTCAGGTTACAACTGTCATTATAGAGGCTGAGGAAGCAAAAACAAACTGTAATATCAGGGTTGGGCCACCAAAATGTCAAGGCCACTCTTCCCTGTGACTTCCTTCTTCCAACAAGACTCTATCTCTTAACAGTGGCACAATTTTCTCAAATATTGACATCAGCTAATAAATAAAACACATAAGCCTGTGGGGAACAACTCATATTCAAGCCATGACACACATTATAGCATAATTAAATCTCTCATTGCTTTTAGGTCACTAAAAGCAATTTTAGATCACTAAAATCATTTTATTCAGATATACACATGTATTCTTGTATTAAATAATTCAAATAGGAAATCTTACTCAGAATAGAATATCTTGGATACACACACTTTTGTATGTCACATACATTCGAATTAAACTTAAAGTATAATAAACAATTTTAAGTATTGAACATGGTCTGGATTAGAGCCAAATTGCTCTTTTCATATTATTTTGAAGGTACAGTTTTTTTTAACAAGTACCTTTGGTGATGAAAAGGCAAGAAGGATCTATTTGTCAACTCTTATTAAAAGTAAGATCAAAGGCTTTTAATGCTCATTCTGCGGCTATGAGCTAATGGTGATGGAAACTTCACCTAGAATTCCTCTTGTTCTTTTCTCTCAACTTTAAGGACTTCTTCAGGAGGCCAAATTCTCTAGGGAAATAGGATTGAGAGTCAGTGTTCACCAGTTTTTTATTCATAGATTCACAGTGAAGATTTTGGCTAAGCCATTAGCAACGTTATGCCATCTCCTTTCCAGAAAGATATTTAAAATGAGTTTGAAACAATGAATGGAGAAAGAAAAAACAGGTGAGAGAGAAAGACTGGACCAGCAAAGATGGTTCAGCAAAAGGGCTGGCATTGAATCTACCTTCAAGTTATAGTAGGATTCTAAACATTAGTCAGTCATTTTCATATTTAAAACATGATGCTTTCATGGTTTTCAAAGAGCATACTTAGTGTCTTAATGTTTTCCTGTTAGCTTGTTAAACCAAATATGTAGTCTATTTTTTTTTCAATCCCTGTTGTCTCTGACTGCTCTCAATGGAGGGAGCTATTGAAGTGCTGACAGAGACTATCTCTAGGGAGGTCTGCTATCTGCCTTCAACTAGGTTAAAGATAACAAAGGAGAAGGGGGAGAGTTAACTCATGAATTTCCAGAAGAAGGTAAGTTACAGTACTATATACACCATTCTATTATCTTTTAACTAAAACAAGAACATCAAAACAGACTGCCACACTGACTCTCCCATAGTCTTTTAAAGACATTAATCTCTCATGTTAGGTTTAAGATTAATGGCTTGATTTTGAAAAGTAAATAGGTTTTGAAGTTTACAGGTAAATCCCTCAATCAATCATAATTAATATAGTAAACTCTAGTATATCGAATGCATTTTGATTTCTGCACTGATTAGCATACTCAATTAAAACAATAAAACATACCAGGAAAACAAATGTGTCTTTAGGTTAGTTATTAGAAAGAGGAAACTAACCTTCAGCATGGAAATACAGAAAAGTCTGAGACTTTTTATAATCTTTCGACCTAGTTAGTATTTCCACCTTAAGGATAAAGAAAAGAAGCCTGAGTAGAAAGGCATTGAAACTAGTAAACAGTCAATTAAAAACTATTATCCTTCCCTCTGTGAATTCTTTTTGATTAAGAAGAATGGTGGGATTGTAGGAACAAAAAACATTATAGTATATGTGAGTTCTATTTTGGAGGCTCTTTTTTTTTTCTTAGCAGTAAGCATTCAAAACATTTTCTCTCCTGCTTTGTCTTTGGGGAATGCTGCAGAATGGTTTAATCGTCTGGCATTGCCATCCGCCTGCCTAGGGCAGCTGTAGCCTTTCTTGTCATTATGTCTCACTGTGTGTCACCTTTCCCAGACGACCATAGGATCAGGAAAAGAAAAATTGTTTCTTTATGCTTTAGATCTAACAAAAACCACAGGCTGCTACAGTCCACCAAAGGAATGCCTAGCATTTAAAATCGACCCAAATTAAATGAAGCAGGTGATTATAAATGCTAGACTCAATTTAGAAACTATGGCTCAAAAAAAAAAAAAAGAATGCATGGCTATGGATTGTTCCTTTCGCATGAGAGTAAAAAAAATATGTGATGCTATGATCAGAAGGGTTTCTGAGGCTGAGTGAATTTCAAGGACTGTTGTGATCTGAACCAGCTTGGTGAGTGTGACATGACAAAATGGGTAGTTTAAATACCTTTTGCATCAATATTTTCATTTCTGGGAAAAATACGACCTAGCAACAGACAAAGCATAAATTTTTATTTCTTCCACCATGAAATAAAAATCACTTCGGGTAGGTGAAGAATGTCCAGAAGACTGGCTTTTTCTAGGTAGAAAAATATTGAAGCCTGAATAATTATACATTATTATATCTAAGAAATGTTGGAGAAAGTAGACCTGGTGGTTGACATCTATTTATAGCTACATCAAAAGTTGCATGTTGGGGCTGGAGAGGTGGCTCAGGGGTTAAGCCTCTGCCTTGCAGGCTGAAGGTCCTGAGTTCAGATCCTAGACCCCACGTATAGACGCCGGGCGGAAGCGGGGGCGGCCTGTGTTTCTGGTCCTGGTAGGGCAGAGTAAACAAGGAGGAGGTGGAGGCATCCATGGTGGTTCCCGAATTCGTCCATGGTTCTACACACACACGCACACACATGCACATGTGCACACACGCATACACTCACAATTGAATAAATAATAAATAAAAATTAAAAAAAGTTGCATGTTGAAGACCGTAATCCCAAATTCTTTTGGATTCAGAAGTACTGTAGGATCAGGATAGTGTATTTTGTTATTTTCTTAGGGAAGAGAATTAGGAGTGTAGGCTTTCCAACAGGATAACAATGATTCAAAGAATTGGCCAGTGAGTGCTGCTAAAATGACAGATTAGATTGATGGCTTGCTGAAGAAGAGGAAGCTTAACTGCAGAGGATATTGAGCGTTCAGAGGAAAAACTCATTGTATCTCCTCAGTGACAGAAATGAGGAACTAGCACATGTTTTCTTTCTTCTGCAGCATAGAAGCTTAATAGGGAGTTAACCCATTCCATCTTCGTTTGTTATACTCAAAACCTTGACACATTATTATAGATCATCTAAAATATCATAAATCTGTATAGACTGATACCCTTAGTTTTTAAAATATCTTCTCAATCCAGATGAACAATATCTTTGTTTCACATGTTTAGAGTTTTCTATGTCTTCAGAGTGAGACAAAAACATTCTGCTTATTTTATTTTTACTGTTTGCTGCAAAGATTTAGATGAGTATAACTTTAGCTAAAATAAGGCACTTTTCATATCATAAAATATATACTATTAATAGGCCATTACCCCTTGAGATTTTAGTCTGTGCTCTATATATGACCTCCTATGCTAAAATACAGTAGAACTTGATAAGGCTCTTGTCATAATTAGGCACAGGTGTCAACTTGACAGCTCTGGGCACATTTGCAGAAAATTAGTAGTTGAGTTAAGCCCAGAGTGAACTTGAAGGAGATTATCTAGCTAATAGGGCAGACCCAGCCCATGGTGGGTGGGAGTAGGCCCTGAAGAGGTGAATAAAATATGGAGAGTTGGTTGAAGAAGTCAGCATCCTTGAGTATACTTGGCCAGACACGCTGGTCTGGCAAGTAAGGATCGTCTCTCTCTCTCAGCCATTATGTAGAGATGGTGTGGCCAGTTCCTTTGGCCCTTGTGTTGGTGCGTGCTCTCCTTACAAGCTGGACTAAGAACTGTAACCAGTAATCATAAGAGAAAATAACCCCCTTGTTCCCTTAAGCTGTTTGATGGTCATTTATAAGCAACCATGCAGGCAAACTCCAGCAGCTCTCTTCTTCCAGAGGTTATACTTGTAGGATGAAATCAGAAAATACAAGCGAAGTTCAAATGGATAATAAATGGTTGATGAATGAATGAGCAAGGACTGTGTTCATCAGCTAAAGAGAAGCAAAACATCAAAACCTTAATGGTCTCAGGGGTCAAAGGTGGTTTCACACATCACATTAGGAAGTGGCAACAAAATGAGCTGCCAAAATCTGCCTGCAAAATCCTTGCAAATTCAGAAGTTTTGGGCTGGCCTGAATTGCTATATGAATATGAAATGTCCAAGTATCTAGGGAGAAGACTGGTGGGAACCTAAAGAACCCAAAAGATATTTCAGCAGATGAATGTAGATCCAGAAGTCTAAGACGTATCTGACAAGCTAAGAAGATGAGCACATGTTCCATCTCAACAGTGTCTTAGGGCTGAGTGATCTCCTTGGAGTTAGAAGGCAAAGGGAAAAGCCCCACATTAACAAATGACAAAATAAAATATCTACAGAGTTATCTGCCTGTTATTTAATTCCCTGGTAGAAAAGAACTCAGGCATCTCCAGAAGGAAACTAACAGAATTCCAAGGTTCCACAGCATAGTATTTAGTTATTTATTTAATTTATTTAATTTATTTAGTTTTTCCACTCATACAAACTTGATAGGTACCCCCATCCCTCTCCCTCCCTCCATTCTTCCCTGAATCCCCTTGCTCCCTCCTACCTTTTCCCCTTTCCCCTCTCTCTCCTTTTCTCTCAGTGTCCCTACCCCCATTCCTGGACACAGCGTAGTATTTATAATAGTGAGTGCATCAAACATTGACATAAGACTATATAAGAAAATGTATGAGGTAAAAAAATAGAAACAAGGAAAAAAGAAATGGATAGAGTTTTGTAAGTTTAAATTAAAATTTTAAAAGTACCTCCTAGTTATATATCAAAGACCTTATAGTAAAAGACCATACAACTATGAAAAGATGAGAAATTTCAGGTGTTATTTATTATTAGAACCAAATAAAACTTCAGAGTCTAAAAACATAATCATAATTTGAAACATAAAATAGAATTTGGAATCAAATATTTATTGGATGAGATTAAGTGCACTGTGAAAAGAGAAGAAAGGACCATTATGCTTGCAGACAGTTCTATTTATTCACATGTACACATGTGCACATATATATTTGTATAATGAGAATTGATGTTTAGAAAGGACTATCCTAATAACGTTTGAAAGAGCACTAAGCTGTCACAGACAGATATTATCAGAGTCTGAGGAAGCTAGGAGGTAGAAGATGGAGCAGAAGAAAATATGAAGACATATTGGCTAATGTATTTCAAAATATGATATTTATAAAGAAACACACATATCAAAGAAGCTCAATCAATACCAAACTGATATAAAGAGATACAAAGTGCAGCACAATGACATAATAAATTGCTGAGGTTAAAAGATTTAAAAGCCATAATGGACAAATGTTAAGCAAAATCTACAGACTTTTCTGAAAAGCAGTGGAAACTAGAAAACAATAGTCATTTTTAAAATGCTAAAAAAAAAACAGAATAATCTATAAACCTAGAATTCTATATCCAGAGGTGTCTCTCTCCCTCCTTAAAAAAGTGATAAATAAAGTAAAACCATTGCAGGCAAACCTTCAATATTACGAATGTGCATTTGACGGCAATCGTGATGCTTCCTGCCTGCAATCCCAGGGAGATACACACAGGAAGATGGAGCATTTGTGGCAAGCCTGGGCTATCACAGAAAGAACTATCAAGGCCTGGGAATGTAAGTCAGTGGTAGAACTCTTGCCTAAGAAGTTTAAGTCCCTTTCTAACACTTCGTATTTTAAATGTCTCTGTTTTCTTGTGAAAATATAAAGTGAAAATATCCCTTTCCAGAGAAGCAAATGTTTAGATAGCTGCCTCTTCCCTATGAGTGTTACTGATAGAAAAGAATTGTGAGGTACAATTTCCTTTACATTCAGAAGCGTTTCAGAACCATATTGTCACCAAATATGGAAATGACCAAGGCTGAATCTTTTCCTTCTCCCTCCCTAAGGCTTTCAGTATCTCGGGAAAGTGGCATCAGAAAAGCTTGAGATGTAGGAAGTAGAAGTCATGTCTTCTATTCACATACAAAAGACATCTCAGAGAAATGCTCAAAGATGCGGAAGGCTTCTCCACCATCTCCGTTTTCCAATCTGTTGTCTCAAAATTGAAGCCATCCATTCCGTAAGATCTAAAACGGTTCCTTGTGTTGAGAAATCTTAACAAAGGTAGTGGTTTTGGCAAAGCACATAATCTGGAGCCTGTCTGCTTCTGTTACTATTCCACCCAGCCAGAAGTCCTGTCAGCAAGTAAAGAAACAGGCAGCTGACTGTTCAGGGCTGGGCACACTCTCACGGTCGCAACCATCTGGGCAATGTGTTCTGTGAGTGGAAGGCTATCTGCAGAGCAGGGCATTGTGGTGAGAAGGGCCAGAAACAGTCTTTGCAGAAACAGACATGAATGATGTGGGCTCTCCAACAGCACAGGGCTGCTTTGTTAGTGGGCAACCCAAATGAGGCGTGGGAACAAGAGGACTGGAATAATTAGGTTTCTTGAGAAGCTATGAGGAGGATCACACACTACACCCCCACGGCTCTTTCCTTGCAGGACAACCAAGGGTCTCCTTCTCTGAGTTGCGGCCACAAAGGAAAATTCATCCTCAGAGCATTGACAGCCCCGAGCCACCCTCGAAACAAATGTTTTAAAGGAGCATCTATAGTCTACTCTGCATGTTTAGAGGTTTTGGGGAGCAGCTAAACCTTAGGAAGATCTGCTACTTCCGTGCCAATATGAAAACAACCAAAACTCAGTTAAACTTAATATTGTCTTTTAAAACAAATGCCATTATGTTATTTGTGTCAAATGAAATTTTCTTATAGGGGGTGGGAAGCAGCCAAGGAAAAGCTAAGAATGGAAAAACCTGTAAAATGTCTTGATAACTTGGAAAAATTTTAATTTTGGCTTAAGCAAGACAGCAAAATAGGATTTGATAAGAATATAAAGGAGAGTCAATTATCGCTCCTCACAGCTCTCTAGCAGGACCCATTTAAGAATCCTTCTCAACTCCAGGATCAGATCTATCATTCAGTGGGCAGAGTGCCAGTGGAATCCCCCACCACATGGTTTAGGGGAGCACTATAACTTAATTTCATGAGCATAAAGGCGATTCTTCAGTTTTTAGAGCTTTGGAATGGTGGTACACCAGAGGAGGAGTTTACAAAGACATCCAGTTATCTCTCAGGGAGGCTGGGGAAGACAGTGCCTTGATGTTTTTTGCACGCTCATGTTCTCCATGGGCCTCTTGTACTAGTTCAAAAACAGCTTAAGAGGGGTGTGACTTTATCTCATTCTGAACCTCTTTGGCAGGAATAAAAGGCTGAGGAAGATAATTTAATTGGCGAGACATAAGAGGATCCAGTGTGGCTCTATGAATGATATCCAAGTCACACAGGCAGTCCTCAGGATAGAAGTGCTGTGCAGAAGCTTGATAAAGCCAGACACTGAACAGAGCCAAAGAAAGAGCAAAACTCACACTTCCTTCTTGACAGTTGAGTTTGTCTGTAAAGGCAGGGAAACCACTAAGGGAGGTTTTACATTTTGCTGGAAAAACTAGTCAGGTTCTTATTTGATAAAGCCATTGGAATTTCAACAAGGCTATTCATCTGGACTCTCCTACTTCTCTCTGAAAAGAAGAGGAGCAGTCTTTCTAATGCAACATGCGTTGTTTGCATTTTCCTGTGCACAAGGTATTTGCAAAGAATATGTTTCACGGAGATCCAAATATTTATGAAATAATAATGATCTGAGCTTTTACTTCTAGAAGCTTCCATCTGAGAGGCTCAGACATGATTTTATTATCTTTTAAAATACAATCTAGGAGGTTGGCTAAGTGGAAATTACTTTAACATCTTATCCCTAGTGGAACATAGTTAAAGGATGCTGCAAACATTTAAACATCCCAGTGATAAGTTTGTTCAACATACTGAATTTCATCTTAAAGCAATACAAATCGAGAGAATATAAAAGTTTTTTTGGGGGGCATTAACATTTAATTGACAGAATTTTCCTTAGTGTGCTTTACTTCTCTTAACCTGATTTCCCCTGCCTGTTCTGTTCTGACTCTTGGGTAACTTCAATAAAAGAATCCATTTAAGGTCAACTTTCAAATGATAAGAAGCTGTCTAGGAAGACTCAGAAATATTGACTCAAAGAAGTATGATAAATACAAAAATAGATGGTTTGCTGGTGAAAGCAAAAGTTTAAAACAGATTCCTTGCAGCAAGGAGCAGAAGCAAGAGGAGCAACACTCCTGACGACAAGGCTCAAATGGTAGACAGACTCCTTCCAAAACATAGATAGTTTTTTAACCACTTTTCCTCCTCTAGAATCCTGGGTTTGTCTTCTAAGTTATGGGGAATAATTACGAATGCATAACAGAATGATCACTAAGAAGAGGAAGCCAATTATGTAGAATTACAGTAACCAAGTTATTTTGAAAATCATGCATCATCTTTGATGAATGCTATAAATACAATAAATAAGAAGCAACATAAGGTTTTATCACTGCTACAATTTTGAATCAGCGAGGCGCATTACAGATGCTCAGATTATACATGATAATCGAAAGGCCCTATAAAATCTGCCTGTTTGTTGTTAATATTCATATAAGAAAAAGTGGTCATATTTTAGTAGAAAGCAACAATAAAGATTAGAATATAAATGCTAAAGATTGGAGAAGCAATAGAAAAGATGAACAAAACTAAAAGTAGATTTTGACTATGTAAATTCTAAATGAAAAACCTTTAGAAATTGAAAAAGGGAGGGAAAAGAATCCAATTGATGATATCAGGAAATGAAAAAGGGACATATAAAAAATCACCAGACTACCATGAATAACTACGGACTGATGGACAAGAAAACCCAGAAGAGCTAAATGATGAATTGTTAGAAACATGCAAGAAATTGACTCTGAATCAAGAAAAAAACAAAATGTATACTTGTTAATAACGAATAAGGCAGAGAATCAGTAAAGAAGACTCTCCTATTAGAGAGCACTCCAGGATCTGTTGGTTAAATTGCTGAATTTTACCAAACATCTGGTTCTATTGCTGAATTCCATCAAGTAGTTAAACAAAAATTAACACCAATTGAAAAGAATGTACGGAATTCATTTTTTGGAGACCAGCATTACCCAGATATCAAAGCTATGAAAAAAGACTCCGAGGAAATATGTAAGTCAATATCCCCAATGACCATAGATGAAAAACTCCTCAATAAAATACTAGTAAAGTGAAATTAGTAGCATATTGAAATGTCACTCACTTTGATGAAATCATATTTATTAGTCTGATGCTAAGATATCCTCTATTGATACTTCAGGCTTGTGTCTGTCTATCTGTGTGTCATCTATCTATGTACCATCTATCTATCTATTTGTCTGTCTATCTATCTATCTATCTATCTATCTATCTATCTATCTATCTATCTATCATCTATCTATCTATTCATCCATCTTCTAATTTACCTGTTTCTTTCACTCAATAAATGGGATACATCATTTTAAAAAATTAATGACAAAGAAGGTGCATAAAACAATTTCCAACATTTTTCATGTTAAAATCTTTTACAATAGGGGTGGAGAAATGACTCAGGGATTAAGCCTTTGCCTTGCAAGCAAAAGGATTTGAGTTCAGATCCCACTGAAAAACACTGGCCATAAATGTTAGGGATCTGCATTTCTAGTAATGGAAGGTTGAGCCCAGGAAGCCCCAGAACAAAAGAGTAAGATAGAGTTATCCTATATGTACATAGGTACATACACTCAAGTGTGTTCTTATATATATAACTCCTCAAACACAAACAAAAACACTCACAATATGATATAGATGAGAATGTACTTTAACATAAGCTATATATGACAAGTGCACAGTGAATGTCATACTGAAAGGTGAGAGTTAAAGCATTTTCCTCTAAAAACAGAAAGAAGACAAGTTTATCCACTCTTAACACTTCTTTTCAGTTTTATATTTGCCATAGTAATTAGGCAATAAATGAAATAAAGTCCATCCACATAGGAAATGTGGATGTCTCTGTTTGACATGTGTTACAGACATTCTTCTTTTGCTGTGAGGCAATACTCATACACAACAACTTAGAGGAGAAAGGCTTATATTTCCAGAGTAGATACACACCATTATGGTAGAAATTGCTTAGGAAGAAGTCTGGCTGAGGGCAGAAAGAAGAGGCTAGTTGAGGTCATGGACCATAGGAAGGAAGAAAGAAAAGGAAAGGGTGTGGCTCCCAATCCTGCCCTCTGTGAGTGCCTTTCTCTTGAAAGGTTCATTCTCTTAAAGACACTACAATCTTCCCAAATGTTAGCACCAGTAAAAAATTCAAACACAGGAGTTTGTGGAGGAAAACTCATATTCAGACCATAGCAACAAGATTTTATAAAGAAAATGCTAAAGTTAGTTGGCTTTGGTAGTATATTTTTTTATTGCAACACTAGTCTGGACTACACAGAAACAGCTTGTCTCAGACAGACAGACAGACAGACAGACATAGATAGATAGAGAATACATAGAAACAAAACTCTTTGAGATTCTGCTAAATAATGTTAGCCCCAAAATCAAATCAGTAAGCAATTCTATAAACTAATAAACCAATCCGATTTCTGATAGCACAAATAAAAAAATAAAGTAATTAGGAGTTTTTAACTTTGGAAGTATGAGGAGCGCCACACTAAAAACTATAAGACACTGAGAAGAGAAATTAAAAGTGACAAAATGATAGCATATCATATTCTTGGAATGAAAGAATTAACACTGGTGAAATGTTCATATTAACCCTAAACAATCAAGAAATGTAATGTGGTCACTATCAAAACCCTAATGTTATTTATGTTAATTTTTCAAGAAAAATAGAGGAAATAACTATATTTATATGAAGAAAGAAAAGGCTGCAACAACTGTTAAAATGATCTCAGATAAATAAAGCTAAAGACATCACATTTATTGACTTTGAAGTATATTATAAAGCTATTTTGAAGAAAACAGCGTGGTACCAGCATATCAGGACAGATGGATCAATGAAATATGATAGAACATTCAGAAATAAAATCAAATATTTATGGTCAATTATATTTTTACTTAAGTGCCAAGAGAACACAGCAGAGAAAAGATAGCTCTCCAATAAATAGTGTTGGGAATATTAGATATGCACAAGAACAGGAATGAAATTTGACTCTTTATCTCATATTATATGTAAAACCCAAGTCGAAATGCTTAAAAGCTTTAAACCTGAGAGCCGAAGCGTCTGGAAGAAAATAGAAAGGAGAGTCCTCTAGCATTGCTTTGAATATTGATTTCTTTGACAGAGCCTCAGAAGCACAGGCAATATTAGTAATATGGAGTTTTCTTAAAAGTAGAAGATGTGGAATTATCAGTGACATGGCCATTTCAAAGTCATTCCAGGACAAAAGCTAAAGGAAACAAGTGGTTCATATGCAGAATGGAA
This sequence comes from Typhlomys cinereus, assembly GCA_023101885.1. Lineage (NCBI taxonomy): Eukaryota > Metazoa > Chordata > Mammalia > Rodentia > Platacanthomyidae > Typhlomys > Typhlomys cinereus. The sequence continues at coordinate 2,342,755 of JALPQD010000359.1, read as the reverse complement.
TTTATTTATATTTATATCATGCGTTTATTCAGACGTAAGGAAAAAAGTAAAAGGAAATGAAACTATGAAATTTGAGAGTAAACAAATGAAACTAGAAAACATGCTAAGTAGCATACAGAATACATTCAGAAATGCAAAAGTTGCATGTTTTCTTAAGTGAACCACAGCTTCAAGTTTTAATATTTATGTATTTAACTTGTAGTCATTATAAGTCATGGAAGCTACAAAGGAAACACAAGGGAGGGAGATTCCTAAGGAGTGAGGGATAATGTAACTGAGATGATATGAAAGTAGAGTGGATAATACTGGGGATGTAAAAATTTATTTAAATAGGAATGGGGATGGAAGTGGCAGAGATTAGAAGTGAAGAGGGTTAACTGGGACATAGTACTTATGATAAAGCTAAATGGAAATTTGCTATTTGCTCAGCCAATTGAAAATATAATGTAAGATGAAAATTTAAAGAAAGATACTCTTCATGGCTGGATAATACTACCTCTAGAAAACGTTGACTTGCTAAATAAAAATCTTGTAGTTTTTTTTTAAATATACTTTTTTATGAGCTTTTTAAGTGCCCAAAAGTCTTCCCAAGTAATATTGGTCCTTTGTCTGGGCTCACAGACCAGCATAAACCTAGACTTATGTGCAGGAAACAGAAGTGGGAGCAGTAGGAATTGATCAGGCATTGGGTCAGAGGAAGCCTAGGATGTCCATCATTCAAGCCATCTTTATTGTAACATACATAGTATTTGTAGGACGACAGTCAAGGAACAGGGCCAAATTCTTTACAGGATTTTGTAAAACCTATACATTCCAGTTAACAAAGAAAAGGCAGGAGTGACATCTACTTGCTTTGGGACCAGACATGATGCTGCCAGGTAGAGTAAAACAGGCATGGCACCTTGTTGCTAGAAGGGAATGGACAATGTATGCCTCAAAACAGAGTTACCTGGTCTGTGCATTAGCATATTTCAGATAAGTAGGAAAGAACAGCCCAGCCAGTTTCTAAGAGAAACAAAAGCGATCCAAGAACAGGCTGGAGGTAAACTACCTTCAAGGGAAGGAGTTAGGCCTGCCATTGTCTCTTAGACAAGAGGCAAACTCAGCCTCCTAGGGAAGGAGTACCTGGCAATAGCCTGTTTCAGATGCTAATGTATCATCCAGAGAGCAGGCTTTGGGCCTGACAACCCCCATAGCCCTTGTCATTCTTTTGGTTGTCTACAGCATCTAGATGGTAACATCCTTGCTGAAGACACCACAGAACTTGGTGGCAAGATATGGAAAAATCAAACAGGAACTAAGATGGAATGAGATGAACTCTTCTTCCCCATGGTTAATTTTCACAGTGTTGGACTTTTGGATGGAAAAGTCACCAACAGGCTTACACTGCTGTGAATCCTTTGAACATCAGTAACAACCTTCCAGGAAAGATCTGTTCACCATTGCAATGGTGGCATGACTGTTCTGGAGGTAATCAATTGCTTGCTGAATAGGCGTTTGGCCTCTTCTACACATCGGGTGACTCATACCTGATACTGTAAACTTGGTCAAAGTCAATGACCAAGGTAATGATAGGCCTTAGTGAAGAACTTACTACTGTTAATTGCTAAATGCATGCGTGCTTATGTATATAAATTGGTTCTACTCTCAGCCTTTGTCAAATAAGTTTTTGTCTATAGTTTACTACTGTTAATTCAGAGACTTATAACTTGTCAACGTATTAAAAAATTTGTGAAGACTATTGAATCTTCCTTTCTAAGTCAGACAACTATATCACCCATTTCCAAGGCCCAGAGTACATCATGGAATTGGGAAGGAAAGAATTTAAGAGGTGAAACACAGGAGTTTGTGCTGTAAAATGTATTCTGAACATGATATGGAATGACACCATGAACTCACTTTAAAAGTGGCTACCTATGTAAGATCTACACAAGACAGGTGCAATCACATTCTACCATGGGTGGGGGAGGGACACAGAAGGCTGCATTGATTCTAGAGGATCAGTGGACAGTTAAAGGTTTCATAGAGTCATATTCCTCAATGGTGCAGGTACTTGTAAATCGCTTTTTTCCAAGTAAATACGCTCTATTTGTGTCACATTAGATGTGCTCATGGCCATTTACTAGCCAAACCATATATACATTCTCACATCTTTCAGCTCTAGTCTTTTTTTCTCTGTAGATTTGGCTAGAACCAGTGAGCAATAAACATAAAGCAGCCTGAATGTTATGCTGGTTTTAAATGTCCTTCTCAAAATAAATTAGTCTGCTGCTTTTGAATTCAACCTCATTCAGGGCCATGGGCAAAACAGACAAATTCTTTGCCAGAATGCAACAGAAATGGCCTTTCATTTCTCTGTTTGTGATAGGAGCATCATTCCTACCTGAAATATCATGATATATTCTTTATGATCTGTATTTCTTCTGGCACTCTGGTCTTCTGAGATCCTACCAGAATGGCACAATTGAACACTATTTACTGTGTTTTAGGACTTTCTCAGAGTCTGTATTTCATAATCCTTGGCCCCAAACCAATTTCCAAAACCTAACAACTACATGGTCACCACCTCTTGATATTAATGTCCTATGTCAGATACCTCTTCATTAATGTGACAAAGACTGCACAAAAGCAAATAAAAAGAGAGAGTAGCTCATGGTTTCAGAAGGATTTCAGTATACCCCAAAGGAAAGGAAGAGTAGCCCTGTCATGGCAAGAGTATAGAAGAGTGTATCTCATAACACTAGATCAGGAAGTGGCCAAATTAGACTGGAATGAGAGGCAGTTATAGCTGTCAAGGTCTGTACCTAATAATCTACTTCTAGCACCTCTAGCACTTAGGCTCCAAGCCACAAAGGTTCCATAACCTCCCAAAATAGTACCTCAAGCTGAAGATCAGTTTTTAAAAGACAAGAGCCCTGTGAGGGGCATTTCAGATTTAAATTATAAAATAATTGAAAATGCTACAATGAAGAATTAATTTCTGTTTAAGAATGTTAAAAAAATGAAAAAAATATGTCTGAGCTAATATTCTTTGAACGCAATTTAGAAAGCCAGGAAGATGACTCAGTAGATAAATGCTCAAGCTCATAACCTGAAAATTTGTGTTTAATCCCCAAAGTGGAGGACGGAAAGCACTTCCTGAAAGTTGTCCTCTGACCTCCAAATGCACACATTGGCACTTGTATTTCTGTCCTCCCTTCCCAAACCCTGTTTGTCCAGAAATAGATGATTTATTTTTTAGGACACAAAATAATTTAGATGAGAACCAGGGGGACTATTTGATAGGAGAGTATATTGCATTTATCAAGATAAAAGTTGTGCTATGTAGGAAAATGTAATATTCAATGAAAAGAAGATGTATCCACAAGAGCTGTTGGATGAAAGCCTGTTGATGGGGATCAGAAGAGGTTATCAGAAAATGGATGAGTGGTATGAGTCTCATAGTGACAGAGAGATTTCAAGATAAAAGAGGTTGAGAACCTGGATACAATGTAATAGCATCATCTGAGTATAAATGAGATCATACAAGGTCAAATAGAGCTCAGCAATATGAAGACCAGCATCTAACACTCTGGTGCATCATGCATAGTAACTATGCATTTTGAAACTACACAGCAGGAGAGCAACAAAGAGTTAGTGTGATGAAATAGATCACATTATAATTTCAAAAGGGGATTTTGAAAGTTGATCATTAATACAAAATTTTGCTATTACTCTATTTGTTCTTGTGGCTGGAAATAGAGAAATGGTTAAATTTTTAGCACTCATTATACAGAACCACATTTTTTTTTGTCTTTACTTCAGAGAAACAGCTGATAAGAAATTACTTAATTGTTTTTTTCCCTTCACTTATGCACAGAGTAAATATTTGCTGAGTGTCTATTTTATGTCAGGAATTATTTTAACTGCTTGGATACCACCATAAAACAGGTAAACAAAAGCACTTGACTTTTAGAGCCTCAAATGGCTTTGAAGACAGTCCCAAGCAGTGCGCCTCAACATGAGCCCATTACCACACTGAATACTGTCATTCTTTATCTCACCCAATTAATAGTGCAGCTTTGAAACCAGAGGAGTTTGTTATTGATCACAGGTGGTTAACAGAGTCTCATACATCCATTACCTACAGAGTCATCATGCCGGGTATTAAGACTTCTATTTAAGAATTTAGGAGATGCAATAACAGATTCAGTCTACAGCTGATTATAATCAGAGGGCAAGTATGTATGTGGAGAAGAGAGAGGTACAGGGGCAATGAGGCCGTTCACAGCTTTTTGGACTAGTTAGTAGTTAGAACTAGAGTCTTCCTTTAGTAAATAACAGTGCTTACATCCTGAAAATACAATCACTGAAATTTAAGAATATGAACCTAAGATTGTCTTTTGCTCAGTTTAATTTACAGAACTGGAATAGAAGAAAAAGGGATTTATGGAGGAGGCATTCATAACTTTGTTTTCTTTTGTTATTCTATTGCCTGTTAACAAAAAGACTCTCATAGAGAAAGAGTATTCTGATAGTTAAGCATTCAGTAAACATGATATTGACATTCTTATTGACACGTGGGTTATTTTTTTTTAATCTCAGTGACATTGATTTGTGCATGTATGTGTGTGTACATGCGCACCCACGTGTGCCAGAGGGTACTTGAGTGTGTGTGTGCCTGTGGAGCCCAAGGGTGACACTGGGAATCATCTAGATTGCTATACCTCCTTTGTGCTTTGCTGTGTGTTTCCCAGTCTCTGCCTTTCAGGGCTGAAATTCTAGGTTGCCACTATTTCTGTCCTGCTATGTTTACATGGGATCTGGAATCCAAACTCAGATCCTTCTGCTTGTAAGGTAGAGGCTGTAATCTCTGAGTCATCTCTGGACATTGACTTTTACATAACACTTAAATTTGAGATGTTTTTTTAAAACTATTCAGATCTAATTAAATTAGTATGCTGGCATAGTTACACTGTGAAGATAGAAAATTATTCCTCACTAGATTAACTTATTTTTGGGCAGTCTTACACAAATGTGTCTGTCTGAGGATGCTCTACCTCTAAAGAAACCAATCACCTTTTAATGAATACAGTTAGTCCTGCATTACTGTATTGGAAAATATAACATGCATCCTAAAAAAGTTCCTTTCAATTCAGATATGCATCCATCTATAGGCCAATATAAGTCCAGATGCAAGGTATTATCATTGTCCTGCTTGCTCTTTTTCAAAAATGAGCTATAATTTCAAAACCAGATATATCAGATTTGATTTCTGATCATGTTTGGCAGAAAAAGAAGTAAGTGGTATCAGATGATTCTTTGATGAAGAAAAAGCCTGTTGGAAATTTTGGAAAAATGAAAACTTGGATCCAGTAAATCATAGCATATATCAACATGTGACAATCTCAGGAATATTGATGTGCATAGAAGTCTACAAAGGCAATGCACATGAAGTCTCTGGATGACCAAACAGTCTTCCGGGCAAATGTCTCAGTAGGTGTAGCACATAAATTACAAAGTCTCTTTACTGGAACTTGCTACTGGCTAAGGTGCATCACAGGCAGTATTAACTAACACTTTAAAAATTAACCCTTTGCAAAACTTTCTGAAATGAACTCTTGGAAATTAGAGCTGAGAAAGATGTGATGTTGTTGTATAACTCATCCCTTAAAGACTGGGGGAAGCTTGCTTTTGTAGACTGTTTCTTCATATTTTTTCTATGAACTTTGAATAAGTCAAACTAAAGAGCACCTACCTACTATTTCTTTTTTTAATTAATTAATTAAAATTTTCCACTCATACAAACAATAGGTACCCCAGTCCCCTCCCTTCCTCCACCCTTTCCCGGACCCCCTTACTCCCTCCCCCCTTTTCCCCTTCCTTTCACCCCTCTCCCTCCCTTTCGCCCAGTGCCCTCTCTCCCCCCAATCCCTGGAGCATCCTTTAGTGTGAATGTCAATCTTCCCTCTGGGTCCTCCACTCTAATGAGGTGTAAGGACTCAGTAGCATTGCCTAGAGCCCTTTCTTGAGTTCCCCTTTAATATAGGAACACTATTGTGGCTGATAATCCCTTGCCTCTAAGGATCCTAGTGCCTGTGATCCATGCTAGACTTTGGGGGGGTCTATGATATGTCGGTCATTGTGCAGATCATGCAAAATCCTATTATGGTTACTTTGGCCCTAACTTGTGTGAAGTATTTTGCATATCATTGCTCCTCCCCATCCTTAGGCTTTTACAATCTTACCACCCCCTCTTCCACAAATTTCCCTGAGCTTTAGGATGGGGAGAGATTAGGCTGACCTGGTTCCAGGTGATTAATGTAGGGTCTCTGAAGTTCTGAATCATGTTTTTTTTTTTTTTTTCAGTTTTGTCGTTCCTGCACCGCCCTTGGAAGAGCACTTACTATTTCTATTGGGCCAACAATATATTTAAAAATTGTCACTGTTTTGAACTGATCCTGATTTATATCTTGAGTTTTTCCCTTAATTTCACCCCATAAATCTAGGTTACACCTTGAAAAATAAATTTTGATTTCTACTCTGAGGTTGCACATATCTGAGTTCTCTCATTCTTTTAGCTCCGCAGTGTACCCTGTTCCTTTGCTCTGTTCACAAGCCCATCATATAGTCATTTCATTTCCTCTCTTTGAACATTGTGCAATCTGTAAGCATCTTGACTCATGACATAGACTTATCTATATTCTATGCTGTCCTGCTTCATGAATATGAACCCTGATCATATAAAAGCCCTTTTTCTCCAGGTTGAACTGGTAATAGGCACACATGGAAAGCTAAACTAACAGGAATCACATTTTCATTAGGATTTTCATCTTGCTGAATACAATCATGCTCTAAAGAGATTATCCCGGGAGTTTTTGTCTGCAGTCCTGTTATTATACGGGTTGATTTATCATCAGAGTGTTCAGTTAAGCAAAGCTTCATCCTTCATTCAGAAAGAGATCTTGTTCTGCAGACAAGGTGACATGAAACACTTGCCCTTCTGAAAGAGGATTAGCGACTTCTACATCTTAAAGTCCATTTCAGTACAATCACTAACATGAAGCCAGTTTCCAATTTCATATAAGAAAGATCTCCAGGGAGATATCCAGCTTAATTAACTGAGAAATGACAAGTAGGACAGAATTTTTCACTGATAAAGTGTGATTCCCTGTAAAGAGCCTAACCTCATCTGACCTCTTCAGTGGAAACTATCTTTTAAAAGTATTTAAAGACTGTGCTGGAACATAGGCATTAAGAGCAGCAGGAGGAAAAGAAAAGGAGGAACAATCCAAAAGTTGCATTTTTCTTTTTCATTTTGATGGTGTGTAGTCTATGAAACAATCTCAGCATAAGTAACTGAATTAATAACAAGTATAACTCCACTGATAAATAATGCATTTTGCATAAGATCTATCTTTTTTCCTAAGTATGGCATGTACAGTCTTTGTTACATCTGTCTGAAGTAGACAAATGGATATATGGGCTCTGCTGGCTTATGGCTTTAACTGAGTGCTGCCATAGAGTCATTAAGTAGTTGCCCTAAAATGTGATGCTGCTGTCATTTAAAGCTGATTTGCTGTGCTGTATCTCCTTCCACCTTTAAAAAGACCCTTACATGATAGGATAGGGGAGTAACAAATAACCAGGAAGACACACTCTATGTTGTAAGTACATAAAAACACTTAAAAATTTGATTAGATAAATCTAAACCTTACACAGCGGAACAGAGAAAGGAAAACAAGACATACAGAAAATGCCTATGATAATCCTACCAAGGTCATAGGCAATTAAAATTCTCAGTGCCAGCTATGTGATACCTCCTAATAAGTTGTTGGTCAGAAAAGTCTCAAAAACTTTTAAAATAAGACAGGCTTTTGCCATTGCTCTTGGTTTCCCTCCAGAAACTCACAGTAAGATACTATTGTTGAAGAACCTATACATGTTTATCACAGGACACAGGGGGGAAAAGTAAAGCAGGAACTGGTCTGGTAGCTTCCTTCCTGCTGGTCAGCTTTCAATGTACTAGAAAGTCATATGTAAGCTTCTCAGTGAGAAAAGAACTCAACAGTCTCATCAATCTGTGAAATCTGCAAACATCCCGACAGGAGCCAAGCATCAGTGCAATAGGAGTGTGCATGCTAAGGGGGTAACTAATTGCTTTCTGATTAGATTTAAGTCCCACTTTTCAGCAGTGATACTGTAAATTAGGCCAAAAACCTACGAAAAGGGAAGACATAGGCCCAATGGGGTACAAGCTACTAAAATTTAGCTATAAGGACTTTACATCAAACTGCTTTTTAAACATTATCATTTTACAATTGATCAGAGAACTTGGAACTCAACCTAGATACTTCCTTCTGCCATGGAAGGTGTTCATTACAAAAAACTCACACTTGGCCAAAGTGCAGAAATTAAGAGACTGAGGATCTTTTGGCTTCCAACAGGCCATTTAAACTGTCCACCTGACCCAATGCTCATGGAACATCACAGAAGAGGAACTATTAATAAGAATGTAAGAGCCTGAAGCAGGGCAGAGATATAGTCAGAGAGATAGTATCTTCTGGACGTGACAGAACTGTCAGATCTATGAATTCAGCACAGCTATGTGTTCTTCCATAGACCTGCACAGGATTTGCTCTATCAGTGTTTTACATTGGAAGAGGAAAGATCTCAAGAGGCCCCATGCCTCTCTGAGAGACTATTGAAGGCTAATGCTGATGTGGAGGAAGGGAAGATGCTTCCCTCAATGGCATACTCACTGACACATGATTCATGTCTGAGCAAGTACTGAGGCACATGCCATCAAAGGCAACCTAGATGAGACTCAGTGGGTCACACATGCAAAAAGACATGAAAAAGACTGGCAGGTAAGAAAAAGGATTGTAATGGGAAAGAGAGAGGGGATTAAGGAGTGAAAATATAATAAATTCACTATATTCATGCATAAATCTCTAAGAGAATAAGAAAGATAAAAATAAAAGAAAAAGCTGGTTAGTTGCTATAAACACACACACACACACACACATACACACACACACACACACACACACACTCACCATATCATTTAAACAAACCCAAAGTTTGATCTTGCTCGGAATGAAGCTTAAAATGAAGAGGTGATGGGAGAGAAAGGAGGGCAGGGGAAGGGAGAAAAAGGAGGGGAAGAGAAAGGAAGAAAAGAAGGGTAGAAGAGGAGAGAAGAAGACTGGTGAAAAGACCACATAAGTGAGACATGAGAAAGGAAAATAATTGTCATTTACCTCCCACTTCTTAATTCTTATAGTATGTAACAGGGAATTATAAAATGAAGAGCTTTGGATAAATGTGAGGAATGACTGTATATCAGAAACATGAAAGGTTAGGATTTAAAAGTTATTCTGTGAAATACCTGAGGTCAATCACCAGGCTCTTCTGAGAGCAGGATCAGCCTCTCTTGTGAACTGAGCTGTCCTTTTGTGAGGAGAACAGTGAGGAAAGCAGGCATGGGCCATGCTGTGAATTGTGACCTTGCTTATCTTTTAATTGTCTGAAAATTGTGAATCAAAAAAATAAGATGTGCATTTTCTGAATTATGGTTGTGTGTGTGTATTTTCATTAACAACGATTTATTTTTATCCTATTTTACCCACAAGCATTTAAGCATATGTTTATTTGGAGTGAGTGGGTTAGTTCAGTCTGGTTTGTGTGTCAGTAGACCTGTTAAATTGCATGATGATAAGTGGATACACTTATTACTTTCCCATGCCTTTCCTGTCTTTTTTTTTTAAAGGGACAGAGCAAACTTAGTTCTATTGGTTCAGGAAAATATAGTTAGATTCTGATTCGGGACTTCTCTTCTCTTGGCCAGACTTTAGATAGGTAGGTTCCACTGGACTCTAGGTACCATGCTGCTCTTTTTATATGCAAATTTACTTCAGAAGACTTAACATATGTAAATTGTTTCTGCAAAGTTTCCAAAAACTTCTTGTCTGTTTTAGTTATGAAAAAATTTCTTTCTCCAGAACCTGGAGTCAACCTTTGAGCCATTTACCATCATAGAATCTAATACCCTACACTCTTATTTCTGTGAGCTCCTGGGAGCCCTTCTGGATTGCAGGCCGGGGTTCAAGTTGTACAATTTCTTTCTGTCCTGAAGATACTAGAAAGTTTGTTTCTCTTTTGGGAAAAGACCATTGGCAACCACAGGAGGTTCAAACACTATTAACTCCCCTGCTATTTCTTACTGTGTATGGGTCAGCTTACTGAAACTTCCCTAAATAAGCAGCTGGCTTTGGAGGAATCAGATCGTGACTTTGCAGAAGTTTTATGTATTATCACTCTGTTCAGCCATACTGATCACTTTCTCTGCATCAAACTTAAAAATGTAGCCTGAATAAATGTGCAAGGATATGCAAAATATAAACTATTTTTTAGAATGTATCATGGTTCCATAAACAAAAAAAGTAAAATTAGACACTGTCATTTAGTAAGAGAAAGAGCTACAGTTGATAAAAAAGACAACATAAAATAGTCAGAATGATATACTTCCAAGGTAGGTATATTATTTGGTAAGTCCATATTTAGATATGTTCTGTGGGTTGGTACTATGATAGTGTCCAAGTTAATTCTTACATCTACCTATTTGCCTATCCATCTATTCATCTATTAAGTCACTTAACCAAACATTGATGAATGACTAACTCTCATCTGGTACTGGGCACCATAGTTACAATTATTAATAACATATGTAATAGTTAATCAACTGACTGCACCTGGGATTAACTGATTAGCTCTGGGATCACATGGATGGAGTGGAGGGATAATCTGGATGAAGATAATTACAACACAAAGACCAACCTATATCTGGATGGAACGTTCTAGTAGAAGACCAGATAAAAGGAATCACAAGACAGAGGAGCTCAGGACTCTCTTGGCCTGTGTTGACAAACTTAACTTTCCTCCATGAAGATGACATGACCTCAGTCACCTCCAGATTATGCTGCCTGCCATGCCCTCTGCCTCGTAATGAACAACGTCTCCCGTCTAGAATCACAAAACAAATAAATCTTCCTTTTTCTCCCTTCCTTAAGTTGCTTGAGTCTGAGTGTGGTCTCGCAGCAGCAGAAAGAGTAACTGCAGCAACATTTTTTTCAACTGAACAATTTTTTAATATACAAGAGGGAAAGTTACAGGTATTTAATGACTACATTGAATATCCATAGTTATGGGATTGCTAAGGCTAGCACACCACTAAGCTGAGGGAATCAGAATATCATACAAGAGGTAGGGTACAGCATAAAGGAAAAATGAGGTCATTTGGAACAGAAAGCATCTCTAATATTTATTTCATACGTATTAAAAGAATGATACAGTCTTACATACTTTTATGTATTTTTTTTTTTTCGAAACCTGGTTCTTAGAATGTTTGCTAAGAGGCTTTCACAGGTCTTAGGTTTGTTAAGCAGGAGGGTGACTAAGTTCAAGTTCAAATCAAAGCAGTTGCCATTTCGTGCAATTTTGATAGCACCAAATAATGGTGAAGAGCTAGGGCAGGAGAAAGTCCATCTAAGTAGAAAAGAAGAACACAATTGATGATAGGTCTAAAATGTCAGCATTTTACCTGCATCCTGCATGATTTGGGCAGCAAGTGGGAAAACTCACAAGGAACAGGGCGGCTGTGGTGCAGAGAATCAGATTTGCCAGACAAAATAAAGTGGACTGTTAAGAGTGTGGAATTTGGATCTATAGGTTCAGAACTTTAAGGAGAAAACTGGAGCATGAGTTAAGTGTGTTAGCCATCTGAAGGCTGCATCGGAACTCCAAAATCACCCCAGGAACAATCCTGTCCTCTAAATTCTCTAAGTCAGTGTAAAGACAGTGTAGGTCTTATAGGAAATCACCTGGGAAGCATGTTCTAAGTTAAGACAGTGTTGGTCTTACCATAGACATTTGTAACAGTTACTCTTAACTATTGAGGTGAGAGAACACTCAAAGTCAAATAAGGGAGAAAGGGAGATTTATTCAATTTACAGTTCCAGAGGGGAGAACAGACTTTTACGGCAGTGGTGACATGGCCAGTGGCTGAAGCCGTAGGTAGGCGAAGTCACAGCAGACATCCACATGGCTGGAATATTCCTAGAGAGATGCTGTGTGGCTCCTTTTATCCAATCCATTACTGGGAGATTCCCATGGGATCTATGGAAGTTCTGATGGGATCTAGAGTTGATCTTTGTATTATCCAGATAATCTCTTCATGTGGTCTGAGCTGATCTTGTTAGATGTGGTCTTATCTGATCTTAGTTAATGCTAAAGTGTCAAGTTGACACCCAGGATTAACTATCACAAGATTCTTATAATCTGAACCAGAGTATTAGTGTATAATTCAGACATTGTCTCATGGGCCAGTAGCTCATTGGATAGGGATCCTAATTGCAAATCTGGAGACCTGAGTTTGGCAACCAGGAGCTCCAGAGTGGAAGGAAAGAACTGACTTCTGAAAGTTGTTTTCTAATTGCCACATATGCATCATGACATGCATATTTTTCCTCTCTCTCATCAAGCAAAATAAATAAATACTTTGAAAAAAAACATTGTCTGGATATGAATGTGCAGTATCAATACCATAAATGTTAATCTTTTCCACCTGGAATAGACTTAAGAATTTCTGACTGTGGCTGGTATGATAAGTCTCCTAAACGTGTCTATCTCCTTAGAACCTTTGAGCATGTTCACTGTATAGTTAAAGGATCTGAAGATGAGAGTTGAAGATGAGAGTTTATCTGCACAGCTCTTTAAATTAACAGACCTTTCTCCTCTGCAAGTCAGAGATGTGTGGTGGAGAGAAGGCCAACAGGTTTTCTTGGATTTGAAGGAAGAAGCCCGCAAAGTTAGAAAACTGCTTCCAATAGAAACTGAGAAAAGCCCTTCCTCCAAGGATGGAAACAAGATCTCCGTCACAAAACTTCAAAGAACTAACTGTTCCTACACACCTGTATGATCATGAGCAACGTGCTCCCCCGGAACCCTGAGCAGGGCACAGCTACACTATCACCAGTGTCAGTTCAGTTTTCTGACTTACATAAATTGTGGGCTTTTATTAATATTTAAAATTTTCTTTTTATTTCGTGTGTGTGTGTGTGTGTGTGTGTGTGTGTATGTGTGTGTATGTGTGTGTGTGTAAGAGAGGATGCTTGAGTGCATTTGCCTGTGAAGGCCCAATGATGATGACTTCAGAAATAAGCCTGACTCCTTGTTTCTTCTTTGCTTTCTTTGTTCTAGGGTTTCCTGTCTCCAGCTTCCAGGGCCATGCTATTACCATTTCCTCCCAAGGTTTTATGTGAGTTTGGAATCTGAACTCAGGTTCTTTTACTTGTTAGGCAAAAGCTTTAACCCCTTAGCTATCTCCTCATCTCAGTTTTATTTTTTCTTTGAAACACTATGTTTGTGATAATTTGGAAAAATATGAATAAATATACTTGTACATTTAATTTACCAAGAATATGTTATTTTGTCTTGTGGGGGAAGCAACAAATGATTGTAAGTGTGAGGAGCAGTTTAGCATTGACCAAATGCCCCAGGATTAATCTGGGTGGAAAGGAAAGGAAAATTCAGGGATTTCTTGTTTCAACTTTTGCTTTGGCCTGAAATTTTTCTTCAGGAAGCCTTATTATGTAGAATAGAAGGAGATGGTTCAGAAGAAGCAAAGCTGCTCTGTAAGCCTCCTCCCCCACTTTTTCTACACCATTGTTTGGATAAACTTTTTTTTTTTTGGAGGGGATATCCAACTATTCTTTGCATCAATTAAAATTTTTCAAGTAATTCTGAACTGTTGAAGCAGCACCCCACCGCTGGCCAAGCACATTTTCCTGGAGCTCGTGTTAATTTTCTTGGCACTCCTGTTAATTTTCCTGGCACTTTTAAAGCGTTGCTTCTGCATAAGGCTTCTGTTCCATGCTAAGCTATTCTCTGATAAGGTGCAGCTGGGGAAATCCGTGGCTCTCTGGACAGTCAGGTTTTCAAATCAGTTAATTGACAGGAGGTTTCTTAATTATAGCTGCAGTGTCATAAGTGAAAGAATCTGCAAAATCATGGGAAAACTCTTTTTTGATTAACTCATTCTGGAAAATGACTCAATGAAAATGCTTCCCACACACGATGGGATTGAGGAAGACACAGCCCAACCCAGGAAAACATCACACAGTGAGAAAGAGCCCAAGTAAAGCTAGGGACCTAGAACCCACTGTGCTCCCTTTATGTAGATCCCTTCTTTTTGGATGGCTTTAGCCTGCATGTTGTGCAGGGCTGTGATCAAACACATGGTAGTTATTACACCGAAAGTATTTTGAAAGAATTATATTATAAACAAAGATGTGGTATTATTTATAGAGGGTCATGACTAGCTAAAGTGGCAAATGCCATAATTTTTAATTAATTAATTAATTTCCACTCATACAAACTTTTTTTTTAATTTCCACTCACACAAACTTAACAGGTACACCGGTCCCCTCCCTCCCTCCAACCTCCCACCACCCTATGCCCCCTCCCCTCCTCCTTCCCTCCCCATCCCCCAGTGCCTCCCCCTCCCATCCCTGGAACATCCTTTAATGTGCATGCCAGACTCTCCTCTGGGTCCTCCTCTCCGATGAGGTGCAAAGACCCAGTGGCATTTCCCAGAACCTTTCCTGTGTTCCCCTTAAGCATAGGCACACTACTGTGGCTGTCAATCCTTTGCCTCCAAGGATCTTAGTGTCTTTAGCAAATGCTAGACTTTGTGAGGTCAATAGTGTGTTGGGCATTGCGCAGGACATGCAAAGTCCAATTATGATTGCTTCGGCCCTAACTTGTGTGAAGTATCTTGCATATCATAACTTTTGTTACTAATTGGTCAATCTCTTCTTTGGAGGTAAAACTATTTCAAGTACGTTATGCTTTCATAGAACCGCACAAACAAATGTGACTTGAGGAAGTGTCTGGTACAAGTTTCTCATTTAATGAGTAAACTAGATGAGAGTCAAGAGATGATATGGCTACCTGAGTCACTTAGCTTATTCTTGGCATAGCCAAGTTGGAAATTTGTGTGTTTCTTGGCTTTGACACTGTAAAAAAACTCAAGACCAAATATTTTGAAAATTGCTTTTGAAAGTGGCTCTTTACCTTTTATCGAAGGCACAAAATAAAAGTCATACTCAATTCTATAACCTAGAAAAAAGAATTCATGATGATGTATTGCTACATGTAGTTATATATACAATTTCACACTAAAATTGCTATCTCATTTCATAGACAAGTGTGACATCCTCTGATTTCCTTCAACATTAGTATGTCAAAACCTCTGTCTGCTATAGAAACATCTCTAGATATGGTTTTTGTGAAGAACAATATTCTATATAGGTTTGATAAAGAAAAAATAATTTGGTCATTGGTGAGAGAGAAGACATTAGGTGTTTCTTTTTTTTTTTTTTTTAGATATTTCTATTTTAAAACCAGTCTGTTCCTCTTCCTTTTCTCTATTTATGGTTATACTTTCTGCCTAAGAATATTTATAAATGATTTTTATGCACTAAGGACATCGATTTTCTTTTCCCTTACTTTCATAGAGTATTAGTACGTTTTTATTTTTTATGCTTTTGGTTTTTCTTTCACAGTCATCTTTATAAATTTTAATCCTTCCCCTGATCCATATTGCAGGTTCAGTAACTTTCCAACATGACACATATGTAAGAGAAACTTTTTTTTCTACTTTTACAAGCATATTGAGTATTCATCCCAGGTTCTTGCTCCCCTGAAAGCAAGCACATCATCTCTCAACCTATTTTTTCTATTTTACATCACACTGTCTCTCTTTAGAATTGAGCATTTTTCTAAAACATTTGACTTATACTATGATTCTTGTGCAGTTGACTCTCATGTGCAAGGACCTGGGGCACCTAAACATTTATTATTTTATTGTAATTGATAAATATGCAATAAAAGTGTATTTTCATACATTTTTACTCTAAACATTTGTCTGTTCTTTCTTTTGAAATATAACTGTATGCAGCTAAAGAATAGGCAGACACATGCTTGAAAAAAGTATCAATTTTATGTATCCTATATTATTGTTATTATTCTGGTTGTTATTGACATATGTATGTGTGTGACATGCATATATGTGTAGACGTGTTTGCTGTGTGTGGTGCACCTGAGTGTGGTGGGGGTGAACCCATGTTTGTACCTTTGTGTGGAAGCTGCAGATTGACATTGGGATTCTTTCTCAATTGTGCTACATTTTTCTTACTGAGATGTGGTCCTTACTGAATCCCAAGCTTACTGGCTTAGGTTAACCAACTGGCCTAGCCTTAGGGATTCCCTGTCTTCACCTCCAAGTGCTGGGATTACTTTTGGGGAACCATGCCTGCTAGCCCTTTACTTGGGTGCTGAGGGTATGAATTCTGGTTAACAACTTTGTGTGGCAAGCACTTTATCCACTACATCATATCCCCAGTCCTTTGTATTATTGTTTTTATTTCAGTCTCTGTGAATTTTTTGAATTTGATATTAATACACGAAACTCAGAGAATTTTTAAATTATTTTAATGAGAAGATTGTAGGATAACTTGGAAATTTTGGCATTTTATTTTGTCTTATATTTTTATTTACTTTTTAAAAATGAGATCATTTCAGAAGTTATTAAATGTTCATATTTCATGATACGACCTTTTTGGAGATTTGTGATTATTTATAAATTACAATCAATGGAAAATATGTTAAACAATGTACTCATTCTTGAATTACATTTACATCTTAGAGATCCTGTCATGTTGGATGGTGATATCTGAAGATTAAAATTCCACCAGGTGACTGATGAATGTTTATAAGTGTTTGTACATCTGCTCAAGTGCATTCATTTTCAGAACCCCTTTGTAATGTCATCCTTAACTTTAAATATATGAGAACATTTACATATTCCGTCATTTGTTCCTTGTTTTTAATCTAGGTTAGACTAAATTCTTTCCTTTGGGAACTGGCCATATCTTTTTGCAGGAATTAAACATTTTTACAGTATCTGCATCAATTTATCTTCTCCACTCTAGTATATGAATGCTTAAGGAAATTAAATGAAAAACAATCAGAAAAGAAACATAAGATCTTCCAGCAATTTGGAAATGGCTGGTGTTCAAACTAGATACTATAAGCTGATGGGATATTTGTTAATTGTGTGTGACATTTGCTCTTTACAGGAAAATGGAGTTACCATATAGCTGAAGATGACATCTTGCCTGTCTGAACTTTACCATTAAAAGTATGTTTCTTGGAAAGTGCTCAATCTTATGCTTTTAAATGAAGAGGATCTGTCTCCTTGGTGTTCTTAGAGAAATGCAAATAGGAAGACAAGTTGGAAAATATTGCTGTAATATCTGGAGTGTACAATCATGACTCTTGATAATTTAGTAGAAAGGATTTGCAACTTCTTTTAATCAATCAATGGGGTCCACATGCCTAAAACAGCACAGATGAGGCTGTTTGCTTCAGAGTGACTGGGAAATAATATGAAAATAATATTAAAATAATAATATTAAAATTCCAAAAAGCTTTCTCAAAATATCTGGTGGTCATGGCCTGTGGAGAAAAGCATGGTTTTTCTCTAACCCAAATGTCTGAGAGAAGATAGCAGAAATAAAATGATGCAGAGCTAATGATTTTTGTTTTTAATAGAGTAGCAAAGGAGATTTCAGGAACCACATGTTTAATCAAAGTCACTTGGGCATGATATGAAAGAGGGATTACTAGAGGACAAGAGATAGGAAAAGTTATATATAATCTGATCGTAAGTGACTTGGGTAGTGTAATTATAAAACACCTTCTCCAAAACTCCTCCAGTAAAAATAAAAGGCCAGAGGATAAGACTGTGTCTGTTTTCCATCATTGCATAAGTATAGGAACCAGAGTGGTTTATGTGCTATGGGGCCAAACATATTATTCTAGTTTGCTCCTGGCGAAGCCACGGATACATCTGGCTATTCCATCCTCACATTGTGAACCATCATCAGAAGTTCTGTTTCTGAGCTCATCTCTGTGCAAGGCTGAATAGAAAATAAAAACACAAAAATCGTCGATAAATCTAACTAAAAAAGTGAGAGATCTTTATAACGAAAACTTTAAAACTGTAAAGAAAGAAATTACAGAAGACACCAGAAGGTGGAAAGACCTCCCATGCTCCTGGATTGACAGAATCAACATCATAAAAATGACCATCCTAACAAAAGCAATACAAAGATTCAATGCTATACCAATCAAAATCCCTAAGCAATTCTTTGAGAAAATGACCAAATAATTTCAGAATTCATATGGAAGCACAAAAGGCCCAGGATGGCAAGAACAATACTGAGTAACAAAAACACTGCTGGAAGTATCACCGTACCAAATCTTAATCTATACTACAAATCCATAGTAATCAAAGCAGCTTGGTACTGGCTCCAAAATAGACATGTAGATCAATGGATAAGGATTGAAGACCCAGATATAAGTCCACACAATTACAGCCATTTGATCTTTGACACAGGGGCCCAAAAAATTCAATGGAAAAAAGACAGCATCTTCAACAAGTAGTGCTGGTAAAACTGGATATCTGCATGCAGAAGATTAAAACTGGACCCGTACTTGTCACCATGCACAAAAATTAATTCCAGATGGATCAAGGACCTTAATATTAGGCCAGAGACTATAAAAACCCTGGTTGAAAGCTAATTGAGCTAGGCCAACAGTTCCTAAACAGAAATCCAATAGCACAGTCACTAGAACCAACTCTCAGCAAATAGGATCTTATGAAATTAAAGAGCTTCTGTTTAGATAAAGAGATTGTACACCAAGCAAAAAGGCAACCCACAGAATGGGAGAAAATTGTCACTAACCTCATTTCTGATAGAATCCTATTATCCAGAGTGCACAAAGAACTTAAAAAGCTAAACTCCAAGGAGATAAATGGCCCAATTAAAAAATGGGCCTTGGAACTCAAAAGAAACTTCTAGGGGCGAAATTGAAATGTCTAACAAATATCTTTAAAAATGATCTACATCCTTAGCCATCAGGGAAAAATGCAAGTCAAAACTTCCCTGAGATATCATCTTATCCAGGTCAGGGTGGCAAAAATCCACAATACAAACAACACCAAATGCTGGAGAAGATGTGGAGAGAAGGGAACTCTCCTACATTACTAGTGGGAGTGCAGGCGTATGCAACCACTGTAGCAATCAGTTTGGTGATTTTTAAAAATTTAAAGATTGAACCATATACCATATGACCCTGCTCTACTACTTCTGGGAATAATCCCCCATAATGCAAAAATTCACTGCAGTGATACAAGCACAGCCATGTTCATAGCAGCACTATTTACAATAGGAATCAACCCAAATGCCCAACAGTTGATGAATGGATAAGGAAAATATGGTACATTTACATCATGGAATACTACTCAGCCATCAAAAAAAAAAGATGAATTAATGAAATTTGTCTGGAAATGGATGAAATTCAAAAAAATTATATTGAGTGAAGTATCCCAGACACAGAAAATTAGACATCTTATATACTCCCTAATAAGTACCAAAGCCACTTAATGACATATTCAAAGATAAATCCCCATAATACCTACTGTAATCACAGATTATAAACAGGAGGGAATGGGAAAGAGGGTCCCTCCTAGAAAAAAAGGAGAGAGGGGATCATGCTTCAGTAGAGAAAATAGGTCACAATCAATTATTGCATGTAAGTAGCGAGACATCTGATGAAGCTCACTCTTACTTCCCTTCCTGGTTACCTGTGACTAACGAGGTTTGATCTCATCAATCAGGGAGAGTATAAGGACTGACAGATAGATGGTAACCATCCTGCAAATGGAACACTGAGCCCCTCACTGCTATGTCCTACTCCTATTCTTCCAATTACCTTTGAGTCTCTTCTTATATTAAGATCTTCATTTAAATAGTCTTTTATCTTTGGTTTGGAGGTGACCTTCAATACTAATTAGGATGCAGCCAAGGGTGGTACAGAATAAGCAAACTGGAAAACAACAACAAACCATAATTCAGAATACCAAAGAACCTACATTAATCACCTGGAACCAGACCAGCCAAATTTCTCCCTATTCTAAAGTTCAGGGAACCTTCAGAAGAGGGGCAACAAGACTGTAAGACCCTAAAGATAGGGAGGACCAATGATATGCAACATACTCCACACAGTTAAGGTTTCAGCAGCCAGACTTGTTTGGACTTTGCCTGTCTTGCATAATGGCTGACGTGTCAACAATCCTCCAAAGTCTAGCATGGATCACAGGGGAGAAAGTTCCAGGCAGTAGGATCGTTAGAGGCAAGGGATTAGCATTTATAATAGAATTCCCATACTAACTGGGAGCCCAAGAAGGGGTTCCTGGCTATGCCACTGAATCTTGAAGCCTCACTAGAATGGAAAACTTAGAGAGGTTTGGCATTCACACAAAAGGATGCTCCAGGGGATGGGAGGGAGGAAGAGGGAGGCACTGGGAGAGGGGAAGAGAGGGAAGAGGGAAGGGTGCAATGCTGGACAACTGGGGAGGGGAGGAGGGAGGGAGAGGACAGGGTACCCATTGAGCTTGTATGATTAGAATAAAAGATAAAATGTGGGAGAAAAAATTTCTTAGCCATAACTTGCCTTTGTAATGTGAACTTTCCTAATGTTGAAATACAGGTGACTGCCTTTATTTTGTCTTCTGGGTAGTTTTTATTTTATTTATTAGAAATGAATAAAATGGCCATTATTAACACCAAAAGACTAATAAATGAGTATTTTACAGTGAGTCCTCCGATTTTGGTCTATGCCTATGAATTGAGTACATTTTCTGATCCTTGTTTCTTCCAGCAAACCTGGCAATTTGAGAGGCTGGAAGTCTGAGCAGAAAACAGGACGCTAAGGGAAACAGATGATGTCCTCCCACTTGGGATCTGGGAGCCATAAACTTAACATGACATCTAATCAAACGATTCTGCTTTCAACACTGCCTCTGTGGTCATGGATAGGGAGGAAACAATAGCATCTTGAGCCTCCTGCTGTATGATAGAATGATGGGGGCAGGACTTTAGTCTGTCATACATGCAGCATGCCATATGCCTACATAAGTCATCATCAATAGTTAAAGCACAATGTGGACTTATTGCATCCTTCTCTGTGCAGTGCTTTATTGGATCCCACAAAAAATCTTCTGAGGCGAGACATTATCTACTCTTACAGACTAGAATATTGATTTATTGAACTGTTGGTTTACTTGCTGTGGTCACTCAGCTTGTGAAGGGCAGAGATCTGCTTGTCCCCAGTGATCTGACACCCAAGTCTGGACTTTGGATCATTAAGTCCTGACTCAATGACGTCATGGTGTCTGTTTATTGATTATCCACAATGTGGGGAACACAGTGTCAGATACTGAGAATAAAACAGTGAGCAAGGCAGGTGAGGTTCTGCCCTGGTTTCAGAAGGCTCACATATCTGAGTTTATTGAGGCTGTCCAGGCTCTCTATGCAGTCCACTTTCTGTCTCAGTACTGGGATTACATGTGTGCATCAGTATACCTGGTAAGTTTATTTCAATTTTAATGTTTAGTCATGCTGTGTTATAAAATCATCATTTTTCCCCAAGGAGGAAAGGTCCTATGCTTTGAAATTCTTACCATTTTCCAGCAAACGGAACTTCAGATACATACAGACCCAGGGCTGGGTGTTGCCTAGGCGAGGATGTAATACTTGCCAGTGGGAAAGTCTTGATCCAGAGCTTACCGTGTCACTTGCTGAGTAAGTTGAGGACACAGAACGTTTATGACATGGGTCAAGTCTAGATTGTAAACTCATGTCAGGAGAAGTTCTCCGGGCAAGTAATATTTACCTTGGGAATTAACTCTTAACATAACTCCCAAGAATCCTTCTGTCTGTAGTCTATATAATGGAGACCCAGGCACACACTTTGGCCATTTGACCCCAAGAAAAGAACCTGGAGTATAAGGGGCTGCAGGGCTTTCTGATTTAAGTTCTAGAGTCAAGGTTCTGGGAACTAGGATGTCTGGCACTCGAAGTCAGGAGAAGATGGATGTGCTGGTCCAAGAAGAGAAAATCAACCCTTCTTTTCTACCCTTTGTTCCATGTATGTCTTCAATATACTGACTGACACCTGTTTCCATCAGGTAGGCTGTGTCTCTATTTCTAAAACCACTACTGTAAATGCTAATGTGCTCAAAAAGGGTCCTTATAAGCATAGCCAGAACTAAGATGATTTTATTAACTATATAATGGTCATGGTTTGACTCTGAGTTGTCCGACACAGGTTCATGCATTTGAATCCTTTGCCGACGTTACTGCTTGGGAAGACTGCTTCAGAACAGCACATCACAAAGGGTGGGCCTTGAGTTTTGGTGGCCCAATCCTACTTAGACAGTTTGTTTCATGTTCTTTCTATTTTTCTGTTTGTTATTGTGATCTGAACTAGCATTTGGCTACTGCTTCTAGACTGTGCTTTCTGCTGCAGGATTCCCATCTTCACAGACTGTATCTCCCCTTTGGAACTGTAAGCCAAATAAATATGCTCTTCTCCTCTGAAGTTGTGCATGAGTGTGCATTGTCTTAGAGAAATGGAGAAGAATGACTATACAATAGGCATCCTTTAACCCACTCAAGTTGGTACATAAAAATAACCATCATACTACCCAAATGACACATTGGAGTGTGAAACACAAGAAGTCAGAAGAAAGTATTATTTGCTCCAAGGACTTTGGGGTATGGGAATGGAAGGACTGATGGTAGCCCTGCCCAGCCTCACCACTGACCCATTCAAAACATAAACACTCAAGTTCTCTGCCAGACTACACATGAAATGGATCTCTCCAGACCTCTGTTCTGCACTGATAAAGTTAAATCAGTGCTATTTTCCTACTAACTGACTCAGCTTGCCTTGTTACAAAGTGTTCATACTTATGATTTATGATCTAAGAAGGATCAAAGTGGCACATTAAAACACATGCGAATGAGGATAATAAAAATGACCAAAAGCATGTAGATAGAATGGCCTTGGTCACTCGTAGAATCAATTATGTGATCAAATTTTGTGATCAAATCACAAATGCAAGCTGAGGGCAAAATGCAGAATCAACATAACATCACAATAAATAACAGTGGCAAGGCTGATTTTAGCCGCTATTGCCTGAGGTTCAGTGGAAGTTCATATTCCATCCTCGCCTAGTCAGAAAGCATCACACTGCTTCTCTCTCAGCAGCCTCGGATGGTGGAGCAGCCAGGATGCATGTAGCATTTGTGACTTGTGCTGGTATTATCATTCATCTCAAGTCATATAAATACTGAATTGTGTTTCCCATAAAATCAAGGGATAATTTCTAATGGCTTCTACATTCATTTCAAATGAGTTGATTGGAAAAAGTTTTCTTTTAATATTGCTATTCCATCTCATAATTCTTTGCAATACTTAAAATGCTGACAAGTCTCAAATTACCATCTCACATACTGACCTCTCCAAACTTAGATTAATGTATCACTTGATGCCTGTTCAGTATTGCTGTTTGGTTGTGTAGTAGATATCTAAGTTAGAGGAGTGTTGATAGACCTTATCTTCTGGACATGAATGCACTACAATATCCATGAGCACACTGCAATGTGTTATGTATCCATAAGACCTACAGGGGATTTGTCACATCAATACGTCACCAGGAAGAGATAGAGAACTCTACACACCTCCCTGAGAGACTAATGAATGTCAACTCTAATGGGGAGGTGATGCTTTCTTCAATGATATATCATACTAACATATGATTCCTGCTGCAGTAAGAGCTCAGGAACATGGCATCAAAGGCAACTCAGATGAAACCCAGTGGGTCACTCATGCCAAAAAAATGATAATAGGAGTGAGACTAGTAGGGAAGAAGAAGGATTGTGGTGGGAAGGGGAAGGAAGATGAGACTAGAGATCAAGGCAAGAAAGATTCATAAATTCACTGTATTCGTGCATGAAAAAATAAAAGAAAAATTAAAAAATACTAGGAACATAAATCATGTTTTCCATCCATCCGCTTTTCAATTCAACTATAGTTCTTTAAAAGTAATCTTTGACTTCGGGCCAGTGAGGCGACTCGGTGGATTAAGGACATTTGCTGCAAGATCTGACAGGTGAGAACTTGCCAAGCAGGGGAAGAGAACTGATGTCTGAGAGTTGTCGTGTTCCTTCGACACTCACAAGCACAT
Source organism: Typhlomys cinereus (assembly GCA_023101885.1). Lineage (NCBI taxonomy): Eukaryota > Metazoa > Chordata > Mammalia > Rodentia > Platacanthomyidae > Typhlomys > Typhlomys cinereus. Next base: position 2,318,553 of record JALPQD010000359.1, on the reverse strand, counting down.
GCATGCCCCTGCACATGCATACATGTGTTAAATAAATATTAAAAAGGAATAAAAAATAACTCTTGATTTTCCCCTTTTTATGTTTGTACTTTGAATAGATCCCAATATATATCAAGAAATGGAACCTTTTCTTTACCATATCCTTTGCTCTATTGCTTTGGTCTAATATGATAGTTCTTTTTCTTATCTAAATTACTTTAATAACTGTCAAACTGATCTCTGTGGAATTTCACTTTGACTTACTACAATCGCTTTTTCATACAATGACTGAAAATCCTTAAAACTCAACCTATTATATAATTATATCAAACACGTCTGCATCAAAGTTTTTTCTCTTACTTGATCTTTTTCTTTTTTTTATACATTTTTTATTATTTCCGCTCATACAAACTTAATAGGTAGACCAGTTCCCTCCCTCCCTCCTCCTCCCCCTGAACCCCCTCCTCCCCCTCCCCTCACCCCTCTCTCCCCATCCCCCAGTGCCTCCCCCCAATTCCCAGAGAGTCCTTTATTGTGTATGCTTGACTCTCCTCTGGGTCCTCCTCTCCGATGACGTACAAGGACCCAGTGGCATTTCCCTGAACCCTTTCCCGTGTTCCCCTTAAGCATAGGAACACTACTGTGGTTGTCAATCCCTTGCCTCCAAGGATCTTGGTGCCTTTAGCAGATGCTACACTTTGTGAGGTCAATAGTGTGTTGGACATTGTGCAGGGCATGCAAAGTCCTATTATGATTACTTTGGCCCTAACTTGTATGGAGGATCTTGCATATCATTGCTCCTCCCATCCTTTTGCTCTTACAATCTTACCGCCCCCTCTTCCGCAAATGTCCCTGAGCTTCAGGATGGGGAGAGATTAGGCAGGCCTAGTTCTATGTGGTTGATATAGAGTCTCTGAAGTTCTGGATTGTGGTTTGTTGATGTTCTTTTGCAGTTTTGCTGCTCCTGCAATGCCCTTCACTCCATCCTGATGGGCACTGTATGTCACCCCCTGGCCAGAGACAAAAAGCTGTTAAATTGGAGTCTTGTTATAATAGCACATTCAAGGGTAGATGTAATAAAAGTAAGAAACCTCAGTGAGGGAGGGGTCAATCACCCATTTGCAAAATGATTACTTTTTATCTGCCAGACTATATGCCCTCCTCTTCTGGTGAGATCATACCCCCTTAGTTGTAAATGATCAGGAACGAAGTTCACTTGATCTTTTTCTATTGAATATATCATTTATTGTCTCCTGTGTTCTTTCTCAAACTCAGACTCTTCACTAACTACCTTGTTTTTCTTAGAACGTCAAGGTGATTGCCATTTTAGGGTTTAACACTTGTTATGTTCTTCACCTGGAATGTTTGTTCCATTGTTGACAATATGAATCACTTCATTTTTCACTTGTGTACTCCTGAGATATCTCCATACTTTACAACTTACCAAATGGAAGAGCCGTTTCTCACAAGCTAATGGATTAAGACACTTCTGTACATTTCAAAAGCCATCACCACAACCACACATGTGAAGGAACACACACACACACACACACACACACACACACACACACGCACACAAACTATAAGTATATCTCTAAGCTAATTTCTTTTTGTAGCAGCAAAATGCTTGATCCAAACAGTCTGTCTCCCAACTGTAGGTCGCAGCCCATCACTGTGGTGAAGTTATAGTGCCAGGAGTGTTAAACAGTTGATCACATCACACCAACAGTCAAGAAAGAGAAAGGGAATTAGTACCCTCATGCTTTCCAGAGGGTGCTGAGTTTTTTTTTTCATTTTTTAATACAGTTATGGATCCCCTGCCTGAGGAATTATCATACACACCATGAACTGGGTCTTTTCCTGTCAATTAATTCAGTCAAGAAAATTCTTTATGGCATGGCCAACCATAATTTATAAACAGGTGGGCCCAGAAGTCTTGCTTCAAGATGTCAGATTGACAATCCCAATCATCACAGTGTCCTTTCTACTTTCTACACAGTGCATCTCCTTGGTGAAGAGAAGCTGAAAGCATATTTAAGCATTCATGACCCATAATTAAGAGCAGCATAAAAATTTGCTAAATTATGTAGCAATAATTTCCCAATTTTTTCTAGTTTCAGAGAAAAAAATTATCACTCTTACAAAGTAATGTTTTAATTTTGCTTTGTGTAATAAAGAAAAAGAGTGCACTTATAAAAGCAATGAAATCTCTTCCCATCCTAAAGCTCAGGTTATCTTGTGGAAGAGGAAGTGGCAAGATTGTAAGAGCCTAAAGATGGGGAGGACAAACAATATGCGAGACACTCCACACAAGTCAGGACTGCAGCAGCCAGGATATAGCCACAATGTGACTGGACCTTGTCTGACCTGCACAACATATCAACAACCGGCCAAAGTCTACCAGGGATCACAGGAGAGAAGGCTTCAGGCAGTAGGATCCTTAGAGGCAAGGAGTTAAACATGCATAATAGAAATCCCATACTAGTGGGCAGCACAAGAAGGGACCCCTGGCTATGCCATTGAGTCCTGAACCCTCACTAGTGTAGAAGACTCAGGTGGAAATTCAGCGCCCACATAAACAGATGCTCTGGAGGATGAGGGAGGAAGGAGGAAACACCAAGAGAGAAGGAGGGAAGGAAAAGGGGTTGGAGGGAGTGAGAAGGGGAAGAGTGGAATGGGGGACAACAGGGAGGAAGGGAGAAGGGAGGGAGAGGAAGGAAGTACCTACTGAGCTTGTATAACTATGCAAAAAAGTAATAATAGATAAATAAAAATAAAAAAGCAAACAAAAAGCAATGAATTGAATTACTACTTGAACACTGAAACATTGAAATTATATTAAAAGTAATTTTCATTGTTCTGCATTATATTTTATTATGTATGAAAAGAATTATATCTGTATTAACTTGACTTGATTAGGTTGCCCATAAAACAAAATTTCTAAAAAATTGCAGTTGTTTTGGCAAACAACAAAATTTTGAATGTTGAGTATACTGTTTAAGATAGTAAATTTTATTTCTACTTTAAAAAAGTATTTGAAGGGAAAAGAGAAAGGAGAGAGAGAGAGAGAGAGAGAGAGAGAGAGAGAGAGAGAGAGAGAGAGGTAGAGACAACTTTTATGAGAGAGAGAGAGAGAGAGAGAGGAGGTACAGGACAACTTTTATAAGTCAGTGAGCTCCAGGCATTGAACTCAGGTTACCAGGTTTGCATGCAGGCACCTTTATTCGCTGAACCATCTTACTTTTACTTTCTCACTGTTGGAGGTTCGATGCTAATTGACCTAATGCCATATAAGACAGAATGTGAATGTGGATGGGACATACACACTGAAACAGGGGTCTTCTACAGCTTTCACATTCAGGGTTAGACCACATTTGCTCTGCATTCATTTTCCCTCTTAAACCGAAACTTAAATCACTTTTTATTTGTTGTTACTAATTCCCTTGAAGTATTTATGACCTCATGTTTCTATTACCCAGCACTTCATTTATGTTCTTGTACACTATAATGATAGCTTATCATAATGCCATTGGGATTTGATCTGTGGAATAGCTTCTTGTAACTCAATTAAATATATCTGACAAAGTGTATGAAATTCTAAGTTCCAAGGGTTTATTTTTAAAACTGGCAAGATGACACATTACAATTGCTTTAGCTAGCCTAGATGGGAAGATACTGTCTGGCAGGGAAGCTATCATTGGCTGATGGGTGTGGATGACTGTAACTGAGAATCTATCCTGCTGTTAGGCTCAGACAATTGCTTTGCCACTGTTATAAATGTGGGCTGCAGGTGAAAATAGGAACTTTTTCCTCAGGAGGGCTCCTCTTACCTGTTCTTCCTTATACATTTTCACACGGTTCTAACGATTTCAGAATTTTTGAGAAAAGATAGTTGTGAAAGTGTCATTCCATGCCTTCAAGTGATTTTTACCAAGCTTAATGATGTGTTTGGGTTATTTCCACCAAAACTGGAAGGTAGCAATTTCTTAGGTGACTCAGAAAATCACAATATATGTTACAGAATTCATGTATCTTTGACTGCTTTGTAATTCTACTTTCTCAGAAGATTTGGATTTTTTTTCAGTGCTTTCTATACCTTTGGTAAAGTACTCTTAAGCTTAATGGGTCCTGCATGGTTTTAAAATAAATTCTCATGCTTTGACTCTTAGTGCACTCGATACTGCTTCCACCACACAGCTCTTCTATATACTTGTGACCCCACATGCCCTTGCTAGTCAATCTTACCTCATCTGATATCCTTATCAACAGATCTTTGTAATTTTCTCTCACATCCATCTGACATGCAGTTATAATAAAGAGTGGTTTATGCTTCTGTTTATGAGATAAACATAGCGCCTAAGTATATTGTTGTGACTAAATCTTTTCTTTTACCATATCATTAATCTGCTGTTCTATTTCACTTGTAAGTCTATATCGTATCTGTATACATTTCATGTCATCATTCACTAAAATAATTATTTATTAAATCATGGATTCATGAAAAACAAAAACAAGTCAATCTTTCTAGCAACATGGTGCAAATATGAAGATGCTAAAATTGCAGGAAGACAAAATATTAAATGCATAGTGTTGTAGTTACTCTTTTCTGCTGCTGTGAGGCAATACTCATGCAAACAGTTTCAGGAGGAAAAGGAGGCTTATTTGGCTTATGGTTCCAGTGGGGAAACAGATGTAGTTCATCATGGTGGAAAAGGCAAGTTGGGGGGCAGAAAATGCAGATGGTTCAGATCACAGCAGTCATCATGGAGGCAGAGACAGCAAGGAGCAATCTGCAAGCAGGTTGGGCTGTCAAAATCTCTAGGCTCACCCCCAGGAAAGCTCCACCTCCTAAAGCTGTCACAATCTTTGCAAACATTAGCATCAGCTAAATATTCAACAGACATGAGCCTGTGGGAGACAACTCACATTCAAGCAGAGGCACATATGAACTGTGCTTTGAGTTATCTATATAAATTTGTCTTCTGTTACTCTTTAGATATACATGTATTCATGCATATATATGTCTATGTCTATAGGAAGTAAACCCTCCCTATCTTTTCCCTCCCTTTCTAATCCATGCAGTCATATCTCACTCTAGCTACATGATTAATAACCTAGTGGTTTTAAGGTTGACTCTCATAGTTCTTATTTTTCTCGTATATAGGAAAATTGAATTAGTTCTCTTACATTATTTTGTCTTGGGATTATGCATTAGTAATTTTCTCATTGTCATGACTACATACTTGACAGAAATAACTTAAGGAAGGAAGAGTTTAAAGAGTACAGTCCATCATAACAAGCAATCCATGCTGGCAGAGGCATGAGGCAGCTGGTCACACTGTATCTTCAGTCAAAGAAATGGATGCTGGGGTTCAGTTTATTTTCTTCTTTTTATTCTGTTCTATCCCTCATGAGATGGTGTCTGCCCCCCCACTTCTGCTTCCTTTCTTAGTGTATGGTAGTTCTCTTTCTTGTGTTGACTTGACTACCCAATGAGCTTTCTTTAATCTAGTGCACTGTATAATTTTCACATTTGCATGGTTGTTAAATTTCTGTAGCAATTGATATTTTATTCTCCATAAATATTCTCTGTATAGTACATTTTCACTTTTATAATTTTTTATTTTTAATAATGTCTCTTCAGTTCTATCCTAAATTATGCTTTCTAAAACATGTACCTATTGTGCTATAAGAATTTTTATTGACCCAGTACAAAGGAAATTCACGGTTCATTTTCATTTTGTTTGTGAATTTGAAGCATTTTCAAATTGAGTGGTATTTTTTTTTCTAACGCACAATAAAATGTTTGTGGAATTTCCCTATATGGGAATAAATAGGAGATGATTTTCACGGATCTCTTTCCTTATAAATCACTCTCATCTCAAACAGTTCAACTTTAATTTCATTTGAGCTTTTTATAGACATATAATTGGTGAGAATAATGAATATGTTATTATTATTTAACACAAGTAAGCACCTGTAAGTAAAAAATTAATGAACAAACAACTAACGATTAGCTATGATCAGCCACTAACTTTTATCTTTAAATTTAATATTTTACTTCAGTTTAGAATGATTAAAACTTGCTATTCTAAGATATTTGTGATAACCCATATAGTGATTCATTTTTCTTTTTAACTTAATAATGCCTGTTAATCTCAATAACTTTCTTGTTGAAGACAATCTTAATATAAAGATCAATAATCATCAATGAAATGGTTACCAAGAATAAGAAAATAAATTGGAGAGAGGAATGAACTTTTTCTTTAACATTCATTTTCTGGGATGAAAGAGGTCATAATGAAAATAAGTCACTAAATGAATCTTTTTTCCATGACCAAGTGAATGGATCAAGTGGCACATGTATTTAGGAAAAGGTTTACCAACCATTGGCTTCATGGATGAAATTCAATCCTCTTTATTGACAGGAAAAGAATCTGAAGATAAGCCAGAATGTCATGGAGAACATTTAAACAGATTGGAGTTAGTATTTTCTATTTTATTTTTTAAGGCAGTAGTCTACTGTGTTGCCTGGAAACATTTAATTTTTATCGTCTATGCAAAGGGAAGGCACTAAGAATTTTTGAACAGGGTAGAAAAATAAGGCAAAAAGACCTTAAAAATTTTATCATAGTTAAAATTGTTCATACTACAAATATAGCTGCAAATACTACAAACAAACAATAGTTTATAGAATATGCATTATCCATATAGAATTATCCAGACAGAGTCTGATAAATGTAGGAGGTAATGGAACCACAAACAACAGTATTTTAGAAATGTCACCACACATTCTTATGTGAAACAATTAAGAATCAGATTTTTCTTAGTAAAATTTTGGTTTCAGTAGTTGTTATAGGCAGATTTGGTATCCTCTGAAAGAAACTTCAAAGTCTTCCTACTAGCATTTGTCCAGAGCGTAATGTTTGGGATTAGAATCTTTGTGTGTGTAAGCAAGATAAGATCATTTCTTACATTGCATTACATTGGTTTAATGTCCTATGAAAAAAGACATTTGAGCACAAGTGGCAGTGGAGAAGAGAGCACCGTGTGGCAGCAGGAATAGAGGGGGTACCTGCAAGTGAAGACTGGGTAATGGCATGTGCCACTATCTGAAGTTGAGGGAAGGCCTGGAGGGAGTCCTCCCTGGGGTTCTCACAGGAACTATAGTTCTGTAGTCATCCTGCTCCAGACTTGCAGTCTCCAAGGCTGAGAAGGAACATATTTTGGTATGTGTGTATGTGTGTGTGTGTGTGTGTGTGTGTGTGTGTGTGTGTGTGTACTGAACTCAAGACCATAGCAGGGTGTCTATATGAAATATTCACCAGACTATTAGAGAAATAACATGGTTAAGAGGTGGGAAGGAGACTGTGGCTTGAGATGCAGGAGAGACATGACACTAAGCTTAACCAGGAAGGTGTGTTCCTCGTTCCTCGACGGAGGATGTGCACACAGAAGTTCTTTAAAAAGAATAGATTGGTAGTATTTTCTGATTTCCACACTTGGTTCATTCTCTGTGGATAAATTCAACCTAGCCACATGATGTCAATTGGTTGGTGTAATAAGGAAAGCATAGTTGGTGGCTCTTCTGAGCTGGTCTAGGCTGTACTAAGCACTTCACTGAGTGGGTTCTCATGTAGAACACATGTGGAGGAGGAAATGTGAGCATCACATGAGGCAGGGATATGCTAGAAAGCTGTGATAATGATTTTTGTAAACAAACACATAGGAAGGTTTATAAAGAGAAAGTGCAGACTTTTGTCATTTATACATGTTTCATCAATTATGAGCAGCAGATCTTCTCCCAAGAAAAATGAGTTGATATGTCCACCATTATTCTATTCATACTTTTTAAGTACTGATAAAACCATTGCAATGTTCTTTTTGTAATAGGGTCTTATGTATCTCAGACTGGTGTCAAACTCATTTTGTGACCAAGGATGACCTTGAACTTCTGGACCTCCTACCTCCAAGTGCTGGGGTTACAGTGTATGCAATGACACTGTATTTATGAGAGTAAACCAGGGCTTTGTACATGCTATATAAGTGTTTAAATAAGTGGCTACAACATAAGCCAAATGAAAGTATTATTTAAATAAATAACTTTCTTAAATGATTGCTGCATACTACCAGGCTTTGCAGAAATTATTCCATTGACTATCCCATTTTTACAAGAATATATAAATGTACAGAGACATGATATGAACATGTACAGGTTTGCTCTTGATATTTGGCAGTTGTGAGACTCAAAACAAGAAAATAAAAGACTATTTGTCTGAAAATCCAGTGCTTAAAAAGCGGGAGATGAAAGTAGGTGGGCAAGAAGGAAAAGGTAGCTATGGGTCACACACAGTTTATTCCCTAGCTCTGTCTTATTACATTGTTCAATTGGTGGGAAAAGTATAATTGAATTAATGACAGGATGTCAATGATCAGTAGATTGACTGTCACTATTGTTCTAGCCAACAAATTTTTTTTATAACATCTGGGAGCATTGATTAAAAACATGAAATTGTAGATTAAAAATAAATTCCACATATATTACCATAACATGCACGAAATACAAAAATCAATAAATTTGTATGGAAACTGACTGGTAGCTATTTTCTCTCAAGGTGATCTAGGGATACTAGGAATCCTCCCTTAAGACTATATCAATGAGGTCTACTTTATTATGACTGTTGTGTTCTCCATATTCCCGAACAAAACTCTGTTAACAGGCTGAGATTATTATAGTCTATATTTCCCAGAGTTTAAATACCTCAAGATTTAAAAAAAACATTAAAAATTCATTTGATTTTAAGTGATTCCAAAGTGGATGGTTCTAATACTGATGTTTAAGTCAATGGAGCTAAAGCTATTTTACTAGTCATTAAAAATTTGTTCCTGGTTAATGTTTTTTTCTTGAAGGCACAGTGATCAAATGTCACTCATTTTCTGGTATTTATCATGTAGGGAAAAATGCGAGAGATCAATATGTTAAGAAAACCTTTTATCACTAATGAGCAAAATATGTCATCTTGAAACTTCTCTGCAGGTTTTCTGACAGACCAAATGTGCTTTTTTAGCCTAAGAATACATTTGTGTTTTCAAGGAAAAGTGAAACTACAAGGAATGGCTGTCCATGATCCAAAGTTTCTACATGTAATAATGAAAATCAGATTAATCACATTGGCTAAGCAAGATTTATTTTTTCTCATAACAAAAACATCACAAATGGAACATAAAAGAACAAAAATCTAAAGGGAAGTATCCATAACATATATGAAACAAGTGATAATATTTTAATTAAGTAATAATATTTTAATAGTATTAAAGTATTATTAAAATTTAATAGTGCATATCCACACAAAACAAAAAAGGATTTTTCCCAAAGGTTATACTGTAGGTAAAATATTGCAACAGTGGTATTGATTTCAATATATGCTAATAATCTTCCATGGATTTCACTAATTTTACTTGTACATTTATGCCATTACTTTTAAAATGAATCTGTCACATAAAGTCTAAACTTTTTAATTTCTTCTTTATAAAATTGGGAATAATGATGGCATGCTTTATTAGGCTGTTGTAAAGATTAAATGGGAATGCCATGTGGTATGTATATCACAGGGCTGTGCACATAGTGATCCCTTATCCCCATTGTCTCCCTTACCCCCACTGAGACTTCCTGCTTCCTGTTTGTCCTCTAGCCTTATCCCAGTGCCCAACTTCCTTCCTCATTATCCTTTCTTTAAACTCTGTCTTACTCTTACTGCTCACAAAAGCCCTATATATCCACTCCTTACTGTTTGTCAGTAGGACGCAGTATGTCTTCTGCAATCTCCAAAAATGAACTAAAATTGTGGGGAGGCTATTCCCAAGCAAATGGTAAATGGAGGTCAGGAGAAGGTCAGCCTTCATTCTACTAAAGTTGGAACAAGGAAAGTTTTTTTTCTTTCTCATCTCTATCCTTGAACTTCAGTAGAATTTTCAGAAGAAATGCTATTCTAATTGAAAGTTAGGTGACATGATATGATGTTGATGAGTTCAGATGTTACTGCAATAAACCTGAAAAACCTGTCATTACACATTGTGAATATTCATTCACAGGCAGATTAAATAAAGTAGGCTTTTAAAGTCTGGTCTGCATTGTATTTATTGTATATATTGCATTTGTTCTAACAACAAATAGCAATATTGCACATTCATCTTTTTATGCTTATTTAACCAGAGTTGCATAGATATAGTTGTGTAAATGCAAGCAAACTGAGTGATTAAAGATGACTTCTTGGAAGAAAGATAAACAGATAATTAGTAATAGCTACAATGCAGCAAGTGAAAGTAGCCTTTACATTCATATGGGTTTTAATTGGGATAATGTAGTTTCTGCAACTGTGGGTCAGAATATGTTATTATGTGGCTTTTTGGAAAATTTCTGTTTTAAAGAAATGAAACTGACAGATGGATTAGTTAGTTTTTTTCCCGTTGCTATGAAGAAGCATTTGGCAAAAAGCAACTCAAAGAAGGAAGGGTTTACTTTGACTCATGGTTTAAAGGTATGGTGAAGTATGTTTGGAAAGGTATGGAAGCAAAGCAGCTAGCTGCTCATAGTGTCAGGAAAGCTAGGGAAATTAGGTCAGGAAGCAAAGAGAGATGAGACTGGTGCTTAGATTGTTTTCTCCTGTTTACCTTTTTTTCAGTCCAGGATTCCTGCCCATGAAGTGGTGACAACACAACCAGATTCAACTAAATTCTCTGAATATGTTCTCACATACATGCTCAGGTGTGTTTCTCAAGTGATTCTAAATCCAGTCAAGTTCACTGTAAAGATTAACTACCACAAATCTATCACTTTTAAATTATTATATTCTATTCTTTTTTTCCCATCATGGAAAACTTATGATATGAAAGGCATTTAGTTCTTCATTCATAGCTTCACAGAGCCCTAACTCTTCCAACATTGTCAGAAGTTCAAAGTCCAAGGTCTGCAAAATTGAAAGAAATCTCTTAACTACAAGACTCTTTAAAATAAAAATAAGTTACAAAATTTCTGTTTACAATAGAAACACAGAATCATTCCATTTTGCAATGAGAGAAATGAGTGTATAGCAAGAAAACACAGTACCAAAGCAAGACCAAAACCGGTCTTGGAAGGAAGAATACCAGCTGCTCTATTTCTGCCATCAGTGGCTCTTGAGGGCATTATCTGGGCTCTAGTGGGCCAGCCCCATCTCTAGTTCTGCTACATGCAGTGTAGAAAAACCCCTCTTTCACTTCTTCTATGTGCCTCCAGTGTTCCTAGCTGAATGTCCCAAACCCCTGGAATCTTACCATGGAGCGGTTCATTATTTTTCATAGACTTTTAGAACTAATTTTCAGGAAGAATATTTGGAGCTGCAGGCTAGAGAAGCTCTAGAATGCTATCAGCCAAGCTTAATAAGATATCCTAGTATCAGTCTGGAAGAAGAGAGTGCCAAGAGAAATGCAGACAGTAATAGGCTAGGCTTGGGACGATTCACTGGATAACAATCTTATTGGAAACCAGTTAGGAGTCATTTCTGCTATAATGTACCAAAAAATCTGGCTGACTCTTGAAAACTTGTGTGAGGAATTGAAAAGTAATGGATCTGGGATCAGGTCCTTTGCTTGCAAGGCAAAGACTTTACCATAAGCCATCCATGACCATCATATGCCAATTAGTGCAAGAAGCCACTTTGTTCTAACCTGAGGTGCAGACACTGATGTTTGCTAATGGAGACATCGTGATTATAAAATCAGTCTTTTCTGGAATAAATCAGCAGCTTTATGATGACCATGATGGATAAATTGGGGTACAAACCCAGACTTTGCCAGGTTTTGTTCATTGGTTTTATTTGAAAAAAATTATCGGTTTTTGGAACACTTAGAAGTGTGGTATTAAAACCTTCTAAAGACAGATAATTTGCCCTTTCCCCACTCTGCCACCTGGGATGCGCGCGGTCCAGCTGGGACTCACTGCGACCTAGGTAAGCTCCGTCTCCGCCCACCCCCAAAACCCCAGGCCAAATAATTCAGTTCAGTGAAAAACTCACAGAAATTGAAAGAAGATCTTAAGAGTTAAAACGACAATGCCCAAGTCAAAGTGCAAATCTATGAGAAACAACACTCAAGTAAACAAATCTCCCACTGAAGGAATTAATCCCATAATGTTAGACTCCAACCAGAACAAACCCACAGAAAATGGCCAAGAAAGCCTGACCCAGGATAATGACTTTCAAAATATGATCATCACCATGTTCAATACTATGAAAGAGGAAATCCAGGAGGAATTAAATAATTGAATCAATCACTTTGAAGAGGAACACAACAGAACTTGGAGGAGTTGAGAAAAACAGTGCAAGAAACAAAAATTGGCATAGAGCAGTTAAAACAGACTCAAGCAGAGTTTAAAACAGCTAAAAGACAAGTTATCTTCAACCCAGAACTCCACAGAGAATCTTAACAGCAGAACTAACGAAGCAGAAAACAGAATTTCAGACCTTGAAGATAAAGTGGGAGTATTAACCAGCTCAATGGAAGAGGTTGTTAAAGTCAAAAAGATACTTGAGAGAAATATTCAAGAGATATGGGACACCCTGAAGAAGCCTAACATGCGTATTCATGGAATACCAGAGCAATAATCTCAAAATACCACCACTGAGGAAATTTTTCAAACAATCATCAAGGAAAACTTTCCTCATCTAAAAAAAGAGAGGCCCATACATATACAAGAGGCATTCCACACCCCAAACAGATATGACCAAAACAGAAGCTCGCCACGGCAAATAATAGTCAAAACACTCCACATTCAAGATAAAGAACTGGTGCTGAGAGCTTCAAGGGAGAAAAAACAAGTCACTTTTAAAGGTAAACCTATTAAAATAACAAATGACTTTTCAGTCTAAACAGTGAAAGCAAGAAGAGCTTGGAGAGACATACTTCAAGTATTGAATGAGCAAAAATGTCAACCCAGGCTGATATACCCCACAAAACTATCCGTCATGATCAAGGGAGAAAGAAAAATCTTCCAGCACAAAGACAACTTGGAGGGATACATGGCCACCAAACCAGGCCTTCAAAAAATGCTAGAAATGATACTCAAGCTTGAAGAAAAAAAAACAGGCATACCCAGGAGAACAGAAGGGAAGTATAACACCGTTAAAAGCGAAGCAATATACTTATAAAAACTACTAAACATAATAAATGTCTGGAATTAAAAATAGTTTCTCCATTATAACACTAAATGTTAATGGAATTAACTCCCCAATCAAGAGACACAGATTACAAATTTGGATTAAAAATCACAATCCATCAATCTGCTGCCTGCAGGAAACCCATCTCACCACAAAAGATAGGCACGCCCTAAAAATAAAAGGCTGGTCAACATTTCTACAAGCTAATGGAAGCAGAAAACAGGCAGGGGTAGCTATTCTGCTATCAGACAAAGTAGACTTCAAACCAAAGAAAATCATAAGAGACTTGGATGGATACTACATTTTAGTCACAAGTACAATTCACCAGGAAGACTTCACAATACTGAACATATATGCACCCAATACAGCCCCTCCCACATTCATTAAGCAAACCCTACAATGTCTAAAGTGAGAAATCAATCCCAAAACGATAATTCTTGGGGATTTCAACACTGCCCTCTCAACATGAGATAGATCTACAGGTAAAAAACTTAACAGAGACACTTTGGAGCATAACCAAACCCTTACTGAAATGGACCTTACAGATCTCTATCGTACTTTTCATCCACGCACCAAAGAATACACATTTTTCTCAGCAGCACACGGAACTTTCTCCAAAATAGATTACATATTGGGCCACAAAATGAATCTCCACATATACAGGAATGTTGAAATTCTAGTCTGCACCTTATCAGACTACCACGGCTTAAAGCTTGACATCCATAACACAACAAGCAACAGAAAATACACTAACTCCTGGAAACTTAACACTATGATGCTGAATGAGAATTGGATTCAGGAAAAAATTAAAAGGGAAATTCAAGATTTCCTGAAAGTGAACAATAATGAAAAAAACTTACCAAAATGTCTGGGACACAATGAAAGCTGTCCTAAGAGGTAAGTTCATACCTCTTAATGCCTACATCAAAAAAAATGGAAACATCAGAAAGAAATAAATTAACAATGCAGCTAAAAGCTTTAGAGAGACTAGAGCAATCTGATCCCAAAAGCAGTAGAAGAAAGGAGATTAGCAAAATAAGGGGAGAAATATCTGAAATCGAGATTAGGAAAATGATAGAGAAAATCAACCAGTCAAAAAGCTGGGTTTTTGAAAAAATCAATAAGATTGATAACCCCTAGCTAAATTAACTAAGAGCAAGAGAGAGAAAACCCAAATTAATAAAATTAGAAATCCAGAGAATTATAACGTCATATTTCAAAAACTTATACTCTGAGAAATTTGACAACACAAAAGAGATGGATGAATTCCTAAGTAAACACAACTTACCTAAATTGAATCAGAAAGTTGTGAATTATTTAAATAGTCCCATAATATATGAGGAAATTGAGGAAGTAATCTCAAATCTTCCCACTAAAAAATGTCCTGGACCTGATGGATTCAGTACAGAATTCTACCAGTCATTTAAGGAGCTAATAACACCAATACTCCTTAAACTGTTTCACCAAATAGCAAAGGAAGGAACACTACCAAATTCCTTCTATGAAACTAATATCATCTTAATCCCAAAACCTAATAAAGATACACTTAAAAAAGAAAACTATAGGCCAATCTCTCTGATGAACACAGATGCAAAGATTCTCAATAAAGTCTTAGCAAAACAGATTCAAAAACATATTAAAAAGATCATTTACAGGAATCAAGTAGGCTTTATCCCAGACACACAAGGTTGGTTCAATATATGCAAATCAATAAATGTAATTCACCATATAATCCAGTCCAATGTTCAAGACCACATGATACTCTCGATAGATGCAGAAAAAAGCTTTTAACAAGATCAAACAGCACTTTATGATCAAAACCCTACAGAAGGTTGGAATGGAAGGAACCTTTATCAATGTAATGAAAACTGTATACAACAAGCCAACAGCAAGGATTATACTCAATGGGGAAAAACTTGAAACATTCCCACTTTGATCAGGAACTAGACAAGGCTGTCCACTGTCACCAGTTCTTTTCAATATTGTACTTGAAGTCTTAGCTGAAGCCATAAGACAAGAAAGGGAGATAAAAGGGATTCAAATCGGCAAGGAAGAAGTCAAGTTATCTCTATTTGCAGATGACATGATCGTATACCTGAGTGATCTCAAAAACTCTACCAGGAACTAATACAGAAGTTCAGCAGGGTGGCAGGATACAAAATAAACATACAAAAATCAGTGGCCTTCCTACATGCACATAAAGAAAGAAGTGAAAAAGCCCTGAGAGAAGCAATTCCATTTACTATAGCCCCTAAAAAAATGAAATACCTTGATATAAACCTAACCAAGGAAGTAAGTGACCTTTACAATGTGTGTTAGTCAGGGTTCTCTGAAGAAACAGAATCTATAGAATGTTTTATATATATATATATATATATATATTTATAAACAAGTTTATTGGAAAAAAAAAACAACTCACAGTAAAAATAGTGTCCTTCAAGGTAGCCTCCCGCAGCAGCCTCCTTCCTGGCTGGAATGTTCCACAGGGCCCAAAGATCCCAAAAAGGTCTCAAGCCTTTGCTCCTCTGGAGGGTTGAAGACGCTGGGCTCTGAAGTTGGTGTAGAACAGCTGGACTCCAATGTCAGCAACAAACAGCAAACAGCAGAAAGGCCCAGAGACCAGGCTCCAAAGGCAGCGGGAACAGCAACAACGAGGTGGAAAAGGGGAAGCTCCAAGTCAGCCAAGGACGGAGGTAGCAGCAGCAGCAACAAAGAAGGCCACAACGCTCCAAGGTGAACAACGTGCACGCAGCGTGAACTCCATAACAAGTCAACACCAGATCAGGGAAGAGCAAGTCCCTCCTTCTTGCACCTCCTATTACCTGGTCCACCCCTGGAAAGTACCACTCACTATGGGCTGGGTTCTCCACAGTAATCAGTCAAGTATCTACAGGCTTGTTCAGGGATCATTCTAACCCTTAACCTTCCACAGCTGCTCCCAAACAATCTGCAACTGTCAAGTTGACATTGAAATGCAACCATAACACAATGAGAACTTTAAAACCCTAAAGAAAGAATTTGCAGAAGACACTAGAAGTTGGAAAGACCTGTCATGGTCCTGGATTGGCAGAATCAACATCACAAAAATGACCATCCTACCAAAGGCAATATACTGATTCAATTGCTATACCAATTAAAATCCCAAAGCAATTCTTCAAAGAAGTTGACCAAACAATCTCAACATTCATATGGAGACACAAAAGACCGAGGATAGCAAAAACAATCCTGAGTAACAAAAACACTACTAGAGGTATCACCATACCAAACCTTAGTCTATACTACAAATCCATAGTTATAAAAACAGCCTGGTACTGGCTCCAAAATAGACACACAGATCAATGGATAAGGGTTGAAGACCCAGATATAAGCCCATACAATTACAGCCATTTGCTCTTTGACAAAGGGGTCCAAAAAATCCAATGGAAAAAGAACTGCATCTTCAACAAATGGTGCTGGCAAAACTGGATCTCCACATGCAGAAGATTAAAACTGGACCCGTACTTGTCCCCATGTACAAGACTTAATTCCAAGTGGATTAAGGACCTTGATATCAGGCCAGAGACTATAAAATCCATAGGTGAAAGGGTAGGGAACTCCCTGGAGCTGATTGGGCTAGGGCAACAGTTTCTAAACAGACATCCAATGGCACAGTCACTGCTACCAACTCTCAACAGTTGGGATCTTGTGAAATTAAAGAGCTTTTGTTCAGATAAAGAGATTGTAACACGAGCTCAAAGACAACCCACAGAATGGGAGAAAATCCTCGCTCACCACATATCTGATAGAGCTCTACTATCCAGAGTGCACAAAGAACTTAGAAAACTAAACGCCAAGGAAACTAATGGCCCAATTAAAAAATGGGTCTTGGAACTTAAAAGAAACTTTACCAGGGATGAAATTAAAATGTCCAACAAATATCTTAAAAAATGTTCCACTTCCTTAGCCATCAGGGAAATGCAAATCAAAACTTCCCTGAGATATCATCTCACCCTGGTCAGGATGGCAAAATCCACAAGTACAAACAACAAACAAATGCTGGAGAGGATGTGGTGAGAGGGGAACTCTCCTACAGTTGCTGGTGGAATGCAGGGGCTCATACAACCACTCTGGCGAGCCGTCTGGAGATTCTTAAAGAATTGAAGATTGACATGCCATTCATTTGACCCTGCTTATTCCACTTTTAAGGAATATAACCCCCCATACAGGCAAAATTCACCTTGATAGCCGGAAGCACAACATGTCAAGCAGCACTGTTTACAATAGCAAAAGTCATGGTTCAGCCCAAATGTCCAACAGGTTGACGAGGGAATAAGGAGGAAAAGGTGGTATATCTATAACAATGGAAGTACCTACTCAGCCATCAAAAAATGATGAAAATTACTGGAATTTGGCCCCGGGAAAATGGATGTTATTAGAAACAATTATATTAAGTGACGTATCCCAGACCCAGAAAATTAAGCGCCATATGTACTCCCTAATAGGTGGCTCCTAGTACCAAACCCACCCAGCCCACCTAGAGACACTCAAAGGTAAATCTCTGTGATACCTACAGTAATTGCTAGGATTATGAACAGGAGAGATGGGGTAGGAGAGCCATACCAGAAACAAGGATAGAGGGGACCATGTTACAGCAGAGAAATAGGCCCCCATCAAGGACTGCAAGGGGTGAAATACAATACCCATCAGTGAAAGGCATTGCAGGAGCAGCAATCTGTAAAAGAAAAATCAACAAACTGCAAAAGAAAATCAACGAACCATAATCCAGAACTTCAGAGACTCTATATCAACCACCTAGAACCAGGCCAGCCTAATCTCTCCCCATCCTGAAGCTCAGGGAAATTCGCGGAAGTGGGGGCGGTAAGATTGTAAGAGCACAAGGATGGGAGGAGCAATGATATGCAAGATACTCTACACAAGTTAGGGCCGAAGCAATCATAATTGGACTTTGCATGCCCTGTGCAATGTCCCACACACTATTGACCCCACAAAGTCTAGCATTTGCTGAAGGCACCAAGATCCTTGGAGGCAAGGAATTGACAGCCATAGTAGTGTTCCTGTGCTTAAGGGGAACACAGGAAAAAGATTCAGGGAAATGCCACTGGGTCCTTGTACGTCATCGGAGAGGAGGGCCCAGAGGAGAGTCTGGCATGCGCATTAAAGGATTCTCCGGGGTTTGGGGGGGAGGCAAAAAAAAAGACAGATAATTTGGCTATAGTGGCATAAATTTGAACAAAAGGCAGCTGCTGTTCCCGGATGCCTGGGTGTTGGGTGAAATTGGGTTCAGTGACTCATATCTGAGCAGTACGAAACTTTATCCAGAGAACTCTATTCTCCATTAAACATATGATAAAAGTAATTTTGTTCATATGCTACATTGACGCAAACTAAAATCTACAACATTTTTATTAGTTGTTCAAAGCAGACAGGGTTTCAGAAGCCCAAAAATACCCACATAGAGCTATAGAAATATAAAGTCTGGAACCAGAATTGGAAAGATGCCCAGTAGTTTAAAAGGGTCTGATTATACTTATTTTTAAAAATATACTTTTGCTGATGTAATATCAGCACAAGAACTTTATTTTTTTGAGAATTATTAGCAATATGTTGTGATTTGAATGTGAAACGTTTCCCACCAGCTTATTGGTTTGACTGCTTGATCCTCAGCCGGTGGTCTATCTTGGAAGATTGTAGACATTTTAGTATGTGTATTCTCACTGGAGGAAGGTCTTAAGTTTTTACACCCTGACCACACTTCCTATCTGTTCTATGCTTCTTCATTACAAAGACAACATGATATGTCACCTTGAGCTCCTACCATCCATTTTAGATAGAGAACATCTAAGAAGGCTCAATGCTTAGAACACCACTGGAACCTGAAAAGTAGATACTATTTTAAGATGTCATGAATTTCTTCTATAAGTTTCAAAATGTACTTGATACAGAACTGAGAAATATTTGAAATGTAGCAATTCAGATATTTCAAGATTCCAAATAAGCTGCTTTCTGCTTCCATTTAAATCATTTGCAACACATGAATTTCTTTTTTTTTCTCATTATAATTCTCTCAATTCACTGTAGCTTAAAGATTAATTGAGCTATTTTTCCCATACTTACTGGAAAAATATAAATGAATAAACAAACAAATCAAGTAACTTAAACAAACAAATCAAGTAACTTGTCAGTTGTCAGGTGAAGTTTGAAGTCCCCAGTAAGTCCACCAAGTCAGGTTGAAGATAAAAATTTCCTGACAGCTGTGCTGGTCTCTGTGAATTCACCCTTCCATTTATAATACAGTGGAATCTGACATAAGCTCTTTGTGTTGCTTAATTACACATTTCTTTTCCACTTCAGTTAACATATTTCACTTATTTGTCATTTCTAGTATTTTTGCTAAATTTATGTCATTTTCTTCCCTTCAGTTTGACTGATAGCATGAATCTTGATTGCTAAGGGAAAGAAATTTAGTTCTCTAAAGAACGAATGAAGACTCATCAGCTAAGATTTCTGTAAGAAGCTGACATGCTTTAGTGGGGGTTGACTAGCTGCTCATAAATGGGAGCATGTGTGGGGAAACTTCCTTAGGTCTTTGCCAGTTGATTAACTTGTAAAAACTAAGATCAACTGACAAATTCAATTATGCATTCAAATTATATTTCTAAATTGGCTTAATTTTTTAAAGTGATGAATGAACCTTAGGGGAAAAATTCCATTACAAGATGAACCAGCAGAAATTAAGTCTCAGCATTAACATGATGCCTGTGCCCAGAATCCCCTATTCCTTTTGATTCACAGAATTGACTTAATGAATAGATACAGTTGATTTATAGGTCAACCATGATGTTTGCTTTCTAGAAAGTGAAAGACATTTAGGATAGAGAAGAAGAAAAATGATGATGTCTTTGGAAAAGTACTAAAACTCCTCTGAGACCCTTACTATACTAGCAATGCAGACCATTGACATAACCAGAGACAGAGCTGTCTACAGTCTGTCTCTCAAGCTGCAGAATTTGCTAACTGGCTGCCTGGAAGGAGCAATTCAGAAAGAGGCCATTACTGATTGCATAAGACATTGCCCTGCTAGATTCTTACACAGCTGCATAGTGATAAGTAATATGCTGTTAACCATCTGCCCCCTCTGGAGACTTAATGTACCATGGTCAGAAAAAAAAGAGAAAGACTTCTCATGTATTCTATTAAAGTTTGAACCAATGTCAGCAGTTGAATTCAGTAAATACCATTCTGTGGAATAGTTTGGAACCCAGACTGCTACATAAAAATTGATTTTTGAATAAAATAGAAATTAGTAGTTTTTTCCTATGAATGTTGTTGAAAAAATAATCTGTTTGCCTAATGATAGATGGCAAAGTATACCACCATTTGTCTTTTTTCCTGCTATATTGATTAATTAGCAAGACATGAAAATTCAATAAAAATTGCATCTAAGCTCATACGTATTATTTGAATATTTACTAGCAAGTAACTTTCATTTGTCAAAAGTGGCATCGTAAATTGAATTTTCACTCGATTAACAAATATTATGGATTGTAGTTTATTACTTCTGTTATTCAAATGTTACCAGTATTATTTAATTATTGAAACTGGCTCAGAAAGGGATAACCCCATCTAGTTGTCCCTAAGATAGCTCCCAAGGCACATAGGATAGAAGCACTGGAAATTTTTTAGTTTCCTGCGTATCACCTTTGAGTAGCTACTTTCTGTTAGAATGTCGCAAGTTAAAGAAATCAGACACATGCAAAAACTGAGTTTTAATATTTTTTTCTTTTATTATTTATTTAATTGTGGGTGTATGCATATGTGCGTGTGTGTATGTATGTGTATGCATGTGTGTGTGTAGAACCACGGACGAATTCGGGAACCACCATGGACGCCTCCACCTCCTCCTTGTTTACTCTGCCCTGGGATTCACAGGCTCCGCCCTACCAGGCCGCTCCGGCTTCCCCCTGGCGTCTATACGTGGGGTCTAGGATCCAAACTCAGGACTTTCCGCCTGCAAGGCAGAGGCTTAACCCTTGAGCCACCTCTCCAGCCCCTGAGTAAATATGTTTAAGCAATTGAATTGAATTGAAGTACTATGCTCCAAAGTCACAAGATTTGTGATTTTCCTCCTGCCCAAAATTATGGGGATATTCCTTACAGAATTATTATAAGATAATGAGTAAGAATTTACACATGAGTAGATCCAGTGTTAAAAGTACCACCCAAAGTGGAATTCATCCATCAGTACATCAACCAATGAATAGATGAACCAATATTATGAACATAGGACAGAAATCATGTGGAAAGAAAAATAAAGCACTCATACAGATTACAACATGACTGTCTTCTAAAATGTTATGCTAAGAAAAGGAAGCAGTCACAAACGCCATGAATCTTCTGATTATATTGGTATCCAGAATAGGACAAGATAGAAAGAAAAAATAGAATTTTAGGTGTCGAGGGCATGGAGCTTCCTTTAAGGTGGCAAAACACCAAACTTTTTTTTTTATTGCTCTTATAATTGTGTATATGTGGTTATATAAAAATGATCTACTAGAGCCCCTTTGTTCCTCCCGCCTGCCTGCCCCCCTGAGACCGGACTCGCTGTCGGTTGGTCCTCCATCCCAGGTGAGTTACCCAGCCTCCAGGTCGCCCCTTGACCCAGCTCCTCCCACCAGCCAGTCCAGGCAACACCCAGGCTGCCTCCCCTTTGCCCCAGCCCCTTTTTTCTTCCCGCCTGCCTGCCGGCCCAACCAGGCAAGACTTACTCTGGGTCCTCCATCCCTGGAGCCTGGGTGGGCCACTAAGCCAAGTCCCAGGTCCCAGGTGAAGAGTTCTGCCATCACCATCAGCCCCTCTATCCCTCCGAATCACCGGAGACCTTTGCTCTTGGTCCACGGGGGACACACTGCTACTCAAAACTCAACAGAATCCAAAGAAAACCCAAGCAAAGTTCTAAGGGACAAAGGCCATACATCTGAAGTCCTCTAAAATCATCCTATCACATGGGAAAGATTCTTCACATCCAGCCCAAAGATAAGTAAACCTCTTTTTTTAAACCATACTGCTCCTTTTTAGTATTAATCATTGTAGATTAACAACCACCCCAAAAATATATACAACTCCAAGGATTAACTTTTCCATGTAACCACCCCCAAAATATATACAACTCCAAGGATTATACCACTCATCCTCACATATCACCAAGATACTAAATTATAAAAGTGCATTGCCACCCCCTGTCTACTTAACCTGACTTAACTGATGTACTAACAGCCTAATAGCCACATCTAGGAAATAATGCTAACAACAGACAAATGAACCCGGGAGTAGTAATACCAACTAAATCAGTTCAGTCAAAAACACACAGAAACTGAAAGGTCTTAAGAGACAAAACGACAACGCCCCAGTCAAAGTGCAGATCCATGAGAACTAACTCCTGGAAACTTAACACTATGATGCTGAATGATAATTGGATTCAGGAAGAAATTAAAAAGGAAATTCAAGATTTTCTAAAAGTGAATGATAATGAAAATACAACTTATCAAAATCTTTGAGACACAATGAAAGCTGTCCTAAGAGGTAAGTTTAAGCTCTTAATGCCTACATCAAAAATGGAAACATCAGAAATAAATAACAATGCAGCTTAAAGCTTTAGAGACACTAGAGCAATCTGATCCCAAAAGCAGTAGAAGAGAGGAGATTAGCAAAATAAGAGGAGAAATATTGGAAATTGAGATTAGGAAAACAATACAGAGAGACAACCAGTCAAAAAGCTGGTTCTTTGAAAAAATCAATAAGATTGATATACCCCCTAGCTAAATTAACCAAAAAGAAGAGATAAAAATCAAAAATTAACAAAATTAGAAATGATAATGGACTTATCACTACAGATACTCAAGAAATTCAGAGAATTATAATGTCATATTTCAAAAACTTATACTTTGTGAAATTTGACAACACAAAAGAAATGGATGAATTCCTAAGTAAGCACAACTTACCGAAATTGAATCAGGAAGTTGTGAATTATTTAAATAGTCCTATAACATATGAGGAAATCAATGAAGTAAACTTGAGTCTTACCACCAAGAAATGTCCTTGGCCAGATAGATTCAGCACAGAGTTCTACCAGACATTTAAGGAGCTAATAACACAAATACTCCTTAAACTGTTCCATCAAATAGCAAAGGCAGGAACACTACCAGATTCTTTTTAATGAAGCTAATATCGTCTTATCCCAAAACCTAATAAAGATACACTTAAAAAAGAAAACTATGGGCCAATCTCGTTGATGAACACAGATGCAAAGATTCTCAACAAAGTCTTAGTAAATTGGATTCAAAAACTTATCAAAAAGATCACTCACGGGGATCAAGTAGGCATTATCCCAGGCACACAAGGTTGGTTCAACATATGCAAATCAATAAATGTAACTCACCATATAAACCAGTCTAAAATCCAAGACCACATGATACTCTCAATAGTTGCAGAAAAAGCTTTTGACAAGATCCAATAGCCTTTTATGATCAAAACCCTAGAGACAGTTGGAATGGAGGAACCTTTGTCAATATAATAAAAGCTGTCTACAACAAGCCCACCGCAAGGATTATACTCAATGGGGAAAAACTTGAAGCATTCCTGCTTTGATCAGGAACTAGACAAGGCTCTCCACTCTCACCACTTCTATTCAATGTTGTACTTGAAATCTTAGCTGAAGCCATAAGACAAGAAAGGGAGATAAAAGGGATTCAAATCGGCAAGGAAGAAGTCAAGTTATCTCTATTTGCAGATGGCATGATCGTACACCTGAGTGATCTCAAAACCTCCACCAGGAAACTCCTGGAACTACTACAGAAGTTCAGCAGGGTGGCAGGATACAAAATAAAAATACAAAAATCAGTGGCCTTCCTATACGCACAGAATGAAAGAAGTGAAAAAACCCTAAGAGAAGCAATCCCATTTACTAAAGCCCCTGAAAAAATGAAATACCTTGGTATAAACCTAACCAAGGAAGTAAGTGACCTTTACAATGAAAACTTTATAACCCTAAAGAAAGAATTTGCAGAAGACACTAGAAGGTGGAAAGACCGGCCATGGTCCTGGATTGGCAGAATCAACATCACAAAAATGACCATCCTACCAAAGGCAATATACTGATTCAATTGCTATACCAATTAAAATCCCAAAGCAATTCTTCAAAGAAGTTGACCAAACAATCTCAACATTCATATGGAGACACAAAAGACCCAGGATAGCAAAAACAATCCTGAGTAACAAAAACACTACTGGAGGTATCACCATACCAAACCTTAGTCTATACTACAAATCCATAGTTATAAAAACAGCCTGGTACTGGCTCCAAAATAGACACACAGATCAATGGATAAGGGTTGAAGACCCAGATATAAGCCCACACAATCACTGCCATTTGCTCTTTGACAAAGGGGTCCAAAAAATCCAATGGAAAAAGAACTGCATCTTCAACAAATGGTGCTGGCAAAACTGGATCTCCACATGCAGAAGATTAAAACTGGACCCGTACTTGTCACCATGTACAAGAATTAATTCCAAATGGATCAAGGACCTCAATATAAGGCCAGAGACTATAAAAACCTTAGTTGAAAAGGTATGGAATTCCCTGGAGTTGATTGGGCTAAGCCAACAGTTCCTAATCAGAAATCCAATAGTGCAGTCAATACAACCAACACTGAACAGACGGGATCTTATGAAATTAAAGAACTTCTGTTCAGTTAAAGAGATTGTAACCGGAGCACAAAGGCAACCCACAGGATGGGAGAAAATCTTCACTAACCATATAGAACTCTGATAGAGCTCTATTTTCCAGAGTGCACAAAGAACTTAGAAAACTAAACACCAAGGAAACAAATGGCCCAATTAAAAAATGGGCCCTTGGAACTTAAAAGAAACTTTACCAGGGATGAAATTAAAATGTCTAACAAATATCTTAAAAAATGTTCCACTTCCTTAGCCATCAGGGAAATGCAAATCAAAACTTCCCTGAGATATCATCTCACCCCGGTCAGGATGGCAAAAATCCACAATACAAACAACACCAAGTGCTGGAAAGGATGTGGAAAGAGGGGAACTCTTCTACGTTGCTGGTGGGAATGCAGGCTCATACAACCACTTTGGCGAGCCGTCTGGAGATTCTTAAAGAAGTTAAAGATTGAAATCCCATATGACCTAGCTATTTCAGTTTTGGGAATAACCCCCCATACAGCAAAAATTCACCTCGATAGCACAAGCACTGACCATGTTCATAGCAGCACTGTTTACAATAGCAAGTCATGGAATCAGCCCAAATGTCCAACAGTTGACGAGTGGATAAGGAAAAGGTGGTACATCTATAAAATGGAGTACTACTCAGCCATCAAAAATGATGAATTAATGCAATTTGCTGGGAAATGGATAGAATTAGAAACAATTATATTGAGTGAAGTATCCCAGACCCAGAAAATTAAGCACAGTATGTACTCCCTAATAGGTGGATCCTAGTACCAAACCCACTTAGAGACACATTCAAAGATAAATATCTGTAATACCTACAGTAATTGCAAAGATTGTAAACAGGAGAAAAGGGGAAGGAGGGCCCTGCCAGAAACAAGGAGAGAGGTGATCATGCTACTACAGCAGAGATAATAGGCCACCATCAAGGACTGCAAGTAAGTAATGAGACATCTGGTTAAGCTCACAGACTGTCCTTCCTGGTGACCTGTAACTGATGGGGTATGATCTGACCAGAAAGAGAGTGCATACAGTCTAGCAGATAGAAGGTAACCATTTTGCAATGGAAGACTGACCCATCCGTCACCACAGTCTCCTACTCTTATTCCATCTACCTTTGAATCTATCCTTATAATGAGACTCTATTTTAACAGCTTTTTATCTCTGGCCAGGGTGTGACTTCCAATACCCATCAGGATGGAACCAAAGGCATCTCAGAAGCAGCAAAACTGAAAAAAAATCAACAAACCATAATTCAGAACATCAGAGACTCTATATCAACCACTTGGAATCAGACCTGCCTAATCTCTCCCCATCCTGAAGCTCAGGGAAATTTGTGGAAAAGAGGGTGGTAAGATTGTAAGAGCACAAGAATGGGAGGAGTCATGATATGCAAGATACTCCACACAAGTTAGGGCTGAAGCAATTTTAATATGACTCTGCATGATCTGCACAATGACCAACATATCACTGACTCCTCAAAATCTAGCGTGAACTAAAGGCACTAGGATCCTTAGAAGCAAGGGATTAACAGTCACAATAGTGTTCCTATACTTAAGGGGAACACAAAAAAGAGTTCTAGGAAATGCCACTGAGTCCTTACACCTCATCAGAGAGGAGGACTCAGAGGAAAGTTTGATATACTCATTAAAGTATGCTTCAGAGACGGGGGAGAGGGCACTGGGAGAAAGGGAGGAAGGGGGGAATGAAAAGGGAAAAGGGGGGAAGGAACAAGGAGATCCAGGGAGTGGTGGAGTAGTGAGGGGGTACTTATTACGTTTGTATGAGTGGAAAAATGAATAAATAAAAATTGATATAAAAAAGAAAAAAGAGCAAGGTCATACAAAGGTATTTTGTAATTAACCAATAGGTGGTAGTTGGGATGTATTAGTTAAATAAATCACATATTATCACCTACAAGAAGCATAAATGATTCAAGTTAGAATGCATATGTATACCTGGACTATTTTAAGTGCAGCAAATGCTAGGTATTTATGGCAACTAGTGTTAAATATATTTAATAAATTTATTAACTTGTCAAAAAAATAAAAAATAAAAATGATCTGCTGTAGCCTTCAGATAGACGAATTTTAAGGATGAAAGCTACTTGTTAACAGGATGTGGGAAAGACAATATGAAATGTTTCAGTCACTGAATGGCACAGTGATGCTCTGGTTTTCCTTTATTATAAGGTAATGTGTCGATTGACCAACTGACAGAAAATCATGCTGTTCAGACACCACTGTGAAGATGGTTATGAAATACCCCATGGTCTCTCACTCTGTTTTGTAAATTATAAATGGAAAGAGAATTTCATCTTTTATAAAATTCTAAGAAAGTAGCACCTCTTTTCAATCCCCTTTCTATGTAGCCTTCTGATTAAGGTTTAAGCCTCTATAAGCAATTCAGTACAAAAAGTTCCAATTTTGTGGAATAATTTAGAATGGAAATACTATTCAGGAAAGTGGGCAAACTGCCTTGTCAGTGGAAAAATCAGCATGTACATATCTCCGCAGTTTTTTGTGATTCTCAATTTACAACAGTCAATGGTAGGATTCGGTCATATTTACTTTTCATATATATGTCATATATGAAATGACTTAAACTCATATGTGTAGGAATAAAATGAGTTTGAGTAATTTTTGTGGCATATTACCTGATCCTCCTTCCCCTTCCTTGTCTCTTTGAAAATCTTCATTTTTCCACTCAGTCTCCTTCCTACTGTCTTTCTGTATGTGCATTACATTGAGTTCCATCAGGTCTGCTTGCATGTGCTTCATCTTAACAGGAGAGATTTGATTTTTAGTAAAATGTGGCCGAACTGGTGGTGTTCTTTCCACAGTAGCTGTCGGGGGGGGGTTATGATGCTCAAATAGCTGTCTATTGATCTAAATAATTATAATTAATATAACCGCTGTCTTCTTCATTCTGGAATCCTTTTGTAAAAGTTGTGCTACTTCCGGTTGGACACTGCTCATTCTGTAATCACACTGAAGTGTATGTACCACTTGGGTTTAAAGTTCAGTATCTTTTATGCTTTTCCAAAAGAGGATATCTGATTATTTAGAGTAGTAGCTGTGCAATTAATTCGTTCTTTAACATGCTCTTTTTTCCATATTAAAAGTTCTGAAGGTTTATGATAGCCCAGAAATATGCAAGGGTTTGGTGCTTGTGTTTGAGGTAGTGGGGATCAGAGCAGAGCAGCTCAGACCTTTCTAGAGCTAGAGCTGCTGCACTTAGACTCCTGTTCCAGCTAAGGAAGAGCATCAGGGACCCTCCTATAGATTGCCCACACTCATGAATTCCAATACAAAGAACCTGTCCTCTATGTCATCACTTGTGTACAAGGAGGCAACCATCTGACCGCAGACCCACATGATGAAATGAAAGTTTTCCAACATAGAAGGGTCTACCTGTAGATCACCACTGAGGGCCCTGAAGGGGTCCCCTACTCTGGATGTCTGTTCATGAACCTCCCCTTACACAAGGCCTTTTCTGTCTCCCCACAAGAGATATCGCCTAAGTGGATACTCCACTTGCACTGGAGAGGGAGTGTCCATGGGGACACTGTGTTGGTGTGCTCCAGAGGCCTGGGAGGCTGAGTGGGTCATATGACACTGCTGCTGACTACCATCCCTCAGGCTGTGCTCTGAAAGGTGGCAGGTCGCCGGCCTGCTCTTGTGACTGTGTGTATATGTTGCCCTGGTCATGTGATCAAGGAGAAATGTCAAGTATCAGCTGGAGAACTGCACTGCCCAATGATATGGCAACCTTTTCCTCACCAGCTCTGTGGTTCTCAGGGCCTGGGAGTGACCCAGAGTCAGTGGCGGCAACAAGACAAAAATTAACAAGAAGCTTGTTGTAAGGCAGTTGTAGTGTCCTTGTCGTCTTCTTTCCCTCCTTTAAACCGCATTGCCTCCTAGTCTGTTATTTAAATTATGGCAGGAGGGGGAACGGGCACATGGAAGGGCACTAGGACTTGGAACCATTTTCTAAATTAAGCTGGAAACGCAGGAAATTCCAATAGGAAAATGTATTGCTAGAGAAAGCGACAGCAGGAAGAACATTTGGCATTAACAAGTAACTTTGTCAGTGGACAACAGAGTTCAGAGCATATCTCTTTGAAGAATGAACAATAAGCAGATCTGTTCATTTGATAGAAAAGGGTCACAGAATAATCAAACAACAACAGATCTAGCTTACAGATATCATTTCTCTGGGGAGAAATATGTATGGGCTGACTTCAAAGTCTATGTGGATGACCATTGGTTAGTATGTGGTTACTGAGCATTCATTTTAATCAGAAAATAGATGTTACATTTTCTCTTTAATCTGTGTGTATTTATGCTAACTGAAGAACAAAGGAAGCAAGAGAAAGAGGAGAACAACAGATGGCACTGATATGTAGTGCAACAGAAGTGACAAGGAGTGAGTTTGTGGGGTCACGCCATGGTCTACCGCAGCCTTGGGAAGCGCAGTTATGTCCTTTGCTCTATATCCCAGTGCCTCTTACCTAGCTGCTAACCACTTTGGTGGAATGCATCAATGCATCAAAACAGCCTGTTTTCATGCAGAGCCCAGTCAAACTCCTGATTTCAGCTTTTTTCCAGGATCTACCTGCAGAGTGATCCGTGCAGTGGAGAGACTCACATAAATGAACAGGGATCAGAGCTCAAGGCTGACCTTGCAGTCTTAGCAGCAAGGAGAGGGGAGGTGGGAGGAAGAAACTGAAAAGCATCAAGTAGCTTGAGCATGGTGAGCAGGGGTGTGCACACACCTCCCTGCTTCATCTCCCACTTCATCCCTTCCACAAAAGGATGGGCAAGAACTCTTGCTTGGGGTGGTAGGGCATAGGATTGGTTGGCACATCTTTGTTGGAAAGTATGGGACAGAGATCATGGCAGATTTTCACTTTTGGCAGCTACATGCTGCAGAAATTAGCAGGAGCGAATTGGCTAGAAGAGAAAAATGTCTGTCCCAGATGACTTCATGAATGAAGTGCTACTAGGGCTTAATGAGATGAACTGTATTTTTTTCTAGTGTAAAGAGTAGGTGGCACTTCCAGGGTTAAATATTCTCTCTCTCTCTCTCTCCCCTTTTTCTCCTCCTCCTTTCTATGTTACCTGGATGCATGTACATGTGTGTAGACATGAGAGAACACCACAACTATTGGTCTGTCTGTCCACCTTGTTTGATGCAACAGGGCCTTTAATTGCTTGGACTCTTGTAAGAAGGCTAGGCTTAAAGGCCAGCAAATATTTACCTGTCTCTGGCTTCCCGTACTGGTATAATAATTACTCATCACACCACTATGGATGTTTTTTTTTCCCACCCATGCATTTTGAGAAAACGGATCCTCAAGCCTGCAAAGTAAACACTTTACAGGCTGAGACATCATCACCCCGGCCCTACAGGGTTAAATTCTACTTATTCCTGTTTCCTGGGTGCTCAGCACTCTGAATAATTCCATCTTCTCCTGATGCCAGGGACAGCTGGCAATGGTTCAGTGACACGAACAAATGCTGTCTGCCAACCTGGGCTCTGCTTCCCCCACTTTAAATGAGGAGCCTCCCATGACTCAGTCAGGCATACCTGCTTCCTGCTTAGGTGCCTCCGCTTCTTGGAAATAGCCTGTCAGGTCCCATCTGCTTCATAAAGCTTCCAGTCCCTTGAGAATAGGACCCCCCACTCTGAACTCCTGTCAGATGCTAGAAACCCAGAAGAGAGTAACCCTTCCAATCTGCCTGAAATTGCTTTTGTGATATCAAGACCTGCCTAGGGGAACCACAATATACTATACTCAAATGAAAATTAGATTTGTAAGTACACCACTTTCTTCTCTAGTAGGTTGCAAAACCTCTCACCATCATTTGTAGGGAGAGCAAGGTCTTTAAATTTATAGCCATTAATGAGCAGGATTCTGCCTAATATAAATAGTGTCTCCCTGTATCAGGCAGGTGTGGAGAAAAGTCCAAGAATAGACAAAAGGCTTTTCACCAGTGAAAAATGAAAGTTAAACTTCCATGTCAGCTTGCAAGCATGAAGTGGATTACAGCAGGTGCAATTAATTGCCATTGCATTTATTGGAACCTTGAAAACAATTAGCAAGTGTCCTAGTTGATATGACAGATTCATTAATCATTTAATATATTCCTGCAAATTGACTTATCAATCAAGCAGCTACCTCCAGTCGAATTACTCACAACTGTGCTTATGGGTCTATTCATAATACTCATGTGCTTTAAGAATCAAGCAAGAGGTTTAGCTTAATTTAAGCACCTCTGCTTCAGTATTTAAGTAGACAGAATCCTAATCTCTACAAGATAGAGATGGGGACTTCATACGAAGACATCTAGAGGGCTGGAATAATGCATTGGGTCAGGTATCCATTCTGCAGGGGGCAAAATAATTTTGGCAGAAAGAGTAAGTACAGGGCTATGTCTTCAGAACAGTGCAGCTGGCTGGAGCTCAGGGAGCACTAACTCTTGCCCAAGTCAATTTGAAAGTGACTGTTCCTCTCATCAGTTTTGACTTGTGACTAGACGGTAGCCCTTGAATTTTTACATTGACAGAGTCCTCTTCTTTTTAGAATTTAGAAGTTATTCAGATGATTGAAATTATAGATTCTGAGTCAAAGAATAAAACATTTGCTCTTTCATTTATTCTCTCAACTGTGGAACTAAATGAAGAAAATCATTGTGTTCATGCATGTGTGTGTGTGTGTGTGTGTGTGTGTGTGTGTGTGTGTGTGTGTGCACTCATGCATACATGTGTATAACCTTTCCCATGCATGTAAAGGTGTTTTTGCAGGTGTGTATGAGCACATCGACGCAAGAGAAATACCTGTTTTCATTCATCAGAAGCCATCCACCTCGATTTTTTGAGAGGATTTCTCACGAGTAAGTTGGGCTTGGTGGGTAGCAAGCTCCCAAGATCCACTGGTTTCTATCTCCTGGGCAGCAGGATCACAAATACATCCCATCATGCCTAGCTTCTTTGTGTATGGGTTCTGGAGAGACAACTTAGGTCCTTGTGCTTGCAAGGCAAGCACCTAACTGGTGTTTCTACACAGAATCAATCTTCTAGGGACCAGTAGTGCTGACATTTAGAGACAGCTGTCTGTGAGTTTACTCCGTTAGTGTCTATGATCTCTCATGGACAAGAACTCTTAAAATGTTTTTGTCTGTCTCCATTCATTGGACATATTTCCATTTTGCATGGTTTCACCACGATAAGTAATCATTGAAAGTAAAGTAAATTCCTGTGTTGGAATTCTTGGCATTTTGAATGCAACTTTTATCTTTATTTGAAAGATGCTGCACATTGCAGCTTGCTGTCATCTGAATACCCCCCTCCCCAGGCCTTTCTCTCGGAAACAACATGTGATCAACTCTGTACTACAGGCCCAAAGCAAGAAACTCCAGGTTTTCTTAAGAAAGAGCAACACACACCATCAGTTTATTATGGCAATTAAAAAGAAAGAATTTTCCGTTGAATCTTTTCACTTGTGCTTGATAACTATGGCCAGACACAAGGAACTGAATCTTGCCAAGTCTAAATTTCCTCATCTGTATGGCAAGAAGTGTAGTGACACTCATGCTTTGGACTGAGGTGAGGATAAGTTAAGTAAACTGTTTCTTTGAAATCCTTGAAATATAGAAAGTGATATAGAAACACGTACTGGGATTATTATGTTTAAAGCTCACTCTATCATTCAACACATTGTCTTTTATTACTTACATGCTTACTATTTCTTTATATAAGAAAAAAGTGAACATACTGAACACCATATCAAAAAGGACAGCACTGTAATTTAGGATCTAAGCTTTGGCATTTCTCTGTACACCATGAAACCTGATCTTTCTTATATATTTAATGCAGTGTGATTTTGCTTAATAAATAGAACTTCTTAAAATAAAACTAGGTAAAAGAAAGTCTTTTTAATGTATCCAGTGAACCTTATTTTACTTCACCTTTTTAAAGTATGCCCTCATGATGTGCTAGGTAAAGTGACAAGGTCACTTGAAGAGCTGGTGTCCTGCTGCTGTGATACCTACCTTCTAAGTACCTGGTGCTCTGTAATATTTTATTTTTATTGGGATACTTCTTCCTTCTTTGTTAACTTTATTCTTGGGTCCATCTCTCTCAGTTTGCATTCTTTTGAAGTTGTCAGATTATTTATTTAGTGTTCTAGATTTTCGGATAACTTTGTTCATTTCCTGATACTTTGCTCTAGAGAAAGTATTTTTGTTGTTATAGGTTCAGATTTTAACCAGGATAGTAAATTTTCAACTGTCATTCAAGTCAAAATAAACTGGCTAAGACTATATACATCTGAATGAAATAGTGTTGGATTTGAATAGAATACTAGCACTTATTACTATAAATTTTGGCCATACTTTATTACCATAAATTTTCCTGTTTCGTTATGTTATCTCTAAATTAGGGGTAATAAGTATCTAGCATTTACCTATGAACAATGGGCCACATTCAACCTAGGATAGCTATGAATATAGGATAAACTGTGAATATAATCTAACACAAACTTGTGAACTTACTTAAAGCATTATAATGTATTTCTCATTTTTTGAATACCCAATTGTGTGATTCTTCAGTAGGAATTTTGTAGATGACAATGAAATGTTGCAACAAGATGTTGCAACATTGAAAATTTGAACACACATGATATATTTGATATAATAATGAAATAAAATAAATCATTTTAAGATGTTTGGGCATTGGTGGTGGAGACTTACTATTTGCTACCATTCAATTCAGTGAAAACATATCAATATCCCTTTAAGTAGCAGATGATTAGACTCCTTCTGTGAACAAGAAGACATGGTTGCTGTGCAAGGAACTTCCCATCCAGGACCCTCTACTGCCCCATTATCAGTACTTGCTACAGTCATGACCATCTTACCTTTGTCAACGTCATTCAGAGTCTCTCTGAAGACACAATAGTTGAACAGCTGTTGCAATTAGGGAAATGTCAATCAAAACTACTTTGAGGATTTACCTTATCCTTGCCAGATAGCTTTCATCAAGAAAGCAAATGACAACAAATGATGATGCCTATGTAAGGAAGGGGCACTTATTCAGTATTGGTGGGATGTGGTGAGAGCAGTCACTATGGAAATGTGTGTAGAAGTTCCTCAAAGATCTAAAAACAGAGTTACTCTAGGACCCAGCTGTTCCATTCCTGGGTATATACCTGAAGGACTTCATATCCTACTGCATATCCTCAGTCATCCCTGCTGTATTTACAGTAAAAAGAAACTTGATCAGCTCCCACCAAAAGAAGGATAAATAATGAAAATGTGGTTTATACACAGTGGAATTCTTTCTCTGTAAAAGATGAAATTATGCAATTTGCAGGAGAATGCATTGAACTGTAAGATATGAATATTAGTGATGTAAGTCAGAGTCAGAAAGACAAAATTTGCATATTCACTCTTATATGTAGGTCTTAATTTTATATCTGTGTATTTATGTGAGAACAAATGTATGTGCCAGAAAGCTGGAAAGGGTTCTCTGAGAAGGGAAAAGAGTTTCTAAGAGAGAGAGGTATAGAGGGGAACAGAACACATGTGATATGAAAGTGAATAGGGAAATACTGGGAGTAGGGAGATGGGAGAGGGTAGGGGGTAGGATGGGTGTCAACCAAGCACAATTATGTGGTTGAAAATACAAATAAACAAACAAACAAACATAAGGAAGTTACAATTCAAAGGGCATATGTAGGCTCCAAGGGTCCTTTAGCATAAAGAATCTACATTTTGTCTTGGTTTTCTTCTACTCCCTCTAGCTTTTAGTGCCAGCCATTTGTTTGACTTTTTCTCTTTTAGTTTTGCTTTTGTTTGCTATTTCCATCAACTCTTTCCTAGCCCTTTATGATTTTGAGCTTCAGTGATTCCCACATCAAGTGCTCAAGGTTCAGGGAAGAATAGTATACTTTCTGATCTCACTTTCGGTGCATGAAAAAGTGTATTTTAACTCCAGACATTTCTCTGCAGATATTACAAGTCAGGACACAGTTTGTCTGTTTCTAGTCTCTAAAATCTGCATCTTCATAATTCCTCAAGTGTTACTGGTAGCAATCTCAGTTATCTTATTCACAAGACATAGCTTTTGCAAGCTCTAGAGACTAAGAATTTCATAGAGTGACTAGGTCCTTCTCTTCTTTAGGTTTCAATTTTTTTTTAAAAATCTCGTATCACCCAATAACACAGCAGGTAAGAATAAGAATGCCTTTGGGATTTTCTGCACTGCTTATGACAGCTGACACCATCTTGTCAACCATTTTAACAGCAGGCTATTCTTCTCTTATTTGTAACTTGTTCTGAACATACTAATATATTATTGTATTATATATTTAATTCTAAAGGCCTTACTTTGCTCTACTTAATAACTGAAGGAATTCCACTTTTTAAAAAATTCTTTATTCTTTATTATTTATTCAATTGTGGATATATGCATGTGTGCACGTGTGTGTATGTATGTGTGTGTGTAGAACCACAGACAAATTCGGAAACCACCATGGACACCTCCACCTCCTCCTTGTAACTGCCCTGGGATTCACAGGCTCCACCCTACCAGGACCAGAAATGCAGGCTGCCCCCACTTCCGCTCCGTGTCTATACATGGGGTCTAGGATCGGAACTCAGGACCTTTCGCCTGCAAGGCGGAGTCTTAACCCCTGAGCCACCTCTCAGCCCCAGGATTTCCATTTTTTAATGTTATATCATTTCAATCAGTGCCCACAGAAATCTATGCATACAGGTGCAGTTGTATTAATTCTTCTTAAAAGAATTTTACAAAATTCTTTTAGAGTGATCATGATTTTGTTCTGAAGAGACATAGTCCCTTTTGTGAGTCACATCCTTTCATGGTTTTTGACCACTGCCTTACATCTTTTAGCAGAATTTTTTTCTAAAAAAAGCAGCAGATATATTTGTGATTAAATCAAGAATTTCTTTGCATAGCTAGGCTATCATAATCGTTAAAATAATATTATCACATTCATCAGAAACTCTAATGTCTGCATTTTACTGCTAATTGGTCTTCCTGGGCGGTCGGAATTAAGTGCAGAGAGCAGGCCCCCTTCCTTTTCCTGTGGAGAGGTAAGATCATTAAGAAAAATAGGTTTTATCAGATGCTCTGTTTACATCAGGATATAAGATCATAGTAGCTGTCTAGATAACAAACTTGGTTCCAATTTAAAATATTATGTCTGTGTTGATATCAGGAGGACCGTATAACAATGCTGTCATAGTCTCTCTCTCTTTCTCTCTCTCTTTCTCCCTCTCTCACCTGCAAGAAAATGTTATAGATTTTTCTCTTCAATTGTGAGATTATGGTTTTTTACTTATAGAAGTATTTGAGGCCTACCACTCTAGCATCTTCATCATAAGTTTTGGAAAATAAGTTATTTCTCTAGTGTTATTTACTAATTACATATCATTCTGGTCAGTCTTCAATGTATTTATAGTATTATATAATCAACTTCAATTTATATTTTTTATTTAATTCCTACAAATTGAAATTATATATATAGTCATACCAGTTGTGGTCAATAATCTTTATTTCTTCTTTCTATAGTTTTCTTTAATTTTTTAAATTTCCTGGAAAGTGCTTTTGGTGATGTCTGAAATATAATATTATTTTTTGAAACAATAAATATTTAATAATAAATTTAGCATGTGTCCTTCAGTTCTGATACAGCTTGAGTTTGCTTTACTTCATGAGAGAAGTGCATTCTTTTATTAAAAAGCCAAATTCTCATATGCTTTAGTGATTATGTCCTTATACATTGTCTTTAGGTCACTGTGCATTTCTCTGAGCTATCCTCATGATCTATACCAATGCTTCTCCCTTATCCTGTCTGCAACTATAGGTCCTAGAAAACAACATATCAATACTGGGCAGGAGAGATGGTTCAGGCATTAAAGTCTTTGCCTCTCAAGCAAAGATACCTGAGTTTGGATTCCAAGATCCCATGTAAAAATAGGCTCTGCAATTCTTGTCAGAAAAGCAGAGCCTGGAAAATCCCCAGAGCAAAGCAATAAAAAGGTAAAACAGTCTAGGATAATTACAATGTCACCCTTGGGTCTCTAAAAGCACATACATATACACCCCTCCCTCACTACATACACACACCAGAAAAAAGAAAAAAACTTCTTTCTAGCACCACTTATAATAGTTTTTATTTACTCATTTTATCTATTATCAATCAATCAATCAATCGATTTATCATCTATATGTCTGCCTATCTACAGACAGATGCAATGCGATGGAGGTACAAATTTCAGATGGTACTGATTTTCTAATGCTTTTTTTGTAAGTGCTGGGTCAGTCCTGGGTCAGTACCTATGGGTTTTGTACATGTTACTCGGATGCTTTACCACTAAGTTATGTCCTTAGACCTTTTAAAAATGTCTCTATATCATTTTTCACATTTTAATGAGTGAATATGAATTTCATTTATTTTCTGGCATATTCACATTTGCTCACACATTAGCACAAGTGCCTATCCGTTTTATTGTTCTTGACAGGTTCCCAGTTGCGACACATATGTGCTTTCTTGAAAGATAGCATATCTTCTTACAGACGTGTCTGAGCTGTGTTGGGTCACTTTCTTATTCTGGGTAAAAACATTGGTCCTCCTAACCTTTCTATACACTCATCAGAATCCGCTGGGATACTTATCTCTGTTTTCCTTTAGCACTGTAGATTATGGACTATGTTAAATATCATATTAAAGTCAATAAATATTTGGATTAAATAACTCAAAATTGGCAGAATGTTCAGCTACACAAAGTAGGCCACTTCCAAAGTTGCCCAAGTAAGAGAAAGACATTAAGTGAGTACTCTAAACACGGTTCAAAGTTCATGCTAATTGTCAAGACTTGGGAGACAATTTTCCGTAGGATAATTTGTTCTTTTGTTTTTAAGTTACTTCTTCTTCAAAGCAGGTGTTTGACCTGTTTTTAATGATTCTCACAGTAAAGACAGTCAGAGGAAGTCTTGAAAGATTATTGGTGTTTTCCAGATTACAGATTTAGTGTCTCAGTGACAATGCATTATTGAAAGGCTTATGACTTTGTGGACAGACCATACTGGCAAAAGCTCAGTTTAAATACCCCCAGTAGAACGATGGAAACAAGCAGTAATGTCCTTTTCTCGCATGCAACATTTACTCTATCTGGCACATGAGCTCAAAATGACTTCTAAGTCCACAGAGCTTATTTTTTTTAATTCATTTTCAAATAAAAATGTTATGCGAGTGAAGCTGTGAGCCACGTTTAACTTTATGCAACCACATATCTAAGGATATATTTGATTTGGAAAATTACCCACGTAGCATTGAGATGATTTCCTCATCTTCTCAACACCATGTTTGCATTTTTAATTACTAAAGAAACTGTCTTTGGGGCACAGAGATGTGATGACCGATGTAAGGCTATTTGTGCTGTCAACTTAGTTTTAGAAATTTTACAACCCGCGGTCTGCAGAAAGCTAATACGTGTTACTGACTTAATGGGAAAAGGGCAAAGCTGGAATGGAGGCATGGAGGAGGGGAGTGTGGTTAATTTGGAAGTTGGAAATGAGCATCATAAAACTATTCCCTTCTCTCCCCTCCTCCACATTTTCCTGGCTTCTGCTGAAGCTTTACTTAAATCCTGTAATGGATCTGAAGAAACCCCATTGTGAAAGTAAATGAAAACAACTCTGGCAAGAATTTGCTGGCTGTTCATATTAGCCAGACATGGGATTCAGGAAGGCAGCTTGCAATGCTTACTAATCATTCAAATCATCACTAAAATCTTTTTGTGTTTGTCCTTACATATTTTAAGTGCAAATGTGTCATGCTGCAAAAAGTTCAACTTTCATATCCATGATTTATAAAGATGAGATTTTCATGAAATTCAAAATATGATATATTTATCCATATAGGAAATGAATATTAAATATTCAAAAAGGATTGTAATGCATTTCAGAGTGCTTCCTGTGTCTGATTTTGATATTTTGTCATTTTTTTCATGTATATTTGATAGATGGGCAAATATGCACATATAGTAGCACTCAGATTTATTTGTATCTGTCAGTTAAATGCTATCCAATTCAAAACTCTTCTCCGAAGAGGGATATTTTAAACATTATGATTAACATATATCTGCATCTCTCCAATGTGGGCACAGTATACAGTCTATACATTTCCTCAGGTCACCACCAAATGACCAACCTGACTTACAAAGAAATGCCAGATATAAGTCAATTCCTAAAATGTAATAAAATGGTTGACATATTTATTGAACCTTGTAATAATTTTCCTAGATGTAAGAACTAGATAACTGACTCTTATGGTAGAACTAGTGATGGTCAGATGCAGTACTTGAAAATATCTAACTTTTTTGGAATGAGGAGATGGTTCCGTCAGTAAGGTGCATGTCATGTAAGCATGAAGATCTGAGTATGGTACCCCACTACGCTCACAACTTCTATCTTGGTAACTGTCTGTAACCCTGCACTGGGGAGGTGGAGATAAGAGGACCTCCAGGACTCATTGTCCTGCCAGTGACCTGAACTGTTGAGTCCTGTGCTTAGTGAAATACTAGTCTCAGAAAGTTAGGTAATGTGTGACTGAGAAAGCCTGCCTTTCAGGTCAGCATCCACAACTGATCACATGATCACACACGTGACCACATGGAAATGTACTCATAAACATATAGTATCTAAATTCTCAATATGAAACACTACTAAGACTAAAACTTTTTAAATGACACAAAGAACAATATACTTCAAAGTATGAATGGTACTATTGATTAGAAAGAGCATTTTATTCCTATTTATTAATATCCTGTCTCTATTTCCCCTGAAGAACTGGGATTAAATCTATGTTATAGATGATAGATTCATCTGCTTACTTCTCTCTAGTTTTTCCATTTATTTGGGTTGTGACATCATGATATTTCATTTTATAAAACCTTATCAGTGTTTCAGTTGATGTGGAGTAAATCATAAAAATATATACATGAATGATCTCAAATTCATCAACAACAAGAGTCTATGCAAAAACTCTCATAAGCATCTGTTTAAATTGTGTGGGTCAACAAAAACACTGTGAAACACAAATGAGGGCTGGGGTTGATGTTCAAGCCCAGTCACAAGTGATGGTCTGCTGTGCATTAAGTCCCTGAGTTTTAGCTTAGGAAGAGAGGGAGGGAAGAAAAGAGAGAGAAAAAAGAGAGAGGAAATAGAGTGGGAGAAGAAAGAACTGTAGCATTTTTTGGTTTGTGTTTTGCTTTTTATTTCAGCACTGAGGATTGAACCCACATTTCATACAAGGTAGGAAATCATTTCACTAATGAACTAGTCTCTGGTAGCCCCCAGATTTAAATTTATATATCCCATTGCATATGTTTCAAATACTAAAAGTTCTACTTGAGAGTTCTCTTTGAGCTTATTAACTATTTAAGAATAACTTGGGGGGGAGGCACTGGGGGATGGGGAGGGAGGAGTGAGGGGAGGGGAAGCAGGAGGTTTGGGGGGAGGAGGAGGGAGGGAGGGAACTGGTCTACCTATTAAGTTTGTATGAGCGGAAATAATAATAAAAATGTATATAAAAAAGAATAACTTGGTTTGAAAACTTGTAGTGTATGACTTTTACTGTTTCACAATGACAAAGCAATATTTTAAGGTGTTCTAATCTCAGCAATGGGCCTAGTGCTGTAGGCCTACAGGTGCAGCTGCTTTGGAGACTGAGGCAGGTCCAGTGCCTATCTGGGCTACAAAGACTGGTTGGCATCTGAGACCCTATCTCAAACCAATAGGGTTGAAACAAGCTCCATGTGAGAGTGCTTGCTTTGCATTCATGGGGCTCTAAGTTCAACTCTAGGACTGCAAAAAAACAAAGTTCTAAATACAGAACCCGTGAATCAGAAATATAATTTCTTCAGAGCCAGAATAGTTTAGTCTATTCCATTCTCTTGAAATCCAATTAGAGCGCCATAGATTCTGTTTTCCTTGATGGAAAGTGGGCCTTTCCATAAGAGAGAACTTTTTGTTAAGATTTTATGGCATGCTTGCTTTAAATGCCTTAAGCCAACATCCATATGATGTTACCATGTTAGAGCATAATTGATTTTGTGAGGGAAGAACATCTTCATTTCTTTGGTCACCTATGACTTCCATCTTTTGTGTCAACTATTACTTATCTATGAAGATGTTAGTAAAAATGAAATGATGTGATCTGTCTGCAAACAGGGGCTCAAGTCAGGTACTTGACATTCATAAGAACTGTGTTATGCTTTAGGCAAAGTGTCCTCCACTCCTTAACTATAACCAACTTTTCAGCTGTGAAGAACCTCCTGATATTAGTAGAGTTTCTGATGTAATTCACACCTTAGGTTTTTGTTAATGAGATTGTGAGCGAATGAAAATAATACTAATAAATTTTGAAAGAAGTGTTTTTTCAACATGTTGTGTGTCTGTGTTTACACTGTTATGCACTAATATTAAAATTTTGGCATGCCATTTTTAAATACATGTATGCATACTTAAATATAAGAATAAATAATTTTGGTAACATCTAAGGCCTTAACTACTTATGTTTTTGTAAGTTTTCTTTCATACAAATTTTCTTACAGGTTTTTTCATATATTCCCAAAATAACAAAGCTTGCTTTCCAGATCCTCAGATCATCCATTCAGGCTCAGATCATCCATTCAGGCCTCGGATATTCCTAAGATCACCAAAGGCCCTTTGTAAGCCTGGCTGTCCTCTATTGAAGCTATGATTTAATAACTTAAAATTGTTAGGTTCTGATTTATGTTTCCCCAGCAATTCTGGATCATTTCTCCACCTGCCCTGCTTACAGCCTCTACGCCTGCCCTGCCTACAGCCTCTCTGCTTGCTCCTGCCTGACAAAACCTCCTTTTCTCTGCCACTGCTTGAGTTCTCCTTTGGGACCATGATTCCTTCTCTGCGATGGTCTCATGACTGGTAGTTAATGATGGGTAAGGCTCCACATGAGGGTGGTGACCAACCTAAGACATGCACAGTCACCTATATTCCACTCAGCTGAAGAGGCTTGGGGTTGCCCCAGCTATCATGGTCCCCGCTGAAAAAATTTTATAAATAAAAGGGTGAAAATGTGGCACTATCGATTCAGAGAGGCCCTAGCATGGGCTCCCAAATCCAGGAGGTCTAGGCTACACACAAGCTTGAATAAGGAACCATACAGGCA
Organism: Typhlomys cinereus; assembly: GCA_023101885.1. Lineage (NCBI taxonomy): Eukaryota > Metazoa > Chordata > Mammalia > Rodentia > Platacanthomyidae > Typhlomys > Typhlomys cinereus. The sequence goes on along the minus strand of JALPQD010000359.1, from coordinate 2,276,391 downwards.
GAGGAATGGACAACCAATGGGCGGAGGGATGAACAACCAATGGGAAGCGGCCATCTAACCTGGACATCTAGTAAACAGCTAAATGATTGGTGGCTGTTCTCCCCCTCCCCCTGAGTGGAGAGATGGCCACACCTGATTGGACCCTGACCCTATATAAGCCCAAACACTTCCTGATTAAAGCTGAGTCTGCAGCCAAAAAAGAAAAAAAAAGAAAAAAAGAAAAAAAAAAAAGAAGTGTATTTTCAAATGTCCCTTCCTTTTTTAAAATTTTTTATTATTATTATTATTATTATTTATTCAACTGTGTGTATGTGCGTGCGCGCGCGTGTGTCTGTGTGTGTGTGTCTGTGTATGTGTAGAACCACGGACGAATTCGCGAACCACCATGGACGCCTCCACCTCCTTCTGCCCTGGGATTCACAGGCTCCGCCCTACCAGGACCAGAAGCACAGGCTGCCCCCGCTTCTGTCTGGCGTCTATACGTAGGATCTGGGATCCGAACTCGGGACCTTCTGCCTGCAAGGCAGAGGCTTAACCCCTGAGCCACCTCTCCAGCCCTCAAATGTCCCTTCCTATATCTTGGGGAGTTCCTGGGGAATTGTTTCCCATGATCTTGTCTGATTTTCATACTCCTCTCATAATATTCATCTGTAGAAAAGTGATCAGATTCATTTACTTAAGGATTAGAAACAGTCCATCCTTAATGCTAATAATGAGATGTTTTGGAAGTAATCAAAATGTGAAATTAAAAATATGTCAATGAATTATCTTTACAAATACAAAGCTCTTCTAGTTTTGTTATGAGTAATAAATAAATTGGATTCCAAATATTGCCTAACTTATTTGTTTATGAATATAATAGTGATAAAGTTGTAATATATTGACAGTTTTCATTTTTTGATTGTTTAACATGCTTAATTGAGCAATTTTTCCAATGTTCTGAAATTCAAGATAAAAATATTTGCTTTAGTCTGATCAGTGTTTTAATTTTTAAAGATAAGATCATCCTTTTGTCATTTTGCAAAAAATTGTTTCCCTTGTTAAATTTCTTTGATTTCATGTGTGCATATAATATATGCAGACTTTTTTCATCCCACGCCATCTCCTCCTCTCATTGTCCCTGCTTATATATTCTCTTCCCTGTAAATTTTTCTCACGGTCACATTTTTTTTGCTTTGTTTTGTGGCCCACTGAACTCAATCAGAGCCCTCTGTGTGACCTTGGATGTGGAGTTGTCTGTTGGGACCTGTTGGGTATACAACTGAAGTCAATGACTGGTTCTCTCCCAGAATTTATCAGTAGCCAGTAGTTCAGTAGCAAAGCAGAGGGGTGCTAAGACTGTTAACTGGAGCAGTGTTGTGCAGGTCCAGGGTAGGTAACCACAGTCTATGTGAATTTACAGATTCATTAGTTATGTACAAGATGGCATTTTCAGCCCCCTCCCAGTCATCTAGCTCTTCCATGTTTCCCAGTCCCTCTTCCACACTTCTCTGAGCCTCAGAAGGAATGATGGAAATGCTTTGTTTAGGACTAAGTCCTCAAATATTCCTTACTCTTGGCATCTTTGAAAAGATCCTATGTGGGAAGGGAATTGGCACATTCCAGATGAAAGTTCCACATGTCTGTTGTCAATTGTCATAGGCAGGGACAGTGGTGTGCTAAGGAAAGAGATCAGCAGAGACTAATAGATACTAAGACATGCAAAGTCACTTGAGAGCACAGATTCTACAATCTGTAACTTATAAGGCATATGAATGGAGAAAATGATATATTCACCCCAAGCTGAAAAATCAGTCAATGATTCATTTCCTTTGCCTGCCAGAGGAGGTACATGCTGAAAATACTAATTGCAAAACATTAAAAAAATGAACAATATCACAAAGGGCAGAGACAATACCCAAAAAAGGGCAGGACCCAGAGCAGAACAACCCAAGTTCTAGACGACAGTATTAATTGACACTGTATGTTGAGTGCCCAGGGCAGATTGCAAACATGAAGCTAGTATTACTAACCTTCATGATCCTCCAAATAGTGTGCAGTAGATACTTTAAGTGTTAAGCTATGATAGATTGATTCTACTTCACAAATATACTCACAGTGACGTCTCCCATCTCACATGTTCTTTTGGAATTCTAGTGTGCTTATGTTTAGGATGGAGTCTAATTCCTGGTATTGGTCCTTCAAAGCTAGATCATATAAACCTTGATGCTTACTATTGCTAAGGGAGAAAGAGGAGATTTATTTGGTTTACGGTTCTGGAGGAAAGATACAGTCCATTATGACCAAAAAGGCATGACAGGCAGCAGAAGCTGGGAGACTGATTCAGGGCACTGGAGCCATCACAGAGGCAGAGAAAGCAAGAGACAAATTGCAAGAGCAGACTACTAGCAGAAGCAGTCCCATTCTCTGCCCACGTCTGCCAAAACCCGCCACTTGAAGACCCTTCCTCCAATAAGGCTCTACATCCTAAAGGTGCCAGGACCTTCTCAAACAATTACATCAGTTAAAGTTGCAAACACACAAGCCTGTGAAGGAACAACACGCCTTCAAACCATCACACTTCCTTCGACATCATAAGGAAAGCACTCTAGAGGGATGTCTCCCCACTTCTTGCTATGAGAAGACCAGAGCCGATGGAAAGGACTGTATCTACACTCTGGCTCACATTCCAGCTGAAAGCTCTGTAGCAGCTGATATCTACACTCCTTGAGATAAGCTGGCTCTCCTGCATGTCTAATCTAGATGATTCTAGGGGCAGGACCAGTTGAACATTGATAAATTGTTGCTTTAACCTCTTGAATTTTGGGAAATATATAATCTCTACTCATTCCCATTTTACAGATAAGGAAGATGGAACAACAAAAGGTTTACCAATTTATCCAAGGTCTATAGTTAATAATGCAATTTCTAAGACTGGAAATTAGGTGATTTAACTTTCAACCTCTACCCTAACCTACCTCCTATGCCCTTCTGGCAAATATTCCCTCTTATCACTGGAAGACACAATCCTATGGACTGCAGAAATGAGGACAATGACCTTCAGTGGCAATTTTCCTGTTCCTAAATAACTTCGCTTCCTTTTTTTCTGCTATTGACAATGGCATTTTTTTCCTACTGAATTATTGGAGTTAGACAGGGAAATTAAAATGGCAAATCTGATACAGCTTTGAAAAATGCAGTCCATAAATTACGATCACATTAAGATGATTACTGCATAGGAATGACAGTGAAAGGTAATGAGAAAAGGACCTCTTTTTCTGGAGAGCAAAGCAATTATCCTGCAGGATTGCAAGTTGGCTGTAAATCTCAGCTGCGTTGCCTGCTACTTCTTACGCAGAACTGGTGTTGCTATGCCACTGTTATGTTACTTAATGATACCAATTATTTAAAAATTAAGCACAGGCTATTTCATGACACTGGTATTTGTTATACTCAAGTGGAGCTGATTTCAGCTTTCCTTCAGGGTACCACAGTCTTTCATGGTTCCTTTTCAAGCCTTTCATATTTTCCCAAGAGCTGCACTTTTCTTTTTCACTTGAACACTTTGAGTGGAAATTTCCAACATAAAAAATTAAAAAGGTCAACTTTATGATGAAGCACAGTAGCTTCAAAATTCTAAATGGCGCCCCAGACTCACGAAGCTAATTGCTTTTCCATTGCACAACTCCCTGAAGTGCCTGCACTGCAAACTAGCCTAGAGAAGAAGCAGGGTGCATCTTTCTCTTCTGCAAGATCTACTGGGACTTCCTGAGCAAGTGATATAAAAATGTAGAAAACACCTGGAGCCCATGAAAATTATAACCAAGTCAGACTATAATTATGTCAGTACTAATCCATCTGCCTCTGCATGCATGTTCCATATTATGTTACAGATGTGCTTTTAACCAAGCCATGAATAGCACAACCCCATGAAACTAAAGCTTATGACTATTGTATGGACCCATGTCATTGCTGGCTCATTTGGAAAGAACATCTGCAAAGATGGATGTCATTTGCCATCCATGCTGGTGTAGGAGATGTGGGAGTTGCAAGAGTAGGATCTCATGAAAACCCAAGTTCTTCCCAATGAAAGCATGCTGGGAAATATAGTCTTTACTGATTTCATACACAACAGAAACATGACTGCTTTATAAAACAATCAAGTTGAGCAATTTGGGGAAGTTAAAAAAATAGGTTTTAAAAGTTAGCCTATGTGTTGTAAATGAAGAACACATGCCTATTCACCTATAGTTACATTCTGGGCCTAAAATCTTGTGTCAGGTTCTGCTTGAGTTCATAAAAGAAGTTCATGTGCCAAGCGCATATTAAATTGTCATAATGTTTATCATTGTAGAGAGCTCTGAAATGACAAAAGCACATATAAATGAACCAATACATGAAATGTGAAAAGTCATAGATTGCTCATAAGATGAGAAAAAGCAGGAATTAAATCCTCAGAGTTTCAATTCACTAGAATAAAAATCTGTTGAGTGACTAATCAAGGCTTCAGCTAGGAACACCTGCTAGTTGAATGTTTCTCGGCCATGAAACATTCTTTTTGTGATTCCCCACATCTTTCTGTGCCATTTTTGGTCACGTTTCTTGTATTCTATTCTAAAAATCCAGTTGAATTGTTTTGTCCTCTTTAAAGCCTGGGCATTCTGCAGAAGGTTAGGTTGTGGCCTGCGACTATTAGTCCTTTGGTAATTACACTGCATTTTAATTTTGAAAAGACTTTCAAGACTTAAAGCAAACCTTGGGAGAAAACCAATTAATATTATGATTTCTGGGTAGCAAAGGGGACATGAAAACAATTTACTGAAGGTCATGCCCCGAGTCAACAAAAATAGTCCATTTTTTTAAAACTTGCTTTGTGTATCGATGCACTAACTCAATCTCAAGCCAGCTTGTTTAGAACCCACAGTTTGTAAACTGGTTCTTACTTCAGGTGAATAGATTCTCTATTGTTTGACTTCAATATTTTCCACTTGCACAGCTTCTGCTGGCTTCGTTTTCCTTCATAAAATAGATCCATTTCTTTTCTTGTCCTCATGAACAATCAAGCACATGAGACAATATAACATTTGACACCCAGGAAGAGACTCAAAGGTGGCTGAAGTTTTTACATTTAAACCTGTCACAATTTGTCACATGTTCAGGATACATTTCTGCTCTGGGGGAATTATTTGTTTTGTAGGATGGTCTCCCCAGAAAGTCTAACTATCTCAGGCAGGGGAATGGAGCAACTTTGATCTACCCAGAGACAGCATATCTAGAGGCACACAGTAAATCCTGTGGGTCTCCAGGTCCTGGGTAGGGAGAAACTCTGGTGCACATATGCTTTTCATTCCAACATGAACCTGGATTCTTTAAATCCTTTCATTTTGACAGTGTGCCTTCCTTTCCTTGTCATTTGAAGTGATACTAAAGTGAGGCTTTTTTTTTTCTTTCAATGTAACATAGTTCTCACAGTTCTCTAGAAATATATGCCATGTCATGTCACCATATTTCCCAGAATCCTCTGGAACTTCTGCATTAAATTCAGACACTCCTGAGCTTGATTATTCAGGTCACTGTTATCAAGAGGAAACCACCACACTGTGGAAGTGTAGAACATCATTTAGTTCCTTTAAGGTTCTCAAAAGAAAAAAATTACATGAATTTCATGGAAAATAATTGTAAGACAATGATGAAAATTTTATGTGATTTGAAACTTCATTCTATTTAAATACACTTGCCTTAAGAAAACCCTCAGTCAGCTTAGAAAACCAAAAGTCCAGACATGTCTATCATCTGATATGAATGTTTATAGTAAGTCTTCTGTAGTCCAAATTGTTTCCTGAAGCAAAGACAGGGTGGACTACAAGATATCTCCCATAATGAAAATGTTTTTTTTTTCTTTTCCTTTTATTTGAGCATAAGACAGCAGCAGTAATCCTAGTCAAAGTGGAGCAAAAGGCATAGTACAATCTTCCTGTACACCATTTAAAAAATGTGCAATTGACGAAGAAAAAGGGGACAAGGGGAACTTGAGGATGATACGTTACTCATCACATCACAGAAGTACCACTAGACATCTAACACGAAATTAATAAAAAACTTCATTAGCTGTACAGCTATAACAGCAACAACATCACAAAAACTTTTTTCCCATCCCAGATCCCATGCAAAAATGCCAGGCAGAAACAGTAGAGGCCTGCACTTCTGGATTCAGAAGGCAGAGCCTGGGAAACCCCAGAGCAAAGCAAAAAGGAGATAGGAGAAATCCAGGATGATTCCCAAAGTTACCCTTGGGTCACCACAGGAACACACAATGTACTCTTCTACACACACACAGGCACACCACACACACACAGCACACACACACACACACACACACACACACACACACACACGCACATGCATGCACACGAAAGATCTTTTATTCACCTATTCATATATTTTAAGCTAACATTAAAAAAATCAGATTTTTTTTGTTCAATATACCGGCACACTTTGGGGACTGTACAAATATAGTCTTCACTTCTGTTGATAAATATTCATGTTAATTTTCTGGATAAAAAATCAATTTCATGCTAGCAGGAATACAAAGGGAAGTAGTTAGATGAAGTGATGCCTTCAGGCTTCATGTTGCCAGCACCAAAAATAACCATATGGCACTGAGTGTACATGGGTCACTACAGAGATTTCCTGTAATTATGTCACTGTGGGCTACTGATTTGGGTTCTGCATCCCTTTTTGCTCTTTACCTGCTTTGTTCGAGAGCAGCTGCTGGTTTTAAGCTGTTGTCTGTGTCTAGCACAGACTGAATGAAGAAGTGCTTTCTAGGGAAGTCATGTTCCTGGGCAGGAACAGCAGCAATAAACAGATTCGATGTCTTCCTTATCCAACATGTAGACTTCTTTCTGTCAGTCTTGGATTATCTCCATTTATCAATTGCAACCTGTGCACTGGGCAAGAGTCTCCTCATCAGCTGGAGCTAATTCACTGGTGTCAGTTCTAATCGGTAAATAACACTGCCCACGCAATTTATGCACAGTTCAAAGGGACAAGGGATAGATTTAATGGACAGAAGAATAGAGTACTGCTTTGTGGAGTGCTTATTGTGATGGCTTTATTCCAAAAACTGAGCGAGTGAGCATCAGTGATTGTTGGTACCCACTGCATGTGTCAGGACAGCACTCATGATGCTGGTGCAAAGATGGTCCATTTTTTTTTTTTTGTGGGTACAGATGACTTTAGCAAAGAGACATAGATATACTTGCTTTATTAAACATATATTAAATATCTATATAATCATGCACATGCTTTTATCCAAATGCCTAAAACACTTGGCAGAATGTTGTATATAAAAAGCTGATCTAAAAGAACTACTTTGGATTATTGACTTTCATCAGTTTTAAAATGGGTACTAATTTTTTTTTCTTACATTGTACATATACATACATGGAGATAAAACAGATTTAATGCAAAGGACTTTATGCTTCCTGGCATGTCTCCATGGATTCTCCTGTGGACTTTCCCTGAGTTTTTAGTACAGAAGTGCCTAACCATTTTGGCAACTAATGAATGGTCCAGTCATGCATGCATTTCCTGATACTGTACCTCAGTGTTTTCTCCTGGCATGTTGCCCCATAATGCTCTCATCCCACAACACCAGAACTTTTTTTCCCCTTGAATAGCCTTGCATTCCCACTCAAGAGTACTTCACTCATGCCCTGCACAGACACTCCTTTTCCCAGGGGGAGTAGAGTATTCATTGCTTGACATTTTTTCCATACTATGTCCTACTTTATGATCTTGCAATTCATAGTTAATTCATCTCTTCCACCTGGAATACAGTCTAGAAGGCAGGGCAGTTGTATACAAAAAGACTCAGTCCTTGCACATTTGCAAGTGAAAGCTTTGTTTATGAATGATTTGAGCTCAGTGTAGAGTCTAAGATAGGGTTTCTTTGCCTCCATGTTACAAGGTGGAGAACTCAACACAAGGAGTTCATCTGACAACAACCAATCCAGCAGAGAAGTGGGTATTTGAAATCATATAATGTCTTCCTTATCCAACATATAGACTTCTTTCTGTCAGTCTTGGATTATCTCCATTTATCAATTGCAACCTGCTTTTATCCCTCATGAAAATATTTTTTAAAAGAAAATAATGTGGCTTGGTGGTTAAAGTCCTTGCCTTACAAGTAAAAGGACCTCAGTTTAGATCCCCAGATTTGGCCTAAAAATGCTAGGCAGATAAGGCAGCAGGCTATAATTCTGGTTCTGGAAAGTGGAGCCTGGGAAACCCAGAACGAAGCAATAAGGAGGTAAAAAAAAGTCAAGGATGTTTTCCAAAGTCCCCCTTGGGCCTACACAGGCATACACACTCCAGTGTCTTCTTGTACACATACATACATACACACACACACACACACACACACACAGAAGCAGTACAATATGACCTTTTTATACAGTAGTTAATTATAGTTTACCAATTATAATAGGAATTAAGCAAATACTTTAAAGCAAAAACTTTAAAGCAAAATCAAATTGCATTATGGATGCAGTCATATATATTACAGCTGAGGTGGTGGTGATTTTTAAGTTCCATTAACTCACTGTCACACTCAGCTTTATTCATACAGCACATTCCTTAACCATTAACTGCCAAAATATGATGAGACACACTTGGATCATTTTGTGGTATGGAGCAGTCTCAGAGAAAACAATGGAAAGAGGGCTGCGATTTCAGGCTCATATTCAGCTAAGTAAGTATATTATAAAATACTTATAAATTTATTATCATGAAATTTCTTTCACTTGTCAGTTCTTGGTTGTGCTCACTCAATGTTGGAGGAGGAGTGGTAGTGAAGGAAAGCATCGCCAGGTACAGTGAGATCATCATTCTGGACTGAGAAAAGCAAATAGGTCAAAGCCATAGGAGATATCATAGGAGAAAATCTATGCAAAAGATGTATCCAGCAACCAACCTTTCACTGAAAATATGCAGAAAATACAAATGTCATCAATAAAAAGCAAACGAGTTGAGAGAAAAATGGCCAAATATCTTAGACAACTTGCCATAAAAGATAATAAGTATAGGAAATATGTTCTACTGTATATGTCTTCTGAAAAATGGATACTTAAATAACAGTGAGATACCACTATGTATTACAGGGAAATACCACTATATGTTACAGTAGTCAAAGATCAGAACAATGGCCATAGCAAACACTGGCAGGGATGTTCAAAGAGCAGAAATTCTTCTTTTCTGGCAGCAATGCAACATGGTGCTAGCCATTTCAGAAGGCACTTGGAAATCTCTTACATCATACTGTTAACATGTGATCTAGCAGTTGGGTTCCTTGGCATTGACCCAAATGTGTTGAAAACTATGTCCACACAGTCTGTACACACATGTTTACAGCAGCTTCATTCATAAACAAACACGTCCTTTCAGAAGTAAATGGAAAAATGAGCAGTGGCCTGTTTAATAACAGAGGTGTATTTAATTCTAAAAAGAAATGAGGCATGGAAAGATCATATTCCTGGTTCTATAAACTAGGGCAAGAACCTATGAAAGGGGAGGTTATAGGCCCTAAGCAGAGTTTAAATTCCTTTAATGAAAAGGTAGATGTATTTTCACATTCAGCCTTATTCATGCAACACATTCCTTAACCATTAATTGTCAAAATGTAATGAGCCACTAATAAACTATTAAAGTTTATCTGAAAGGACAATATATCAAACTGCCTTTTAAACAACTGTGATTAGACCCATAGATTGGAGGAGTATTCAGCACTCAACCTTGAAGCTTCCTTCTGCAATGGAAAGTGTTTATTTTTTTGCCCCCCAAAATCATAATTGGCTAAAGTGCAGAAAAGAAGCAACCGTGGACAGAACATCTAAAGTGCTCCACCTCTACACCAAGGCTTAGAGTTCATTTCAGAGATGTTTAAGAGCCTGAAGGGGACAGAAATGCTGCCAGACATAATCTTTCAGACATGATTTCACAGCAACTATGTATATATTTCCATAAGACCTGAATGGGAACTGTTCAGTCAGTATTGTATCATGGAAGGGACAAGATCCCAAGAGATTCTACACCTCCTTGAGAGACTAAAGAGGATTAATGTTGATGGTGGCAGAGGAAGGAGTGAAATATGCTCTCCTCTATGGTATAGCCACTGACACTCATGCTTCAGCAAATACTCAGGCACATGTCATCAAAGCAAACCAGATGAAACCAAATGGGTCTCACATGCAAAAAGACTTAGAAATAGCAGGGAATCTGTCTGGGGAAAAGAAGGATGGGAAGAAAGGGGATGGAATTAAGGTATGAAAATATCATAAATTTATTATGTTTGTGTATGAAACAACAAAAGCATAACACCATAGAAGCAAAACAAATAAGCAAAAAAGAAGTAAGGCACAAAACAGTACACATAACTGCTACTATTAAGCTCTTGGATATACATCCATATTCCCCACTGCAAATAAAGAAACAAAGGGAAGAGAAAGACATGGAAGAGAATGGATATTAACTAAATATTGGTATATTTGATAAGCACATCTGCTTATTATTCTAATTATATTTTAGAAAATATGAAGATAAGTGGTTGGTTGCAAGGGCTTGACTCAATCTTACTGTTACCTTATGAAAGATACCAAAGTCAATGACTTAGCTATGTTGGGTTCCTAACTTTTATTTAAATAGTGAGATAAAATGTGTGTTGTCTTGATAAAGCACCAACTGATAACTTACAGACATTGAGATACGGGGAAGATGTTTCTGCTAAGTGAAGAATAAAACTGCATTTTAATGGTTGAGATACTTTCACATTTCTGCACGTTGGCTTGCCTTGTTTATTAAATGAGGAAGTTGTGTGGGCTACCCTGTGTGTGTGTGTGTGTGTGTGTGTGTGTGTGTGTATCAGAAGGTATTTGTTGTATCTGAGGATGACATCCTGGATTGTTCTACCTCTTTTATTGCTTTGTTCTAGGGATTCCCAAACTCTACCTGCTGCCATTTCTGCCCTGCATTTTTACATGGGATCTGAGACAAAGTCTTTAAACCTTGAGCCATCTCCTCAGCCCAAGAAGCTTTCATGTTTTGTGTAGCTCTAATTTAAACTAACCGAAATGTTCTTGTGATATGATTTTACAAGATGGTCAGTGGAAGAATTTTTGTCACTGAGGTTTTTCATCTTACACCAGGCACCATGGTGATCATGTCTCAGTACATTTTCATGTCTACATCCTCAAATATGTCCCCTCTGAAAGACAAGAGTGCTTATTAGATATTAGATATGAATATATAGATATTAGATGTGAAGATAATTAGATATGAAGTGAATTTACAGAGCTGGTGAAGGTCGAAGCCTTGAGTTGCATCTAGTTTGATGTAACAAAGTACATGCTCTGACAGATTCCATCCAAGAAGAGATAAGATGACTGGAAGGTGATGAAGGTGAGGATTTAGCTTTGTCTTTCCATATTACTGAAGGATCTGGGTCCAAACAAGATCTATGTAGTTGACATATAGTTACTAATTATTGAACTGATAAAGTGCAGAGATGAAAACTCATGCCTATCAAAAATCTATACAAACCTCTGCTTTCGTTGGTTGATAACACCACTGTTATGTATGCTTAAGTTTATTCTCACTATTTTTGTGGGGAAGAAGAAAGTATGGATCTCAAACCTATATTTCACTTTGGTGGACTTCAGTTCCTTAGGTGTGATGATTAGAACAATTTTTAAAAATTTTTCCAGAGTTCATTATTTAAACTTATATCATACACTTAGACCTTAGTTTGTCTTTTTGAAAACAGCTTCTTACATAATACAGTTGAAAAATTTTCAATGATTAGTTTTGAACAATGAACATGATTTAGAATAAGAAAACTGTTGGTTAAGTTTCAGAATTATATATCAGACTACTATGTACAATAAATACATAGAGTGAAAATTTTAAAGTAACATTTATAAAAAGAGAAGAAAATCTTCAGACTGAATGGTACCAGACTGAAAATTTTCATTTGCATCCCCTGGTCAAATGAATAGATTGTTAACTGTTCTCTCTATCTTTTTTTTTTTTTAAGAAAAAAACATATAAAGTATTTTCAGCAGTTTCAGGCAGACACAAAATTTAAAGCACTCATGAAGTTATTCTCCTTTCCCTTTTGATGTTATCACACTGCAGGTGTGGCCAATTTTATGGAGTTAGTATATGTCTGAAGCTTCATTCATGTGCTAAATTCTGTAGTACTTCATTAAGGAAACAAACCTTAGCTGAATCCTTCAAAGAGAAAGATCAGTTTATTATGTAAATGCTCACTCTGAATTTTCTGACTTGCTTGTTACTATTATTTTAAGATATAATGGTTTCTTAGATGTGAACTCACCTGTAAAGAAGGTGCTCTTTAAGATGCAGGTGGGTTTTACTGGATGACGAAGAGCCCCAAAATTCCATAAAACTTCAAATATCGTGTACAGAACAGGCAGAATTACATTTACAGTCAAGTTCCCATTGACCTTGAATTACAAGTCCTCCTTCGGTTTTGGTTTTTGAAACCAATGCATATGCTTGCCTGTGTGTTATTTTGTGATTGGTTAGAGACTGCTGTAAGTTTCTTTCAATAGTCTGAGGAAGGAAAGAGAGAGAGAGAGAGAGAGAGAGAGAGAGAGATTGCTCAAGTCCCTGCCCAAGAGTTTAGCTAGAATGATATAGAGTGTGGGATGCTCCCCAAGTAGCTTCTCCTCCATAGGAGGTTCCTGCCTCTCTGAGTTTCTCACAGGTAATGTTCTTGGCAGATACATTATCAAACCAAACTCCCTCGGTACACTCTGTGCAGGAAGAGCAGCTTCTTTGAAGCAGAGACACATGTGAGTAACATGGGAATAGCAAATAGATGCAAATCTGGCCTCAAACATTATCTAGACAAATATAGAAAATCTACAAGGCATGAGAATGCAAAGACATCTCATTAAAAAGTCCCCAGTGGGTCCACTTAGGCTTATCTTTTCGCCCACAGGAAGAATAGTTTCTCTTTTCTGTGGCTGCATTCAAAGGAACAGGAACCCAGGATCCTTTTCCTGCTAATGGAATGTGTCTGTAGCTGTGAATTAATATTTTCCACTTATGGTTCATTTTGTTTTGATGAATGGCGTAGGTAATACTTCACCTGTCAAGTATTTACCTCTGTTTGCTTCAAAATGTGTTTGAGGAAGAGGGTGGGTGGGAAATCAAGCCTAGTTTTGATCAGAGAACAGTGTGTGTGCACTTTACTTAGAGACTTGAAAATTTATCATGACATATGCCGGCTGCAACAGTCAAAACCTGTCACCACCCACAAAGCTGGAAGCACAAAAGGAGAGTTCACAGGAAGCTACTTCCTCGGCATATGTGGATAGGGGTATCAGGTTCAGGACTTGGAGCAAAGCAATTCATTTTAGTGGATGATCTGTACACAAGTTAGGGAGCATTCACTAATCTTTCAGATTGTTATAAAAATTACATTGCTTTACAAAGTTAAGTTTCCTGATGAGTTGGAGTATATCAATCTTCATATTACAGAACACTGATTTTTATCCTTCTGAAAATATGCATCAATGGGAAAAATATTCACGTCTAGAAAATGTTATTTATATTTTAAATAGATGTGAGGAATCCTTTTACCCCTTTACTGAGGTGAATTGAAGCACTGTTTGGCTTACATGGTTCCTCTCTCACCTTAACACTGTGTTGGCATAATGATTCCCCATGGTTGCAAGTTCATATACTGACATTGGCCTCTAATGAAAGAGCTTCATGTCACACCATCTGAGAGCTAAATTTTCAGTTAATGAAAAATTTTTAATGTTTATGCCCCTAGTCAAATATTGTGACCCTTTTTTCACATCACGAGTGTTTTAATGGATTAATACTGTGACCACTTTCAAGTCTACAGTGTCAGCATCTCTTTCAAATAGCCTTTTGAAGTTTTCTAACTTATGACTGCGAGGGTCCCCTTCCCACCCTGGATGCTGGCCATTAAAACGTGGCATTTCTGTGATCATAGTCCCTCTGGCTCCTTAATGATTAGTTGGTTCATGATGGCTTGTCCCCTGAATCTGCGCACCATTTCCTATGTGTCTCCAATCATTTTTATTTCTATGTGAAAAGCTTGTATTTGCATGTGAATATGAATGCTTTGGAAACTTGGAAGAAATGCAGGCTCTGTAAAAGGCATGTGCACTGCATTCTGTCCCAGCACTGGCTTTTCTCTTCACATTTTTTTCCCCCTGATGTTTCTCTCCTTTCTTAGCTTTCTTGCTCTGCTCTTCTTTTTATTCGTGCTTCTTCCTGCAGGTCTGTGGGCTTTACTGGGACTCAAGATGTAAGTTATGAATATAAATGATCCTTCAATTCTTTATTGCTATTTCTGGCTTTGCACCTGTTTATAGGTGAGGTTGCTTAGGATAGAATTACCCAGAAACACAGAAACTTTTCTGACATGGAAAGTAACCAGTGGGATTTATTATGATACTCAATTAAAGATCATTCCAATCTCATATGTCACTGTTTCCTGTCTTCATTTCTATTTATAACTGCAGACAACATAGAATACACAAATATTAGGGGTGAGCCAAGGAATCAAAATGGCACCACAAGCGTTAAATTGCTCTTCTTTGAAAACTATAGCATTCTAGAGCAAGTATAAGAAAAGGATCTCTAAGATAGTCATCTGAACAAAGTAATTAAATAGTAGTAATACCTGTGAACCAGAATGATGAATCACTCTGTCTTTTTATAGATTTCCAGTGAGAAAAGGAAAGGGGACAAGATTGTGTAATATAGGATGAAAATGACTTAAATTTGTTGTACACATATATGACACTGTCAGAGAGTAAAAAAAAAAAAGAAATAAAATTGATTTGTTTTAAAAAGAAAGAATTTGGACTGGAGATGGCTAGGGGTTAAGACTCTGTCTCCCAAGCAGAAGGACTTGAGATCAGGTCCCAGATGCCATGTAGAAATGTCAGGAGGAAAGACAGTGTCCTACAATGGAAAGTCTCAGAACAAGGCAAAAAGGAAGTAGAGATGTTAGAAGCAATCCAGGATGATTCCTGAAGTGATGTTGGTTCTCCACAGGCATACACAGTACCCTCTAATACACACATGTGTGCATGTGCGCCCACGCACACACACACACATACATACACACACTCACAAATGCACAAAAAGTAGCTAAAATAAAAGTAAAAAGGAAGAATTTGTATAGCATATACTATATTATGTTAGAGCTGGTTTATAAAAATATAATACTTTGCCTCAAATGAAGGGGAAAATGGATGCTACAATTGACCTGAAAGCACAAATATTTATATGATAGAAGCAACATGTTAGGCGAACTTCTAGTGTTTCACAGTTGGTCTTACAAAGAAACATATAATTGAGCTCTCGCTTACCTTCTTTAATAGTGTGCTATTGAAATAGAGTTACTAGAATGATCTGGAAAAAATATAGGACTGCATATTGGTTTGGAGTCCTAAAACATTTTTTTGCTCCCAAATAACTCATAGACTTGGAAAATAAGTATTCTAGTTATGTAGCAAAGAAATGTGGATTATGGTTTTGTTCATATGTGAAGAGTAATATTTCACCTTTGTAATTAAAGCTATTAATTGGAACTTAGTTACAAACCAGGAACAGCACTAGAATACTCTGAATAAGTTAAATTTATCACCAATCCTATATACGTTATTCCTGGATTAAGTTCTCAGGTTTGATTAAAAATCAATTATTGATATTATCTTATAAGTCTCATAATCTGTTTCTCTATTTGTTAAAATGTAGACACGGCAAACATATAGAAACTAGAGAAGAAGAATAAATCATAATTTTGGCCATATGAAGCATTCTTCATTAAAATGACAAAGCAACTGATACCACACAGAAAAAGAACAGACAAAATTTAAGTGCTGTATGTAAAAACGCAAAAGTTTCTTTTTTTTAATTTTTAAAATTTTTTTTATTATTTATTCAATTGTGCGCATGTATGTGTGTTTTTGTGTGTATGTATGTGTGTATGTGTGTGTAGAACCATGGACGAATTCGGGAACCACCATGGACACCTCTACCTCCTCCTTGTTTACTCTGCCCGGGGATTCACAGGCTCCGCCCTACCAGGACCAGAAATGCAGGCCGTCCCCGCTTCCACCTGGCCTCTATACGTGGGGTCTAGGATCCAAACTCAGGACCTTCCGCCTGCAAGGCAGAGGCTTAACCCCTGAGCCACCTCTCCAGCCCCAACTACTATATTCATGAAACTCACTGTCATATTTCAAACAATGAATTGTACAACTGATAGTATGTGGTATGTTATCTGCCTAAATTATATTATTTGTCACCCTTAAGTTCATCTTCAAAATATTTAAAAGATTGCATATTATAAATAGTAATGTAAAATCATATTGAAATATTTTATAAGCTTACATTATTTAAAGAGCAATATAATAGTAGTCATTTAACAGAAACAGAGAGATTTAGAATAGGATGGATACTGTCTTGGAAAGAGCTAAGCACAAAAACTGGACCCAGTATTTTCTAAAAATATCAGTCCTTCTATATTTATTTTGAAAGCAATTCTTTGGTATTTATTGATTCATTTGTTTATTTTTGAGATAGGGTTTCAATATATATCTCAGGCTGTCTTTGAGTTCATGATCCCCCTGCCTCAGCTTCTGAACGCTGAGATGACTGGCACACACCACATGCCTGACCTTAAAAACAATTTTGTTATATCCATTTTGCTCTATTTAATAAACCATTAAAATAAATGGCATGTTTTAAAAACATTCACCATCAAGTCATTAGAAATGATTTATTAAAAGGTTCTGGTTAATATGGTGAATGGAGCAAAGTCCCCTGGGTAAAATGTAATTAAAATAAAATTCACATATGAATATAAAAGGAAAGAAAGGACAGCTTCAAATGCAAGGAGCGAAGCAGAATTTTTAAAGCAAAGCAATAATTAGAAACCAAAATGGAAGAGATCTTTGGGGAAATGAAGATGAAATCTGTTGTTTCCAGGGAAGAAGTCAAGTGTTTATTAAGAGAGTTTGCTTTGTGAAAATTTAAAAACCCTGAAGTAACAGGTAGGCGAAGTGTGCATTAGAAACAGTGCCAATCTTTATTATGAAAATATTACTCTGGCCAATTGTTGTGGTAAGATTCACGCTATGGTGAATGAGACCATTCCATGGCATGTGGGCAAGCTGTAGAGCACCGATTCAGTAACTGGGCATACTTTGACAGACTGGAAAGTGAGAAGGTTTACTTTTTTCTCAGCAATTCTTGTGGATATCTTGTGATCAGTTGCTTTGGCTCCTCATGTTAGTATGAATTCTTCTGTTAATTGAACGATGAACTATAACCAGAATCTAAAGGTGAAAGAAACCCTTTGTTCCACCATGATGTTTGATCCTGCGCTTGTCAGGAGCATGAAGAGGTACTGAAACACAAGGTCTGCTCCTAGATTCCAAGAAACTATAAAGCTTAACAGCTTGCATGCTTAAAATCAAAGGAAGAAGATTTCATTTGCATTTGTGTTAGTTTTGATTGCCCCATAGTTGACTTTTCAGCATTTAGAGGCACAAGTCAAATAAGCAGAAGAGTGTGTTTACAAGGTTTCATAATTATGCCTGGGTGTCAACTTGACATACCTGGTATTAACTAAGATCAGCTGAGACCACACCTGGAAGGATCAACTGAGACCACCTGATGGGGTTATACCTGCCCTAGATCCCATAGTAACTTCCCAGTAACCAACCATATAAAAGGGATCACAGAATATAGGTGGAGAGACATTTCCGGGAATGCTCAAGCTATGTGGAGGTCTGCTGTGACTTAGCCTGCTGTCTGTTTGCCAGCTTCAGCCATGATGCTTCCATCACCTCGAAAGACCATATCTACTTCCCCTCTGGAACTGTAAGTTGAATAAATCCCCTTTCTCCCATAAGTTGTTTGATTTTGGTGCTCTCTCACAGCAATAGTAAAGAATAACCATTACACAAGGCAAACAGAAAAAGGTTTCAATAATGATGAAGTCATTGTGTCAGGTTCTGTTAAAGAAAATGCCTGTGCTGGTCCATCATTCAGGCGAATCTACAAATCTAGTGTAACAGAGACATTGATGACAACTGGGAAATGGTTATTTTTTAAACTAGGTAGTCAGACCTTGAGATATCATTCCAAGATTCTTATGAACCCAGAATAAATGAGTCCTCTACTAGGCACCAGTAGGGGATCTTTTCAATTTCCTTTTGCAACTGTTTCTTATGTTTATGGACTTGCTTGTTGATTACAAAATGAGGTAAAAATAAGAGTGAAATGAAATTTCATCATCAGTAGAACTTGTAATCGAATTGCATCCTGCAGTCTTATCCCAAGAAGAGAATATAAAGGATTCAACAGGCTTTTCTTTTGCTGACCTGGGGCCTGCATCAGCAAACTGCACGGGGCCATGGGGCTGTGATCAAAACCTGTCATCTCTTAGGTACAGAAATGAACCCTTCAGCAGAAACAATAGTCCCATCCTCAGCCCAAGAAGTGAAAGTGACCTAAGTAAAAGTAAGCATTGGACATGTCAGATTCTTTTGCCAGACTTGGTTCTGGGTGTCACAGATTGTCCATTGATTTGCACTAAAATTACGTGAGGACAGTTTGTCTTGTAGAATACTGGCCTTTTCAGGCTCAGCAAACTGTTAACTAAGTATATGGATAACACTTGCAGAATTGTGTTTATTTTGGACAAAGCCATAATATTTCAGTATCTGATACTACAGACAAAATCACTTCTCAGCTTTCACCGAATAAATGAGGAGATAGGAAACTTGATAGAAAGTAAAGAAGAAAGAGAACTACCAAAACCTCCAGCCACTCAAATCAGCTGCTAAAGACTGTTGACCAGAACTGTTACATGTCAATCAAGGTTCACAGTCATATTATGGTTAAAGTCTCACTGTTATTCTCCATTTATTTATTTATTTATTCATTCATTCATTCGCTTATTTATTTATTTATTTATTCGCTATTCATTTATTCATCCATTCATCCAGTCATCTATTCATTTACTTATTTATTTGTTTGTTCTTTTATGCTAAAGTTTCACTGTAATTCTCCATTTATATTTATTTATTTATTTATTCATCTATGTATTTATTTATCCATCTGTTTATTTAACCATCTGTTTATTTATTTACTTTCTCATTTACTTATTTAGTATATGTGTGTGTGTATGTGTTTGTGCGTGTGTGTGTGTACCTATGGAGGCCCAATGGTAACCTCCGGAGTTACCCTGGATTGCGCTACCTCCCCTTTGCTTTGCTCTGAAATTTCCTAGACTCTGCCTTACAATGCAGAAGTACGAGTCATTGCCATTTCTGCCTGGCATTTTAAAGTAAGATTCAGGATCTGAATTGAGGACCTTCTGCTTGCCAGGCAAAGACTTAACTGCTGAGCCATCTCTCCAGCCCTTATTCTCCCTTTACTAAATGAAAACTTTTTAATGAAAGCATCTTTGTAAAGTATTTGGTGACATGAATTTCATTCAAAGCTGCTGATAATGCTGTGTATATTGTCATTGTCCAGTAATAAATACTCCTGATTATAAGCAAAGACCAATAAGCTCCAAGTAATGCTTTAGATCATGCTTTGACTATGTTCTCCCCCAGCGAGAAACCAGACTTTCATTTTCCTACATGGAAACTTAGTTCCATCAAAATCCATCCTTCTTTGATTAAAGTAATTGTCTTTATTTGACAACAGTTTGTCATAGTTAAGCACAGGTGTCAACTTGACTATTGAGGGTTTCAGCTCTGGGCACAGCTGCAGAGAGTTGATGGCTGAGTTAAGCCTAGAGCAAACCTGAAAGAGATTGTCTAGCGGATGGGGAAGGTCCAACCTATGGTGGGTGGGATTAGGTCCTGGATAAATCACAGAGAGCCGGTTGAGAGAGTGGGCATCCTTCTGTTCACTTGGCCAGACATGCTGGTCTGGCAAGTAAGGATTGTCCATCTCTCAGCAGTTACGTGGTGATGGTGTGGCCAGTTCCCTTAACCCTGGTGCATGCTCTCCCGTCAAACTGGACTGAGAACTATAATCTGTAACCAGACTGTCATAAGAAAATAAACCCCTTGTTCCCTTAAGCCGTTTGATGGTCATTTATCAGCAACCATGCAGGCTGACTGCAAGACAGTCGTTCCTATGAAAGGTGACAAATTAAACCTTTAATTCACTACTTTATGTTTCTATCTGTGAGACTGAGAGTATTCTCTATGTAAAAAGAAATGTTTCACAGAAAACCAATCCCAGAAGTAGGTAGGTATGAGGGCTGTAAACATTCTGTACATTTTCTCATTTTGAAGCACACGAAGTAAGGTATGATTTGTCGTGTCGAGGTGTGTTGGGGGGGGTAGAAGGAGACTTGAAGGTTTATGAAGCATCTAAAAACACATTCTGGCCATCTTTCAGTTTTTTCATGAAGTCAATATCAGTTTTACAGGCCAGAATTTGACAAACACACATTCTAGATGGTTTGAAAAGTCTTCTTTTCTGTGGTAAAGAGAAGCAGCTGTTTTCTAAGGTAGTACACTTGGAATTTCAAAGTTTGGACTCAAAGTGTGTGTGCAGGAGAGTGCACGCCTGGCTCTGATCTGGAAATGCTAGATGTGCCTGCTCTGCATTCATTGACAAACCAGATATTACATCCAATGAGTTCTACGGCCTAGCCTAGGCTTTTGACTCTTAAAAGTGATCTTCTGAATTGGATTAATTAAGCTAGCCTTTTCTCTACTATTATCAAGATAAACATGTGCATATTTTAGTTTGCTTTCTTTATTTTTTTATTACTACATATTAATGGGAAAGAAATATCTTAGGAAAGAGGCGATCACTATCCAATTTGCTTATAGGTCTGTCTCAGTAGAGTATTACGTATAATGATCAAGAAATTAGTTCTATTGAAGCCCTGTATTTCTTCCTGAGAAAGTGTAAATGAAAAAAAAGCAAAAATAAATGCTATAAATCCTCATCTGCTTGTAATTACCTTATCTGTATACATGGATGACTTTTTCTATGTACACATTTGTTACTTGAATTAATGAACATATTTTAATTTGTGTTTTTTAAGGAAAAGATGTTTGACATATAAGTACCATTAAGAAGTAAAACCCAAGACTTTGGTAGGAATTCTGATGTTTATGTCAGTTGAATATGATAGACCAAAGAAAAAGATACAAAAGAAATTTCTTTAAAAAATGAGCAATTTATAATTTGAATGTTTTTTGTTCTGGAAGACTTTTAAATAGTTTTGAGTAATTATGTGAATAACAAGGTGATTATTTTCCTTTAAAAATAAATATGAATTCTCTTCTGTGATAGATGCTGATTTTTGATACACTAATATTTTTGTATACTCTGGACATCAAATGGTAGAACATCTATTCCATTTCCTTTTTATGAAATTTGAAGAAATATTTCACTGAAGTTCTAGAATAAATCTTTTTTCCATATTTTAATTTTTAATTATTTTGAAAATGAGATTATGATTTTCATTGTACATAATCTACCCCATTCCATCTATCACACCCTACCTTTTCTCCAGCCAATTTCCTCCATCTCGCATGTCTGCCTAGAAATTCGATCTACTGAGTCCCATAGAGCAAACCTTTTTTAAGAATAAACACCTTCTATAATTGGAAAACATTATATTTGACTCATTGTTTTTAAAGTCCTGTGTTCAAGTAGCCATGATTATAATCACTTATAATGGAGAAATTGTCATAATGGAAGGAAGTATTGCTCATTCTCATCTAACAGCAAACAAAGAAATGAGACAATTGCTAGGTATCTCTGGTTTCTCAGAGTAATAAAACTGATACCTCTTGCTTTTGTATGATTTTAGCAGCCCACGTGGATTTTATTATCCTTGAATTAATTTCAGCTCAATACTATCAACTTATACTCTGGAATTTCTTAAATATTTTTGTAAAAATCTCAAATAGCCACTTGCTTTTTTCCTATAAAACACTGCCTATATTTTGCCACTGACTACTAATAATAGCAATTTTATATTTATTGAATAGTTATTCCATGAGATAAATGAACAATTTCTTTTTTAATCTTCATTATTTCATGTTTATTTATAAAATTAAGAAAATACAATCATCATGAGGACAAAACAGAAAGTCCTGGGCTGTCCTTACCCCATGAAGATAATTATTCAACAATACAAGGAAAGATTCTCTTTCTGAGAAACCTAGAAAACAATTAAGAGACTTGCACAGTAGGTGAATGCAAACTAGCTGCATCAAAACCACTCTGAAAATTCATGGCGCTCATTCGTCATAGTCCCTCCTCTAGGCTCAGTGTAGCATGTAGTGCAATTGGGAAAGGTTTCAGAGATCTGGCTTCCCTTTGGGGAAAGAAAGAAAAGACTGAAAATTATGTCTTTTGAGACTTTTTAGCTGGCTCCGTGAGGACGGGTTTCTGTGACTCTCAATAATGATGCAAAGCACCAAGTGCAGGGACACTGAAAACAAGAAGTAGTGCTTTGGAGCAAAAGACATACAATCAACAGAGCCTGTTTTCTCTGGCTCAGGGCAGAATGAGGGTAGAAAATTTACAATGTTAAGCTATTCTTGGGGGGAGAAAGAAATGAGTGTTACTTATTTAGGTTTTGGGATGTTAGGACAAATTTCGACTGGCTTTTCTCTTGGATGTATTAAGAGTACTGATGAAAACTGGCATAAAAACTGAATACTTTGAGGCAACTCTGGAGGACGTAGAGTGTTGTAGATATATACTAAGGGAACAAGAGAATAGGAGTAACTAATAACAATGGTCAAATCCTTATGATTTATTATTTATAAGCATAAGGACAAAGAAGATGTATTTTTAAGAGATTCCATAATCTGTAGTGTTGCCACTTCCTGAAAGATAGCAGTATGGGAAAAGTTGATATTCTTTCAAATGTGAAACTCAACAAAGTTACGGATACAAAGAAACAAGGAACTATGGTACAAGAAACAAAATAAATCTAGAGAAATTTCCCCTGGAGACATGATGGTATATGAAATATGGACAAATAATTCAAAATAATTCTTACAAAGTTGTTTAACATCTTTGAAAAGTCATAATCAGTGCAAAGAAGATGATTTGCAAAGAGACAAGAATGTTTTAA
The DNA here is from genome assembly GCA_023101885.1 of Typhlomys cinereus. Classification (NCBI taxonomy): domain Eukaryota; kingdom Metazoa; phylum Chordata; class Mammalia; order Rodentia; family Platacanthomyidae; genus Typhlomys; species Typhlomys cinereus. The sequence goes on along the minus strand of JALPQD010000359.1, from coordinate 2,253,197 downwards.
AAAGAACTAATCAGAATTGGGAGCTAGTCCAAGAGTACAACAACAGAAAGCAAAAGACCGACTCAAAGGGTTCAAATGCACATTCATTGGCAGAAGATGGAATCATTGATCTTAAGGACAAGAGAGTGGAAATGATCCAGTCAGAGATCATGGGAACAAAGAACAAAGAGAGTTGAAGACAGTAAAGGACCTTAAGAGAGCCCCAAAGACTATTTGTACAGTGCAAGTGCTCATTAAAGATTCGTCTTGCTGAACTTCCTAGTTAGGATAATAAAGTATCTCCAACTCAAGATCCTCTCTTACTTTTTGGAGTCAAAGTCATTTTTCTTCCTTCTCCTGAAGTTTTAACCACAAAGAGTTAATAGCACTGTCCTCAGTTAGCTGTGACTGTAGGTTGACAAGGATTCAGAAGCAGACATAACCTAGTAAAATACTGTCTAAGAGCTTTAGCCCTAAAATTCATGTTAATATCTTAGAAAGGTGAAAGAGACGGAAGCCGATCTCAGATCAAACACTCTTGCAGGGAGCCTTGGCAGGGATTTATTTCCTGTCTGCTCTCCCTGAGAACAATCACCATGCTGATGAAAGCGAAGATAGTAGTGGGGCATCTTTACTTTTCAGCTTGCGGGACTTGATTTCCTCTAGTAGCCAGAGACATGCCTCATTGCGGTCTTGTAAGTCTTTCATCTCCCTTTTTGAGATTTAGAGCAATGTCCCTAAGCACTGTGAGGGTGTTAATGAGGCACAAAAAGATGGTCATTATAAACTTCAGAACAAGAATCTGGCCATTCATGCAGGAGTTAATGATGGCGTTGAGTATGTCTCACAGGCATCTAGAGTAGTTCACTCACTCTTTGAAATATGTGTTCATTGTTGGGAATAAACAAAATATTATATAACACTTGTTGGTTGCTTTAAATGTTAAAGACAACTATCCCTGTCTGTACTTATGTAATCTCAATTTATAACTATGTAGATTGCTCCATAGTCTTCCATAACTCAATCACACGGATCCTAGCTCACCTGGACCAGCTTCTTATGAAGTAGCTACTTTGTTTTTTGGGGTTAGAATTAATACTCATTAAGAGAATAAAAAGATGTTTCTTAAATGTAGGAAAAAAATACTGTAGGTCTTAAAATATCCTTTGCAGCAGCTTTAGCATTTAGATTTCAAGACAACATAGATATGTTTTTATTATGATGAAAGACACAGATTTTTATGCCCTAGAAGGAAAGGGTAAGTGCAAGAACAGATTGTCAATGAAGAACTAAAAGTTCAGGTTTTAGAAGATTTCGAACTTGTGTGGCATATATATAGAGAAAGGCAGAACCTGGTGAAAAACGAAAATAGGAGGCTATAGATAAGAAGAAAAGTCTCACATGAGCCAAGAGTTTGGGTTCCTTTACCGTGCGATTGGCATCATGCAAATGCCAGATATCATTTCGTCTACAGCTTACATGTAGCAGACGTTGGCATTTAAGTATAGCTTCCTATGAGAGAAAATTGCTCTTGAATGAGAGAAAGGAAGTTGACTGGAAGAAAAAAAAACTTTTCTAGCTAATGGTTATAGCCCCAATAATAGAATTATTTTCAAGCAGAGGTCATGGGGTGTGGAAAGAGGAGAGATGTAATGATACCTCAATTCCCATCTTAAAAAAGGGGAAAAATCAGCTTCAGTTTAAATTGCAATGTGTGGGTTGTATACATAGAACTGTCTCCTCCCTCTCCCCTCAAACCTCAGGCTTCATGTTAAATGGGACAAATCACATCCTTCGGAGTTCTGCTGTGCTTGGTACAGCTGCTGGCTGCAGGTGGTACCCTAAAAATATATTGTTTGTTTATTTCGCAATATAGCAGTCTGCAGAGTTGGTACCTAAAAGCGCAACAGCTCCCTTCCCTTTGTGTCGGCACACCACATGATAAAAGATTGAGACCTCTGCCAACCTAGCGTGAAAAGGCCCAAATAAGACGCACAGGTAGTGCTTGAGGCTCAGCTTCTGATAAGTTCCATTTTCTTGGGATTCATGAAGCAAAGCTGACAAGCCGACTATCTATCATCAGAGCTGCTGACTGAGTTTCAGTGAAGCAAAGCCAAGCTACCAATTGCCTTTGTTGGGAGAATAATCGTGCTGCTCTGGAGATTAACATCTGTAAGCATGTGCATAGAAAAGAAAAAAAGTCAATAAAGCATCCCAGAAAGCAAAGCAAAGCAAAGACCGATCTTGAGTAAGTGTTCACACAGATTATTTCAAGAAAGCTTTTAATGATTTTTAATTTATAACTTACACGATCAAATAGTTTTCCTGCTTATATTGGCAGGGCAGTCAGAGTTAACTCTGCTTACTTGACAGTTGTTGAACACAATGCAATAATTTATATAATATAATTTTCATAAACTATGGTTTCAGTGATGTAGGAGATTTGTATTATTCATCAGTATTATTTTAGACATTTTTCATTGGCTGAGTGAGTCTTTAAAAAAAAATGAAGACACTACCCAAGGCTGGAGGCATAGGGTTTAAACCCCTGTCTCAGAAGCAGAAGGTCCTGGATTCAAATTCCAGATCTCATGGAAAAAACACCAGGTAGAAATGGTGACAGCCAGAACTTGTGGTGTTGAAAGGTGGATCATGGCAAACCACAAAACAAAAACAAAACGGTGGTAGAATGATGATTCCTGAAGAACTTGGGCTTTCACAGGCAAACACAGTGCTTCTGATGTACACAGACACATACACATGCACAAATACACAAAATAAATAAATAAATAAAGGAAATGTTTTTTAAAAAGTCCAAAGGATAAAGATTTATATGAATTAATGGTCCAGGGGAAGAGTAACAATGTTAATTCACACCTGTCAATGCTTGATAAGATTTTGCTTCTCAAAAGTAAACTTATTTGGTGTCAATGGGATTCTGATAAAAAATAGGTTTTAGAATCTGTGGATAAATAAATAAAATAAAAAACTAGGAGAGATTTTGTGGAAATATTTTGAATGACAATGGCTTCCAGCAATCAAGTCAATAATGACTTTCTAAAATTCAGTAACCCAGAAATATATTTAGATCATTAATATGTGAGGAGCTATGGTTTTCAAAGAGTGAATTTTGAACCTACTGTCCTGTGATTTAAATTCCTGTGAAGATATCCATGAATGCTGTGTGTGAGTATGGAAGGCATGTGATATATCTAATATGGTCGTGAATCCAGTCTTCAGAAATGGGGACAGTGTTGCTTATCTATGATAGGGATAAGGACACGCCAGGAAGGTGAAGACTTAAGAAGGGAAGTAGTAAGCTCAGTGCCAGGTGCTTGGAGCAGAAGACTGATGGAAAAGGAAGAGACAATGTTTAAAACTACATCTAAGGCTGATCCCAATGTGAACTGTGGAGAGGGGACAAAAAGATGAGATTCCAAAGGAAAGTCACACATTGATTGAAAAACTTCCATAAGCAGTAAGCAGAAGAGAGCTGGGTAAGATCACTCAGTGGGGAAAGTGGTCTGGTTTTTGTTGATGAGGGAGAGCTGGTCAAACCTGCAGGTACGCCCTCAGGCAGAAGTCATGCTGTCACAGATACCTCATCTGCCACACTGCAAGCTCATGGCTCTGTCCTCCTCAGAGTGGATCTCAGCAGAAATACCACCCATCTCAGTGTCCTCTGCTGGCCATTATCTCTGGTTCATTCTCTCATCCTGCTGGATTCTTCTATAGATCAGCAATCAGATGGAATGTCTGTAGACATTCTACATACTTATATATACGAACAAATATATATAAGAATATGTGTATATGAATATATACGAACATATATACAAATATATATGTGAATATATATACATGAATATATACATGAAAAAAACCTATGTATCATATATATGACACTCCTCACAAGAATTAGAGTAGTTGGGGTTGGAGAGGTGGCTCAGGGGTTAAGCCTCTGCCTTGCGAGTGGGAGGTCCTGAGTTCGGATCCTAGACCCCACGTATAGACGCCGGGCGGGTTGGCCTGTTTCTGGTCCTGGTAGGGCGGAGCCTGTGAATCCCAGGGCAGAGTAAATAAGGAAGAGGTGGAGGCATCCATGGTGGTTCCCAAATTCGCCCATGGTTCTACACACACACACACACACAAATACACACGCGCACACACATGCAAAATTGAATAAATAATAATAAAAAATTAAAAAAATAATTAGAGTAGCATGAGAGGAACTGAAATGTTACATCACTCCCATTGCTCCACTGATACTTATCAATGCTTTCCCAAATGCTTGTTTATAGAATAAATGACTACAAAGTTGTTTCTAGTTCCCAGTAATTGAAAAGGGACACCCAGCTTTAACTGAAAGCTTAGGTTGAATATACTCAACTCTACAGCTCTTTGAAAGTTGAAACTTTTATCCACTTCTGTTGCCTGAAATTGTTAGCTGCAACACTAATCATGTCATTGGCTGTTTTCTTTATGTGTGTGTACATGTGCTGAGTGTTAGCGTGCATAGTGTATATGGGTACAAATGTGTGTATGCATGTGCAAGTGTGTGAACATATGTGTTGAAGTCAGAGGTTAATCCCAGAGCTCTTGATCACTCCGCATGTTAGTTACTGTGCCAGAGTCTCCTACTGAATACAGGGCCTGCCAATTTGTGTAGTTTTGCTACTCATCTTGCTTCAGGGATATTTTTGTCTCTGTGTCTGCAGTGCTTGGATTATAGGTGGCAGCTATACCTGCCTGGATTTTATGTAGATTCTGGGATCCGAATTCCCATCCTCAAGCATGCATGACAAATGCTTTGTCTCCTGAGTCATTTTCTGACCTTGGTCAGTTTGTTTTTCAAGAGAGAGTTGTTCTATGCTGCTCTAACTTGCTGGTACTCTCTATGTAGCTCAGGTTGGTCTCAAACTTGTGGCAATCCTTCCGCTTCAGCAGGAGCATAGGAATGCAGGTATGGACCACCCCCCTGGACTGTAACAGTAGCTTGTTCTGAATCTTCAACGGTTTGTGATTTTCTAGTTTTGTTTTCTGTTCTAAGAGAGTTAGGTTTGAGAATAGCTCCATAATCCAATGTATGGAGCATAATACATGCCAAATTTTTTTTGAACAGATATGAATGAATTAGCTCCAGATAAATGAAATGTGCAGGATTAATAGAGGAAAAAATGTAATTTTTGCATCTACTTTAGATTTATCGACCAGGAAAATAATAAAATTACAAGAACATGTAGATCAGCCAACTTTTTGGTATTCTTAAACATTGCCCATCCCAAATCCAAACTTTCCTAAATTTTCTGAATGGGTAAATGGTTGGTAATTCTGACACATTATTCTACATGCTATCCTAACAATACCTTTTCCATGAGTCCTTGGCATACCATTATAATACACTGCTCTGATATGAATCCATAATGTGAATGGGTATGGGTCTTCAGCTTTGTTACAGATTATTTTAGTAACTTTGGAACTTTTAGATGATAAATTTTCACTGCTTATGAGATTCACATACATGTCATTTTTTAAAATATTTTTTAATTTTATTTTTATTATTATTTATTCAATTGTGTGTGTGTGCGTATGTATGTGTGTGTGTAGAACCACGGACGAATTCGCGAACCACCATGGACGCCTCCACCTCCTTCTGTCCCGGGATTCACAGGCTCCACCCTACCAGGACCAGAAGCGCAGGCCGCCCCCGCTTCTGCCTGGCGTCTATACGTGGGATCTGGGATCCGAACTCAGGACCTTCTGCCTGCAAGGCAGAGGCATAACCCCTGAGCCACCTCTCCAGGCCCACATACATGTCATTTTAACTCATATCCTATTCTCATAATTAAAAGACAATGTAAGAGAAGCCTAGCAGATTTCCTTACAAAGTTTTAGACATATTTTAATGTATTTATTGATATTGATCTTTTTTTACAATTTTTCTTTTTTATAAAAACTTATTTATATAAGAGAGAGATAGAGAAAGACACAGAGAGAGGGAGAAAATAAATATATATATGTATGCATGCATGCCATGGCATGTGAGTGGAATTCAGAAGACAACTTTCAGAAGACAGTTTTCTCACCATGTGGGACTTCTGGGGATCAACTCCCATTTACAGGTTTTCCAATAGGTGCCTTGCTCATTGATCTGTTTTGAGAACCCCAAATTTTATCGAATCTTTTTAACTATAAGCAACACAAACTATTCTATATTTGTGAGAGAACTACATTACTCAAAATGAATACCAAAAGGTATGTTCTGTACAGAATAATTTCAATTACATTGTTTTTCATGGTAGCATACATAGTATGCCAATGCTAAATCAACTTTAAATGATACTTGATTAATAGATAATGTGAGATTTAGTACAACTGATGTACTAAAACTAGAAACGAGAATTTTCCCATGATTCTGTGATGAAGTAATAAATGCAGCTATGGAAGATGAGGTGGAGAGGTAAAGATGAGTAATTAGCAGACACTGGGCAGTGAGGAAGGACAAAGAGTGAGTCATATTTATAGAATTGCTGACAATGAGATGAGCAAGTTAAGAGGTACAGTTATTGAGAATCAATGAAGGAGAGTAAAATGACTTGTATATTTCATGATAAAAGAAGAACTAAAGAAGTTAAAAATATTATTAGATCCATAAAAATCAGACCATAGCTGAGGATCCATATTTGCAAGTGGCCTTAACTCAAGCATTCATGCTACAATGGTTTCAGTAAGAAGGGTAAAAGCATTACAAGTTAAGAAAAGACTGCAATTGATGAACATGTTCAGGTGCAAAGTTTGGTCTTGACTCTCTGACTAACTGCTTGAGAAAAGTTTAATCCCATTGGTGACGGTAGGGAGTATGTCAGGGAAAAGAGCAGAGTCAGAAAAACTGCAGCTACAAGGAGAGTAACAGGAAGAAAGTAAGAAATCCTTTCCTTATTATAGAAGAATGCGTGGGTTGGGAATGCAGCTTGAAGCTCTATTTATAGGATTGGTAGAAGCACAAGGTACAGACAAGGTGTCGCAGATGGTTCATTTTCCTCTGTGAAAACACTACTTAGCTTTAATGTGTTGGCCCATAGTCTTATTCATCTCCACTAAAGTATTGCATGCTAAACAATAAATTATCCCTCACATTATGGCTGTCAGTATAAATCATGTTTATGTCCTTCCTTTGCGACTGCTTCACTCTTATTTAAAAACATTAACACATCTTACTATTATTATCCTACCATTGTGTTTAGAAGATCCAGTGAAAATGAAATCAAATCAAAGACTTATGTCTTCAGATTTTCATATCATAATAATTGGTCATGACTAGAATTAAATCCTACAGGACAGTGATACTGTACATTATTAAAGAAGATGAAGACCTTTTATACTATACCCACAAGTTGTAATGTTTTCCAAAATGTACAATATTTTAGTATGTTTTACTTATTTCTGAAATAATTGTGATTCAATGCAATTTAATTATTTTTAGATATTTTTGTTATAAAATTAAACATAAGAAATGTTGTCATACACACAGAAAATTAAGCACTGCATGTACTCCCTAATAGGTGGATCCTAGTATCAAACCCACTTAGTGACACACTCAAAGATAAATCTCTGTAATACTTACAGTAATTTGCAAAGATTATAAGCAGGGAGGAAAGGGGAAGGAGGGCCCCGCCAGAAACAAGGAGAGAGGGGATCATGCTACAGCAGAGAAAATAGGCCACCATCAAGGACTGAAGTAAGTAATGAGACATCTGGTTAAGCTCACAGACTTTCCTTCCTGGTCACTTGCAACTGATGGGGTATTGTCTCACCAGAAAGGGAGGGCATAGAGTCTGGCAGATAGAAGGTAAACATCCTGCAAATGGAAGACTTACTGCCCCACCCCCTCACAGTGGTCCCTACTCTTATTCCATCTACCTTTGAATCTACTCTTATAATAAGACTCTATTTTAACAGCCTTTTGTCTCTGGCCAGGGAGTGACATCCAATACCCATCAGAATGGAACCAAGGGAGGTGCAGCACTAGCAAAACCGAAAAAAAAAAAATCAACAAACCATAATTCAGAAAATAGAGACTCTACATCAACTACCTGGAAGCCGACTAGCCTAATCTCTTCCCATCCTAAAGCTCAGGGAAATTTGTGGAAAAGGGGAAAGTAAGATTGTAAGAGCCTAAAGATGGGGAGGAGCAACGATATACAAGATTCTTCATACAAGTTAGGGCCGAAGTAATCATAATAGGACTTTGCATGACTTGCACAGTGACCAACATATCATTGAACCCCTAAAGTCTAGCATGGATCACAGGCACTATGATCCTTAGAGGCAACGGATTAACAGCCACAATAGTGTTCCTATACTAAAGGGGAACACAAAAAGAGTTCTAGACAATGTTACTGAGTCCTTACACCTCATCAGAGTGCCTCCTTCCCCAGAGGGAAGTTTGTCATGCACACTAAAGGATGCTCCAGGAATGGGGGGGAGGGGGCACTGGGAGAAAGGGAGGGAGGGGGGAAAGGAAGGGGAAAAAGGGGGAGGGAGCAAAGGGAATCCAGGGAGTGGTGGAGGGAGGGAGGGGAATGGGGTACTTATCAACATTGTATGAGTGGAAGAAATAAATGAAAAAATGAAAAATAGAGCTTATTATATCCTTAACTTTAGGGACTTCAGGTTTTCTGCTAATAAATATTTTATAGATATCCTAAAAAAAAAGAAATGTTGTCACACAGTTTATTACACAATACTCTATGTTTACAACCTGATTATTAAGGAAACACAACCATTTTTAATCTGTCGTAGCAGGCTAAATCATTCTATTTGTGGCTATAATTTTGTTCTATGATGTTTCCAGGCATTCCCATAGATACAATGAAGCTTAGCAGGTAAGCAAGCTTGTCTTGCAGCATTGCATATAGGAACTGTGGAGGAAACTGAGATGAAGGAAAAAAATATAAATAATATTAATATTGTGGTTTGATTGTAGAATGTTCTGCAGAAGTTCATGTGTTTGAACACTTGGTCCCCAGTTGGTGGTACTCTCTAAGAAGGTTGTGGAACCTTGGGAGGTAGTACCTTGCTGGATGAAGCAATGTTGCTGGGGTAAATAAGTTTGATAAGCTGGTCTCTCTCTGTGTGTATGTCTCTCTGTGTGTCTCTTTCTCTTTCCCTTCTGATGGCTTTGTGGCTGCTATAGCACAATATGCTGTAATTTCTGTTTTGTATTTTCCTGCCATAGTTGACTCTATTCATTCTAGAACCTAAGCCAAACAATAAACCATTTCCCCCTTATATTGCTTGGATCAGAGTATTTTATCACTGTAACAAAAAAGTAACTTCAATAACTACCTTTATTGTTTCTTAAGACGACTTCGTAAACATGAGCTCATTGGGTTCATAGCTACAGAATAGTTTACTATGAGATTGGGGATACAATTTAAAAATTATTACTCTCAGAGAGCAAATAATTTTTAACTTTTGTTTCTTAATTTACCTTCAGGGAATATAAAGTGTAAACTGCAGCACCTTGAACTTCTTTTGAATTCTGAGGCTGTTAAAATTCTTATGCTCAGCCTGTTCGTGTCATCATAGAATGAGTCACAAAATTATGAAGGCACTCCAGTAACAAAGTAGGACTAAATAAAATACCTGAAAAGAAATTAGCAATGATTTTAACTGAAACTCAATTGACATCTGAAGAGAAACATTAGGATATTATGTTCTAATAGATTAGCATTTATTTGAATGAATGGACTATAGTCTGAAGCAATAGAGTATAGATTAGAATGTCAGATCATGTCAGAATAATAGACTTTTTTCTAACTTCCTATTCAATAATATTATTTCTTACTATTTGGGAGTAGTTATAGAACTTTAGTCATTTGATGTGCTTTGGAACATGTGGTCATACCAAAAAATTTCTATTTTGGATTGTATTTATTAATTCTCTATCATTACTCTTGGGAAACTTCCTGTTTATACTGATGTTTGGTTTTTATCCCAGCTATGAATATTTGTAATGACTGTAATGATGTTGCAGATAAATACCACAATTATGTTGTTCATTGAGCTACTGATCTATGACAAGAAGGTCTGTGCATTTGAGTTCTCTGGAGAACTGAATCTAAGGCAGAACCTCCAACAATGAAGGCCAGGCTGTGCTAAGGTTAATGACAAAGACACACAACTAGGTACAGCTGAGTCCAGTATTGTGCTGTGTGTAACGGAGGAGTCCAGCATTGTGTTGTGTTAAATAGCGAAGTCCAGCATTGTGTTGTATGCAACACAGGAGCCCAGCATTGTAGTGTGTTTAATAAATATGAGCCCAGCATTGTCTTGTGTGCAACAAAGGATTCCAGCATCACACTGTATCTAATAGAGAAGCCCAGTTGTATGTAACATATAGGAGTCCAGGATTGTTATGTGTAATGGAGGGGTCCAGCATTGTGTTGTATACAACAGAGGATCCCAGTATTATATTGTGTTTACCCAATGGAGCCAAGCTTTGTATAACAGAGGGGTCCGGCATTGCTTTGTATACAACAGAGGAGCTCAGTATTGTGTTGGGTTTACCCAATGGAGCCAAGCTTTGTGTTGCATATAATACTTAAGCCCAGCATTTTGCTGCATGCAATAAAGGAGGACAACATCATGATATGTTTAACCAATGGAGTCCACCATTGTGTTGTGTGTAACAAAGGAGCTCACTAACATGTTGTATGAAACAGAGGAACCTAACATTGCCGTGTGTATAACAGAGCAGGTAGCACTGTGTCTTATAACAGAGGTGCCCAACATTGTGGCATGTCTAACAGAGAAGTCCATCATTGAGGTTCCTATAGCACATGAACCAAGCATTGGTCCTCTCTAATTAATGGAATCTAGCATGGTCCTATTTTAGACAGAGATTTCAGCATTGTTTTGTGCATAACAGAGAAGTCCACATTTTTGTCTTGTAACAGAGGAACCCCACATTGTATCTTATAACAGAGGGACCCCCACATTGTGTCATGTCCAACAGAGAAACCCAATATTAAGGCACATAATCACCTGGAACCAGACCAGCAAAATCTCTCCTCATCCTAAAGCTCAAGGAAATTTGCAGAAGAGGGGCCGGTAAGATTGTAAGAGCCTAAAGATGGGGAGGAGCAATGATTTGCAAGATACTCCACACAAGTTAGGGCCACAGTAGCAATAATCAGACTTTGCATGACCTGCACAATGACATGTCAATGACCCCCCCCCCCCAAAGTCTAGCATGGATCACAGGCACTATGATCCTTAGAGGCAATGGATTAACAGTCACAATAGTGTTCCTATACTAAAGGGGAGCACAAGTAAAGGTTCTGGGCAATGGTACTGAGACCTTATACCTCATTAGAGTGTAGAATGCAGAGGGAAGTTTGACATTCACACTAAAGGATGCTCCAGGGAATGGGAGAGGGGGTAGGGGAGAGGCACTGGGAGAAAGAGAGGGAGGGGGTGAAAGGAAGGAGGGCGGGTTCAAGGGGGACTGGGGAGAGGGTGAGGGAGGGAGGGGACAGGGTACCTATGAAGTTTGTATGCTTGGGAAAAACAAACAAACAAACAAACAAACAAACAAAAAACAAACAAACAAACAAAAAACACAAGCCCAGGCAGAGGTTCATCTAATAACTGAGCCAAGCAGCAACTTCATGAGAGCTGGAAGCAGGAAAAGTATTTCCCATGCTGACCACTTTCCATTGCCACCAGCCAAAAGTTCTGTCCTTAAGGAAAACTATTGTCTGATCATTAGCACTGAAGTAGGAATCCAAAGCTCCATTGTCGTTTTCAGATCCACAGCAACTCACTCTACTGTGGAAGCACAGTACAGATATGAGGTTGATTATGTGACAAGAGCCTAATCTGTGACAGAGTTGACCTGGAAAGAAAATCTTTCCAAATCAAAGAAAAAAGTTGGTCATGCAACTGCAGCTGCGACCTAAACTTCCTTGATCGCTTTCATGTGTTTCTGTGCCTTTTCTGCCCATGGAGTGATCCAGAGGAATCCACGAGGCAGAGAAGGCTCCAGAAGAATCCACGAGGAAGGGAAGGCATGAAGTGTTTCTGCCATTTTGAAAACGACTTGCACTGAAGAACGAACTTCAAATCTACATAAGCAAATTTAAAGAAGTAAGTCAGATGATGGTTGCTGATAAAGAACTGAGAAGAAATTTCTGTTTTCAGCCAAGTTTGAGAATCACTGCTTTAGAATAATGTTGATTGATGCTCCCATATAGTCTTGCAGAGTATCAAATTAAAAAAATTGTGGAAGCCATATACATCATCAGTTTAAATAGTAGCCCTGTGGAAGTTCAGTTGACAACCTATAAAGATAGATTTACTTCTGGATTTTCTGGTATATTGGTTTGTACATTTGTTTTTATGCCAGTACCATGCTATTCTAAATATAGCAATTTTGTAATATGTTCTAAAAATAGGAAGAATGACAAGACCAATTTTGTTCTTTGCTAAGGTTATTTTAGTTGCTCAGAGTTTATTGTTTTTCTGTTAAAATTATTGTGGAAATTTTGATAAGTACTGCATTCCATTTGTACATTGTTTGGCAATAGGAACAGGTTTCTTTGACTGGAAAAGAGCTATTTATTTTTGTATAGTTAAACTATAAATATGTTTAAATGAAATTATTTTGTGACTCCTTTCAATATGTCCACTAAAATTTGAATTCTACTCTGATTATGCTTTTATGGTATTGGGGATCAACACCAGCAAGTGAGGGACACGAATCAACTATTGTTGTCATTTGAAATTCACCTCATTCCTTTTTTTTAAAAAAGTATACATTGTTATTTAAAGGTCATAAAGTTTATACAATAAATTTTCTCCTTGAATTTGTTTTTCTACTCCAATACTGTCACAGAATTTGTTCTAATAAAATCTTATTTGAAAGCTCTATTTACCCACTTTCTTATACTACTCTGCAACAAATTTATGTGTATATGATAATTCTTATATTTTAAAATAACATACATAAATTTAAATTTGATTTCTTTTCTGAGAACATAAGGCATTAAATATTAAAAATGTACTCAAACTTAAGTTATAATCAAGATTAGCTTATAAAACTGATCAAAACAATGTAATCTCATAAACACTGATCAAAATTATTAAGTGTAAATTAGACTTATTGGAAATATATTTGCTTTTAGAAGTAGAACAATACAGAATTCAACATGACTTTCTAGGGTGTCTTTTACTTGAAAGCACTGAAAAAAATCTTGTTCTTATACACATAGAAGTTATGAGTGCATTTTGTTATGATGTCACCCAATTTATGTAATTTATTCTAAGCTACATGCTACAATTTACATAATTATCACAAAAATTATTTCAAATAATCTACCAACTGGCAAACCTATCATGTTTTTCTTCCATTTTAATGGAAGCAAAAATTGGACATTGCTCAATTTGCAACAAATTTCTGGGAAGTATATCAAAAATATGACCAAGACATAATAAACAACTATTAATCATATGCCTGACTCTCTTAAAGGCACCCACCCTGAATAAATTGAAATGTTTGTAAAATATTGAAAGATTATTCACATTCAATATGTTTTTTTATCTAACATAATATTTCTAAAATTTAAAATGTCATATTCTTTAAGTATATTTTTACCAAATTATAGAGCTGCTGATATGACTGATTCAGTTCATAAAAATGGTAAAAACAGAGACATAATGTAAAAGGGTAATCTGTTTTCACTCTAAAACATTTCAGGCTAATCATGCTCCTTGTTTTATAAAATTTGGTTTAGACAGATGTGATTGTTCACATCAGCAATGCCAGCCCTTGGGAGGCTGAGGCAGGAGAATCCACAGGGGTTAGAGGTCAACCTCAGTGAGATCCTGTTTCAAAAAAATAGTCTATCATAATTTTTCCATCCAAGTAAGTGCAATGCAGGAGGTCCCCATGGCAACCATCTCACTTCTGAATATGGCAGCTCATACCATTTCCCATTCATCCCTTTGAAAAGATATAAGCCTCAACTTAACATATTCATAATAGGGGTATTCTTGTGGCACGAAAATTGGGACCCACGACTTTAACAATAAAATCATTGTGATTAAATGTTTCCGAAGTAAAGGGAACTTCCCAGATCATCATGAACAATAAGATCAACTACAGGATGCAATACACAACATACCCATTGCCAAAAGCTGATGTACTTACAAGCCACTACTAGCACAACTTGTATGAAGGGTTCCAAATTGGGAAAGTCCTTTTTCAATAGTATTCCTGGACAAGTCTTAGACCAGTACAATTAATGCCAAATACACATTAACTGGGAACAATTGTAATATCTCTAATTCCATTGATCTGAAAGCACCATTCATTTATACCATTAAAAATGATAGTTTGAGTTCATCACTTTTCAAAGCAGAGTTTTCTGAATAAGAAAGAGATGTGACTGAAGAAAGGATGCCTTGACTATCTTATTTTTAGTCATGAGCAATATGCCTGCTTTAGCGCATTCACTAAAATCTTCTGTGACTTCCCTGCTAAACCATGTGTGGTTTCTCAGCGTCCTTTAATGATTGTGGGAAGCAGTGTGTTTATTTACATTTTTACCAATATCCTCTGCTAGTCTCCTAAAAATTAATAATCGCCCTGTCATGAATTTAGAAGTGTGTTGGAAGTAAAGGAAATGGAAGAAATAAAGGAAAAGAAGGCAAGCAATTTTGGTTGGGGAGATTTATATTAAATTTAGAAGTATTGATTCCCTGGATGTGGCAAGAGAAAAGAATGATGAAGGGCTTTGTTTTCCGATGAATTATTTGGAATTGTAACACATATTCCAATAAATACAGTTACTTCAGTTATTACAATAAATCTTTTCCCTTAAAACACCTTTTAGGAATAGTTTGCAAAACATACTTTTTTCTCTTTATGTTGTTTACAGGAAGTGAATCATAATTTTTGCATAAGGAATATGAGGCTCATATCTACCATTTCACCTCACCCATGGGGTAAATAACTAATCAATCCCAGGTTCCTTTGCCACAGACAGATTCTAAATCTTTGGACTTTAAGAATCTATTGTCCATCAGCTTTGATAACAGCATTCAACTTAATGACTGTTTCCCATCCTTGCTACTTAGGGTGGACATCATGTTTTTTAACTGGCTGCATACAGGAGGAAGACATTTAACCCATTCTATTGTCCTCACAGAATCACTACACAGTCAAAATACTGAATGCCAGTGAAGTATGTTTTCTAATCCAGGCAGTACCAGTCCCATGGTAGAGAAATCCAATTAATTCTTTTGTAACGTGAATGCCACTATCTATCTCCTTGCTCTCCCCAAATATACTTAGCCTGTTCTGCAAATGTGGTGACTTTTTTTTTTTTATTAAAACTACTCACATCTGTATATGCCTTTTGAGTGCTGTACAGGGAGAGAAAGCTGGAAACCTTACACCTGGCTCATCATTAGGGTTTTCTGCCATTCTTTTTCTGCTCGCTGGAAGCTATGTGATTAATAGCCCCTCTTCCCAATTATAGGGCTATTATACTTGTCTTCCTTTGGCTGTAGATGGGAAGTATCTGTGTGTGTAATGCAAATTTAGTCTTTGTGAATGTAATTTCAAAACCAGGCAGGCATGATTGGCAGAAAATCTAAC
The DNA here is from genome assembly GCA_023101885.1 of Typhlomys cinereus. NCBI lineage: Eukaryota > Metazoa > Chordata > Mammalia > Rodentia > Platacanthomyidae > Typhlomys > Typhlomys cinereus. Next base: position 2,237,551 of record JALPQD010000359.1, on the reverse strand, counting down.
AATGGGGTGACAAGCATTTGGGGGAGAGTGTCAGGAATCTGTGAGAAAAAAGCCAAGCTAAGGCAGGAGGAAAGTTGCTGAGATTTGGAGTTAATCAACAGTGATAGCTGGAAGAGCAGCAGATCACGAAAGCAGATCTGAGCCAAATATCCCAGAAGGGAAAGCCATTCCAAAGACCAGGAAAAACAAGAAAGCTGAGCTGACTTTGCAGAAATTAGGATCAAAGAGCTGAGCTTCTGTCCCACATTGCATGAACTTGACTCTCAACACATCTACCACACATGTATGGCCACTCCTGGTTTGTATCCTAAAGAATCTTGTTCCATTTTGACGGTGGCATCCTCAAGATTAGAAAATCTATTCTCTGTTTTTCCAGATGACCACAGGGGACAAGCATTCAGGAAGCGCTCCTAGACTGTACTGAACTGAACACTGCTTGTCAGAACATGGTATGGGCGACACAAACGGGGAGCAGCAGAGTTGTTCAATAAGCCATTTTATACCTTCATCATTATGGCAAAAGAAATTAGAGTGATAAGTCACTCGCTGAGAGGTCTCAGGCGTGCCCCCATCAGCACTGCACATTGAGACCCTGTTGACAAATCCCCTGGGCCAGTCGGGGGAAGGGGAAACGGCAGGGACCTCGTAGAGCTTGAAGCCAGCAACCGGGTCACCACCCAGACCCCGGGAGTCAGGTGAGAAGCAGCAGGCAGAAGAGGAACTTGCTGCAGACTCAGCTCTTATTGAGGAAGTGTTTGGGCTTAATATAGGGTGGGGGGTCCAATCAGGTGTGGCCACCTTTCCACTCAGGGGGAGGGGGAGAGCAGCCACCAATCATTTAGCTATTTACTAAGTATCCAGGATAGATGGCTGCTTCCCATTGGTTGTTCATCCCTCCTTCCATTGGTTGTTCATCCCTCAGCCTGTATGGTTCCTCTCTTGGGACATGTCCCGGGCATGTCCATACTTGTCTGGGCTTGTCTGTAGCCAGACCTCCTGAATTCGGGAGCCCAGGCTATGGCATCCCTGAATGGATAGTGCCACAAGACCTCCATCTCCAAGTTGAAAGGGTAAGAGCACCACAGCCTGAAAACTATAATCCACTCCACTGCAGCCAGAATTTCAATCGTGTTTTTTCTATCCCTTCTGCACTTTAACTACACTGCCATTACAGATTGATTTTATCTTTGTAAATTTTTTGGACGCTATCACCCTCAGCACACGCTTCCATGTCTGGATTTGTTTCTTAGAAATTCCCAGTGTGTCGAAATTTTATAGCAGGTTTAATAAATCTGTGGTTAACACAAATTCATATAAATTTATAAAATACTTATTCATATAGATTATGTTTTTACAAATCCCTGAAGCATAGATGGGTTTTGCCAAAAGTTTGTAGGTGCAATGAAAAAGAAGGGAAAGTTTCCACAGAGCACAATCTCTCTTTCAAATCTCTCTGAAGTATTTGCATTAAAACAGTTTGTCTCCTACTCCAGGAATCATTTCACCTTTTAAGATAGAAAAGCAAGTTATGCTAAAAATATCTAATTTTTCCTTATTTCACAATTTTGAAAATAAGACCCACACAAAAGATTTCAGTCACTGAAATATACCATGAGTTGGTTGTATGAAAGAGTCCTTTCATTACCCAGTCACAGCCCACCTGACATAGCTGCATCTCTACCTACTGTTCTTGTTTATTTTTGAGTACAGTCTCAGTGCCTGAAGACTAGGGCACTTTTGCTCGTACTGGTGGATCTCAGTTGGCTACCATGGTGACCACAGGACAATATCTAACTGCACTGTTATCCAAATGTACTCTGAGTGAACATTCCTTGGTGCTATGATATGAAAAATTCCCCTGCTGAGGACCACAGAGTCTATAAGAGCAACTAAAAGAAGTGGCACCTTATTTCTGAGAAAAATCTTTGAATATTCTTTCCCTCTGTTAATCTATCCCTCCCTTCATTGCTTTTATCCTGAAACTATGACCTCCAAAGCCTTCAAGGCCAAGAAGCTAATTCATCAAGTAACTTTCCTTTATTCTCAATTGATATTCCATTTCTCTATTGATTCTATAATTTTGCGAAGGAAAAATGAGCCCACCGATTAGCATCCTAACCTAATTTCTGAAAATTAGGATAATCTTCACAGATTTATAGTTCTTTCTCCTTCCTGGCCACTTTGTGATTGGTGAGACAGTGGGACAATAGAATGTAAGTGAGCAGCTAGCTTCTCTTCCCAAGTAGAGGCTCTAAGCCCAGAGTGGATCTCTGCATGTAGCTTTGAAAAGGTCAGGCACTGTGACGCTTGACAAGTAGGAGGCAGCACAGCTGGCCTTGTTCCTAAGTACACCTCGAGCAGACATTCAAGCTGACGTACAACAAACTCTTTTATCTTTTGATTTTGTTTGTTTCTTTTGAGATTGGCACAGAGTGGGTAGCAACTCATAATCCTTACCACCTGCCTGCCCAAATGTCGGGATTACAATGACATACTATCAACCCTGAGTCAAAACAAAATTTTTCATTTTTAATTACAGAAATTTAGACTTATGTTTACGAGTACTGTATATTTAGCCTGTCTTTACACATGCAATAATATCTTTCATAAAAGGATTGTTTTTATTTGTATATTTCTTTTAGCAATATAATGTAAAGCCACTTATTTGTATAACCTAAGGGATACAGTATTCTAATTCGATCTTTACAATTTCACTTGCTCCTGATAGAAGGAGGTCTTTGTAGGTTCAGTACTATCAACTATGGGAACATGAAAGCTTAGAAGTAAAAACCTATAGAAAAAAGATAAATTTTTCTGGCAAGGGTAGAGTAATGGAAGATGACAGATGGGATAAACCAAGGAAGATGAAAGAAGGTAACAGGGTAAACCAGAAGAGAAAACTGCATGTAATGGGAGCCAGAAGACATACTGAGGGAGAAAACTACTTTTATATTGAGATAAGTAGACTGTGAGCTGCAAGAAGGCTCTAGTGGTCCCTCTGGAATCCTTAAAAATGTTTACCACATACCAGATAATCAAATCTTAATGGGCTGTGTTTCTTATGTAAAATGCTGACACCAAAGGTCCCCTCACCAACTGCTGGAGAAAGCAGCATCCCATGGTTCAAGGTTTGGTGTGGTGATGCCTGACATAAGATGCCATTCAGTCCACAAAATACAAAAAGATCACATTACTCACAGATTCTTTTTGTGTACCCAGAAACAAGTAATGCTAAAAGTACCACCAACACTTACTGCGAGGACGATCTGGAGGGAGCTATGAGCCACTTCGATGTACTGGTACTCCAGAAAACACCCCGAGACAGTGATGTAGCGATGGTCTTCTGGGGCCCAGTCTGGGGCAGGTGTCACTGACGTCACCATACATCCTGGTCCATTCTCCATCCACCAAGATCGATGCATTGAAATATTAAAAGTCAGGATAAGGTCTGTTTCCTGAAAGAAGGCAATTTGTCAGGGTAAGAAAACTTTAATAAATGTTAGCTGATTTGGGTTACCGATTTGAAAATTGTATTTTGCAGGAAGCAAAGAATCATCTAAAATAGTATATGCTTATGACTTATTGTAATAATAGTTTTGACTTATTGTAATAATATTGATTAATTGATTTTATTAGGAAATTGCAAATGAATTATATTAATTGCAACTCTGAGAAATCCTTTATAGGGCTCATAAATATTATGCAAATGATTTAAAGGAAAATGATTTAAACCCAATCATCTGGTAAAATTATTGCTATTATGATTCTTCTATGCTTTCCTTTTTTCCTCAGCATATTTAATTTTCACATATTTTAGATCTCCAAGCAGCATGGTATTTCAATTTGACTACTTTCAACTTAATGTTGAGGCTAAATGCCAGGGTTTTAGCACCTTTACTTAATATAACATTACTTGTTTTTCTCTATCTATTATAGTCACCTCTTCTATCCTTCTATCTAGGATTTTGCAGATGCCTCAGTCCCAAGAAGTTATATCCCTCTGTTAAACAACAGCTGATTGAACAAGAATGCAGAGCTTTTGAGTATACAGGGCAGACTGAATTTTAGCAAATTGTATTCAGTCTTGCCAACCTCTCTGTGAATTGTAATATTTTTTAGAAAATATCAGCAAATTCTTGCAGGATGAAGTGAATAAGTCAACAACTCTTAAATGTATCTCTGCATGTTAGGAGATGCACAATGTAAATGGAATCAAAGATAAAATTTGTGTTCTCAGCGATATTGTAATAACCACCAACAAGAAGGTATCAGTGGCACATGAAAAAGTAATTTCCAGAAAGAAGACAGTGAAAGGAAATGTATCATGCATGCTTCAGCAGGTCATATTTTAAGATGGAAACTGGAACTAGTTCAGTATCAAGGAACAGAGGATGCCACATGAGACCAGGAGCAAACTATTCTCACTCCAAAGAAAATACTTGGATTGTCTAGGTAAACCATGTATACACATACATACTATTTCTATAATTATCTTTTATGTCCTTGAGTCACCCACTCACACGAAAAAAATGAAGATATGCATTGAAATGGCTGAGAAACTTGGAAGAAGGGCGATAGTGGAGGAAGGTGTGTGATGGGCAGTGCTCTATGGTGATGAACGAGGGGATGTAGAAGGGTTTCTTTTCTTCTTGAGCTATTGAGAAAGGCTTCAAAGAACCCTGCAACCTGGTTGAAACAAAAGTAACAGCAGACTCAGACTCAGAAATCTCAAAATTAACATTATTATCAAGTCCTTGAAAAGAAATGAAGTTGCTGCAAGTGATGGATCTGAAGTGACTACCTTTGGGAGCAGATATTGGCCATCATAGAGGGAAGAGGCACCTGGAATGCTTCCCAATGCTTTCTAAGAAGATCAGGAACTCTCTGTCTCTTTCTCTCTCTGTTTCGTCTCATCTCATCTCATCTCATCTCATCTCATCTCATCTCATCTCATCTCATCTCATCTCATCTCTCTCTCTCTCTCTCTCTCTCTCTCTCTCTTTGTCTCTTGTCTCTCTGTCTCTCTCTCCCTTTCTGTGTGTTGGGAAGGGTGAATCTCTACTATTACATATTTCTATGATGTAAGGGAATAAGTAAAATGAACAAGGAGAGAAGACACCCCAGCAGTCATGTACCCTAGGTGAGATATTTGGCACAAATCCGTGTTTCAGAAAATGACCATGAGAGGGTAAGTTTGGTTACCCTTCATAGTCTCTTAACTCCTTTGTAACTTTTTGATCCTGTATTTCTTCTGTCTTTTGATATCCTACACATGCAAGAGTGTGAGTCATAATTGTGGATCAGAGAATGGATGGTTTTACAAATGATAGATGTCAAACACAGAATGTACAAGTTTTCCCTATGGGAAAGGAAAAGTTTAAATTTGAATGTCTTATAGTATTGGACATCCATTTCCCATTTTTAACAGAGGGTACTGGAGGGAGTAATGGTGACTTTAGACGGATTCTGATTAAATGAAGGTGACCATATAAACAGGAGGTATACCATTTGTTTTATCTTGTGGTAACCGAAGAAACTGCAGGTAAGAGTGTAGAACAATTATATGAGAGAGGAATAATGTTTCTAGTTCTTTCTGAAAGACATTTTTAATTAATATTCAGTTAACAAAGAAAACTAGGTAAACTACTGAGGGACTCACAAAAATAAAGAAGTAATACAATGGCAATTAGAGTAGACTGTGATCTAAGGGCAGTACCAGTCCTACAGGTTGCAGAAATAACACAGTGTATCCTTGTAATAGCTAGTGATTTCTGAAGAAGTTAGTTCCAGGTCTCAGTAATTCCTCCTTTTCCCATAGCAATTCATGCTTAGATATGAGATTCCATTTGAAAGGAAGGTAGAGATGATTTGGTGAGTCTAGGAATCTTGGTTATTACATTATTGCCCCTTATCTGTTGAAGCAAGATTGATTTCTCACAGAACTCTAGACAAGTGAGTAGGTGATTATGCTCTAATTTGTTGGGAGAAATCATTATTTTCACAGGAGTCAGAGCCCAAACACACATGGCAAGAATCTGGTTGCTGGCAACCTCACGATATGTGGGTCTGCAGTGGATTTTGTAATGAAAATCTTTGAAAACTCTGGATACACCAGGACAGCCACTATAGCTGCAGAGGCAGCTATATGCAGACATTGGTATAGGATGAGTTTACTGCTCAGTAGAGCTTCTTTGATTAGTAGAATTATTTTCTTAATTCTCTCTATTCAACCACTGTCATGAATTGAGAGGTGGGGGGTAGACTGTACCTTTAAAACAAAGATAGCTATTAAGAGCAGTAACTGAAGATATCAACCATTGATATCTACTCTCAGTCTTAATTAGGTTTGGTCCTGTTTCCAGTAAGCAATGGCGGATGTGGAGACTCATGGCTGAACAAGGTGCTGAGAATAAGTAATGGATGAAGGCTTAGACATTTATACCATCCTTGCTATGATGTGGGAGACACTGAGGAAGAGGGGGGAAGAAAGAATATAAGAGGTAGAAGAAAGGGTAAAGGGCTGTGGAGTGCCATCTTCTGGACAAGGCACAGCGTCGTGGTAGGATACAGGTGTCAACTTGATGGCTGAAGGTTTGAGCTCTGGGCCCATTTATAGAGAATTAGTAGAATTAAGCCCAGAGTGAACCTGCAGGAGATTGTCTAGTTGATGGGAAAGGTCCAGTCCATGGACAGGTGAGTAAAATAAAGAGAGCTGGTTGCAGAAGCTTCCATCCTTCAGGATACTTGGCCAGGCATACTAGTCTGACAAGCATTGTCCCTTTCTTTCCTGTTAAAGGCAGATATGGTATAGTCCGTTCCCTTGGCCCTTTGGTAAGCTAGATTGAGACCTGTAACCAGATAATTGTAAAAGAAAATAAACCCGTTGTTCCTTTAAGCTGTATTTTGTATTATTTTATCAGCAACATGCAGAGATCTGCAACACAGTTACTGCAATCATGAACTCACAGCAGCTACAGATGCTTGTACTGGGTATTCCCACGAATGCTCCTCACCATCAGCCAGACATGGATGGAGAAGTCCTATGCCTCATTGCTTAACTCATTGCTATGGATTGGCTAAAGGACAATGGGTAGTTTTTTTTTTTTTATTATAGCTGGGAACCCACTAGTGATCCCATAAATCTCCAATGGATATGTTTAATCTAATGGTCACATAGAGGGCCCTAGTTAAACTGAATAGATTACAGAACAAGCCCAGAAGTCTTGAATCTGGTAAAAAGGACTGGTGAAGAAGAGAAGGCATTGTTAAGGATGTGATTGTGGTCAGAGATGGAGAGAGAGAAAGAGAGAGAGAGAGAGAGAATAATTAAATACATTTTATAGAACTCATTATACACATGAAAATGTTAAATAAACTTTATGTAAAATGAACTTTAAATTAAAGCTTACCCTGTTCCCTGAGAAAGACAACCTAGTACTAGTGTCTTAGACAGAATGGGTACTAAATATATTTTAATACACATATATTATATGGTACCTTTGATTTTTTTCCTCCAAATTTCAATCTACTGTCAAATTTAATAAACCATCTTTAATAACCATCTTTAAATAAACCATCTTTAATTTTTCTTTTGCTATATTTTTTGTGCTCACACGTGTACAAATGCATGTGTGGATTCTTGTGTGGGTGTTTGTCCACATGTATGCACCTGTGTGTAAAGACCACAGATCAAGCTCTGATGTTGCTTATCAGAAACTGGCCACATTGATTTTCTGGGATAAGATCTCTTGCTGACTTGAGGCTCTGATTAGACAAGCTTGGCTGGCTAAGGGGGCCTAAGAATCCACCTGCCTCCCACGTGGGGAAGATAGGCATGTGCTATCATGCCAGACTTTATCTGGGCTCTGGGGATTAAATTCATGCTCTCCTATTTATGAAGCCAGCACTTTATAAACTGAGCCATCTTCCTGGTCTAGCTCTATACTTGTCTGCATACAGCAAAGTATTATGAATCTTACTGCTTTAGAAATTGAGGGATTTTGCTGTCTTACTGTGCTACAGGGTAAAAATCGCTACCAAAACGTGATTGGGATGGATTCCCCTGAAAACTGAGCTGCAGCATCTGCAGCATGCCATGGATAGACTGAGGACAGTAGTTGCATTCCTTTCTTCTCAGAACCATTACCAGGATTTCTGCTTTAAATCCTCTTGACAATTGTCTTGTGTGTGAGATTGTGTCCAAAGCCATCCATTGTATAGGAATTCATTGGTATATACTCAAAGTCAGGGTTAGGGTTAGGGTTAAGGTTAGTTAATTATAATTACTCTACTTCCAAATAAAGTCACATCTGGTAATACAGGGGGGTTCGGTTTCAGCTTATGAATCTGAGAGGATACAGTTTAATATACAGTTTGGGTGGCAAATGCTAGGTTTTACCTTTTTCTTTACCTTTTATGTAATCTACCTTAACGCATAGTTTAAAAATGATATTTCCTTTGTTACATGGTGCATTACGATATAAGGATTGTGTTACAGTGCTAGTAGAATTCCACTGGAGTTCTCTGGTTCACAAGCAGGAACCCAGAACCACGGGTTGGCAAACCAGCCATTCCTAGCATCACAATGGAATGTGGAAATGGGGTCACCTGGATTTTTCCTGCCCATGAATGTTACCAGTCAGTACCTGTACTCCTTTCTCTACTTTTGGTTATGAATGTTGGGGTTACCACCTGCATTTAGGGGAAAAAATTGTGTTCTGTGCTTTTCTGGTATCTTGTTCTGAGGTACTGTAGTTCTGTCTTTCAACCAAGAAAATAGACTTGTGGTGTTTCTTTTATTGAACTTTTAATAGTCTCCTTAGTAAATACAGGTAGTCGAATAATTGTTTCAGGAGCTCAACAGACAAGCTTCTTTTCTAGAAATAAGACATTTCTCAACAACTATATCATGTATAACAGATCTCTTGGGTTTTTCTGTTTCGTTCTGTTTTCCTTTTTTCCTTGTGTTCTTCCAAGCTTCTGGTTAGAGAAAAAGAAAAAAAAAAAAAGGAAAATGTGTCTAAAGTCCATCAGTGTTAAACTCCCTGTGACAGGGATGAAGGAAAATACTTTAATAGTTCAAAAAATAATGCTGAAAGCTCTCTACGAAAGACTGAATGTAAAAGTAAAAAGTGTACATAGTTGTAAAAAAAAGGAGTTTTAAAACATGTTTATTTTCTATGCACTTTTTTATTTAAGTGATAGTTTAATTAATAAACATGTCAAGTTTATTGCTGAAAAAATGATATTTCCTATGAAATTCATAAACAAAATAGCATTATTTCTCCATGGTTTCTACTATCTCTTAGTACCTTGTTGAAAGGCAATCATGTTCATTTGTTTAGAATTGCTTTCTAAAGAATTTGTTTTCACATTATAATTATTTTGCCCATACTGCCGTTACTCATTTATTGTCTTCATAACATCTCTTCATTTCCACTATGGATGGTGGTATGAATCAGAATGCTTGGATGATGCACTTCTCTACTTCTCAAAATTCTGTGCCCTTTCTCTAAAATGCGATTATATCAATATTACAGAATTTATGACTGTGCAAATACTTTTTACGGCTGAGCTGAGTTGTGAGTTATGGGAGTAATTTCTTTCTTATGTAACATTGCTCCCTGGAGTTAATAATTCCTTCCCATTAAAAGAAACAGACTTTCCATTTTTAGAACAGTTTTAGCTTCAGAGAAATATGCTTCTATTCAACAATGCACACTCTACCCACATAAACATTCCAGCCCTCAATGTTGTTTTCGTTACAGTTGATGGACCTGTACTGAGCCTCTTTATCAACCAAAGTCCATGTTTTTCTTTAGGATTCACTCTTTATGTATAATCTATGACTTTGAAGAATGTGCAGTAACAGGAACCTGTCTTTCTAGTATTGTGCAGAATCATTTTACTGACTTAAAAAGTTCTCTGTGGTCCGTCGATTATGCCTCTTGTCCTTCTAATACTCAGAAACCATGTTTCTCTTGTGATCTTTGTTTATTTCTTTTTTTTTTTTTTGAGGAATTATGTGGAAACCACACATAAGGTGAAGAAGAGCTATTGTTTCTTAAATTTTTTATTTATTATTTATTCAATTGTGTGTGTATGCATGTGTGCGCGTGTGTGTATGTATGTGTGTGTGTAGAACCACAGACGAATTCGGGAACCACCATGGACCCCCTCCACCTCCTTGTTTACTCTGCCCCGGGATTCACAGGCTCTGCCCTACCAGGACCAGAAGCGCAGGCCGCCCCCGCTTCTGCCCGACGTCTATACGTGGGGTCTAGGATCTGAACTCAGGAACTTCTGCCTACAAGGCAGAGGCTTAACCCCTGAGCCACCTCTCCAGCCCCGAAGAGCTATTGTTTGAAAATATTGAATCTTATCCTTTAACATGGTTTATCTCTCTAGTTTTTTGATTTGTCTTTGTTTATTAAATTTGGTTGTTTTCTTATTAGATCTGTGCATCTTTTGTTACATTTATTCTTACTTTTTAATTGTAATGCTGGTATAAATATATTTTTGAATTCAAGTTTCATTTGCTAATAGGTGATTTATCAAGTGACTTTTACATACTGATCTTGTATCTTGAAATTTTTATTATTACATAGTTACAGGATTTCATTTTTATCATTCATTTATTAGAGAAAGAGAAAGAAGAGAGAACAAGTGAGAGAGAGAGGAGAGAGAAAGAGGCATTGGAAGAGAGAGAGCAGGCATACATGTGCCATGGCATGTGTGAAGGTCAAAGAACAACTTTCAGAAGTTGATTCTCTCTGTTAAACGTGTAGACATCTAAGGATCAAACTCAAATTATCAGATATGTGAATAGATGTCTTTTCCACTGAGGCATCTTTCTGGCCCAAGTTTCAGTATTTTAATCACTTTTTTCTGAATTTTTTCACAAATACTCATGCCATCTATGAGCACAGACATATTCAATGTTGTCTTCCCAGTCTGCATATTTTCATCACATTTTCCTTTTCCTTACTCTCTGTCTGATCTAATCTCTCACTATTAAGTATAACACTAGCTGTGGATTTTTGTAGGCCTTTTTTTTTTTAGTCCAGTTCCTGAATTTTCTTTATTTTTTAAATAGTTTTTTATGTTTTCCTGGCTATACATGCATATTGAGTACTTATGAATGGGTATTGAGTTTTCACCACTTCTTTCTGATATAATAATGTAATTTGGCCTTTAGAGTCTTAAGAAAGTGTGCTCATGAGTTGCAGGTTGCATAGACTGAAGGACCAAGGAAACTCAGCTGAGATAACTCTGCTCACTTTAGGAATGTTGATCAGACCTTACCTGACCTGCACAATGGTTGACATGTCCAACAACCCATCAAGGTCTAGCATGGATCATATGAGAGAAAGCTTCGGACAGTAGGATCCTTACAGGCAAGGAATTAAAACAGTCATATTAGAGTTCCCATACTAGTGGGCCCAAGAAGGGGCCCCAAGCTATGCCCTTACTCTTGTAGATGAATCAGAGGGAAATTCAGCTCCCACATAAACAGATGCTCTGGAGTATGGGAGAGAGAAAGCAGGAAGCACAAAGAAAGGAGGAGGGAAGGAAGAGGGGTTAGAGGGTGCTGTGGGGGGAGTGGAATGTGGGATGATGGGGAAGAGAGAGGGAGGGAGAAGGAGGCACCTTTTTAGCGTCTATAACTAGGCAAAAAATGTAATAAAATATTTTAAAAAAATGTTGGTCAGATTCGAAGACAAAAAATAGCAATTTCTTTAGGGAGAAAGAAAATAGATAAGAGAACCATATATACCAAACTATCATCAAAGGCTTATCTCTACCCCAGTACTTCTGCATGGTGCATAAGGTTATGGAGTGCAGTGCTAAAAGTGGAGAAATCTGATTTATGTTGCTGCCACCTAAGTGAGTTTTTCAGAATAAATCTTTTCCCACCATCATCTGCTCAGCTTCATTCTTTCCTCGAGACTTTTGTGCCATATGCAGAGACTGGTACTCATTTGTTTTTTTTTTTCTCCAATAAGCACACTGATGGAATGAGTTACTTTGATATTGAAACAATCTCAGGCACTTAGAAAAATTTAATCATGGTATAAAATTCTTTGTATTTGGATTTCATTGGTTACTATTTTGTTGAGAGTCTTTGCATTTCCATTCATGTGATGTACTTTGCTTGCAATGTCTTTGTCTGGTTTTGTAGCTTCACAGAATAGCCTCATAGAATAGGGAAGGTAGTATTTTCTCTAATTCAATCTTTTAAAATATATTGAAGATAATTGGCATATTTTCTTCCTTCAATACTTGATTAAATTCATGGGAACCCAATTGGGCTTGGCATATTTTGTCATGAAAGGTATTGATTTAATTTCTTTAATAGATACAGGACTATTAAAGTTATCTATCATTTAATGAGTTTTATAAGGCTGCATTTTCCAGTCATGTATTAATTTTATTCTGATTATTGAATTTGTGGAAAAGAATTATTAATATTCTAGTATTACCTCCTTACTTATTATGTATGGATGGGCAGATAGTAATGTTCCCTTTTTATTGCAGATATTAGTGTTTCTACATTTTCTCTCACTCTGTTTCATATACTAGAAGCTTATTGATTTATTGATCTTTTCAAGAAGCCAGCTTTATATTGTGCTGTATTTATCTTTTAATTTCTTGTTTTTAACATTATTAATTACTAGCTTTACCACTTCTTTTCTTCTTACTTTGAAATCAGATTGCACTTCCTTTTCAAATATTCTAAGTACAGGGCATTGATTTTAGGTCTTTCTTCATTTACAGTCAATGCTATTAATTCCCTCACAAGCTATTATTTTGCTGAGTCCTATTCATTCTTAACAAATTTCTTTGACTTTGCTTTAGTTTAAAATATATTTTTTTAAAAATTGGATATACAGCCTTGACCTTTGCAGTTTTTGAGAACATGTGTGTCTTAATCTTTAAATTATTTGGAGTTTTCCATGAACCTTTCTTTCATTAATTCCTTCAGATTTTTTTGTGATGTACTTAAAATCTTTTTGTTGCATATCTATCATTGCTTTTGTATACTGACCCATAGGATAGTAAGGATTCATTCAAAATTAATCTCCATATAATCTGCCATTGAGAATTATTCCACTACTTTATCCAGCAGGATGGTTCACTAGGTAAAAATGCTTGCCTCCAAAATGACTGAGTTCAATCTTTGTAACTTATAAGGGGAAGGAGAGAACTGATTCCTACAAAGATGTTGTGTGACCTTCACACATAGAATGTGCCATTTTTCTGTTCTCTCTTTTCTGTTCTCTGTACTTGGGATGTGGGATTCTATAGACTTTGACTTCCATCTGATCTGTTACGCCTGATGATTGATTAAGCTTGAGAAACCACTTGCTGTTATTGATTCTCTCTGATATTAGGTCCCAGTTTTTTAGATCTGATCAAGATGACCTTCATGTTCCCCCCAGTCTGATAAACTTTACACAGGGTGTGGCCTCAGCCCTCCCTTTCCATAAGAACTTCTTTTAGAAATCTTGCCATGGTAAATTCTTTCACTGTTTTTGAATTACAAATTTCCTATGATCCAGGGATGTCTTTTTCCCCTAGAGCTTGGAAATTAAGTCTTTGCAATATGATTGTCTGAAAATATAGAACTTTTATTTCAGCCTCTGTGGGAGGATAGGGAACCTCGTATTGACAATTGTTAATTAGCAGATACAAAGAAATTGCTAACATCGATCCATCTCCCTACATAATATCTTACAGTATTTTTGTCGGTTCACTTTATCATGTAAAATTTTCCCACATTTTGTCTCAGTGCTGCTAAGTTCAGTCTGTCTTCCCAATTGTAAAATGGCCGGCACAATTTAAGTCTTCATTCAAGAGCTTAATAGGCTTCCTGGCCTATTTAACGGGAGTTGACATCAATTCTATACTGAAGTCTCTCTTCCCTACTGTTGTAGATCAAACACAATCTATTTGGCTAATTTTCCTAAGTGTCACCACTGTGATTTGTCTTTACCAGTTCTCCTGTATTTTTATTATCTAGTCGCTTCTTTGGTTAGGCAGAGCATTACCTGCTTAAGAACAGGTGAGCAATTTTTAGTCAAATGTGTTTTCACTATACTTTTGTATTAATTGATATTTTCCCTGGGAATATACATCTTGTTTGGAGGTCATTTTCTCTTGGAAATGTATAAGCATTTCTCTATCTTCTTCTTCTAGCTCTTATAGTTAAGTCTTGTACTAAAATACATTCAGGAAGTATTTGCTTAATAGTGGCAGTTTCTTTAAAAAAACAAACAAATCCACTAATGTGAGGTTAATTTTCCTATAGTTCACATAGATTTGAACATACACTGTTTTGTAATGGGCTAAATTGTGCACTTTTCTTTGAACTACAGATCATCAAAAATAAGAATGAAGAAAAGTTTCAGAAAAGTTAAATTATTATGGAAACAAAAGGCTTTATATGGCTCATTTTTGACTTTGAAAAAGTGGAATTGAGTGTAGCTCAACACTGATATATCTGAAATCAAACGGTCCATATACTGAAGGTTTAGTCCTAAAGTCATTGCTTTTGGAAGGTGGTGGAGGTTATTTTGGTCATTGTGAGCATGCTTGTGTAGTGCTGTCTTATAACAACCCCCAAGACAGTGCTGCCTAGTGAACATGTACTGAAACCTCCAAAAGTCTATACCAACTTAAACCTTTCTGCCTTATCAGCTGATTGTCTTGAGTATTTTTTGCAGTGAAGAAAATCTGACTAACTGCATTTAAATAAAATATATTTGCATTTACTTTAATCTAAGCTTAACAAATGTTTCAAATATTTTATTAACACATGTTCTTAATCATAAATATTTTCTGTATTAACCGTGAACATGCAAACCTTTTTTTCTCTAAAAACAGAGAGTTCCTGATATCGTTTTGCTTCCTTTTTCTATATAAGTGTCAAAATAGTTTCTATATAACTCTTTAATTCTTTCTTTTAGTCACACATATCTTTCTGTTTTAAATTATGAAATCTAAAATTATTTAAACAAATTAATGTGCATATGTTGGGGGCTTGCATGTCATGCATATTTGTGGCAGTCAGAGGGCATCTTTGTGAAAGTCAATTTTCTTTTTATACATTGTGGGTTCCAGACATTGAATTCAGATATTCAGGTTTGGACTCAAGCATTTTATTGCTATACTGTCTTGCTGGATCTTTAACTATAAACTATTTTGCACACTGAATAGCGAAGATAAAAATGTCATAATGTTCATGATACTTGCTGCATAGAGATTTTGAACCGTATTTACATTATGTTTACCTGAAGTAAGTTTTAAATAAAAAAATTGTGTGTATATTTAATAAAAATTTGTGCATATAATATTAACTATGGTTATCTGTATTCTTTATAAATTTCATACTACTTTTCCCATTTTACAAATAATTATTCTCATGTCATTTTAGAATTAATATTCTTATCAAAATTTTTATAGTTTTATTAAATACTTTCATTATACATGTATGTGAGCACATACCTTATTTTACTGGCATTTTGTGGTTTTGAAGTATAGTAATGTAGAAAATGATTTTAAGCTTTAGTTCCTAAAATTCTGCAAGGTAGAATTGCATTATTTTGATTTTCACTTTTTTGTTTTCTTTTTTTTTTAACATTTTTTATTATTATTTCTGCTCATACAAACTTAATAGGTAGACCAGTTCCCTCCCCCCTCCTCCTCCCATTCCCTCCCTCCCCATCTCCCAGTGCCTCCCCCCCAATTCCCAGAGAGTCCTTTATTGTGTATGCCTAACTCTCCTCTTGGTCCTCCTTTCCGATGACATAAAAGGACCCAGTGGAATTTCCCTGAACCCTTTCTCGTGTTCCCCTTAAGCATAGGAACACTTCTGTGGCCATCAATCCCTTGCCTCCAAGGATCTTGGTGCCTTTAGCCGATGTTAGACTTTGTGAGGTCAATAGTGTGACGGACATGGCGCAGGGCATGCAAAGTCCTATTATGATTGCTTCAGCCCTATCTAGTGTGGAGACTCTTCAAATCATTGCTCCCCCCATCCTTTTGCTCTTACAATCTTCAGGGTGTCCCATATCTCTTGAATGTTCCTCTCCAGTATCTTTTTGACTTTAACAATCTCTTCCATTGAGCTGGTTAATTCTTCCACTTCGTCTTCAAGATCTGAAATTCTATTTTCTGCCTCATTTGTTCTGCTGATAAGACTCTCTGTTGAGTTTTGGGTTGAAGATAACTTGTCTTTTAGTTCAATTTTAAACTCTGCCTGAGACTGTTTTATTTGCTCCATACCTATTTTTGTTTCTTGAACTGTTTTTCTCAACTCCTCCAAGTGCCCGTTGTGTTCCTGTTCGAAGTGGTTGATACGGTCGTTTAACTCTTCTCGGATTTCCTCTTTCATAGTATTAATCATGGTAAGAATCATACTCTGAAAGTCGTTATGTTGGGTCTGGCTTCCATGGCTATTTTCTGTGGATTTGTTCTGGTCGGAATCCCTCATTATGGGATTGATTCTTTCGGCGGGAGATTGGTCTTCTTGGGTTTTGTTTCTCGTGGATCTGCACTTTGACTTGTACATTGTTGTTTTGTTTTTTAGGACCTTTCAGTTTCTGTGTTTTTCACTGAATTGACGTAGTTAGTATTGTTAAGCTTGCCAGTTATTACTAGTGCTTACCTTGGATTGGGTATGTTTGTGTATTGTTATTATTATATCCTAGATGAGGCTACTAGGCTGTTAGTACGTCAGTTAAGTCAGGTTATGTTACCAGGGGGTGAATATTAGTTTGGTAGTGCACTTTTACGATTTAGTTTCTTGGTGAAATGTGGGGGTGAGTGGTGTACTCCCTGGAGTTGTATGTTGTGGGGTGGCTGTATGAGAAAGTTGATCTACAGCATTGATACTTTAAAGGATCAGTAAGGTGAAAAGAAAAAGTTTACTTATCTTTGGGCTGGATGAGAAGAAACTCGCCCACGTGATATAATGATTGTAGTGGAGTCCAGATGTATGGCCTGTGCTCCCTTTGTTCCTTAGAATTTTGCTTGAGTTTCCTTTGAGCTCTATTGAATTCTGAGTAACAGTGTGTCTTCCGTGGACCACGTGCGTAGGTCCCCGGTGGGCCAGAGAGGCAGAGGGTCTGATGTTGATGGCAGAATTCTTCACCTGCGACCTAGGAAGGTAGGCGCGGAGAGGGGCGGGGCCCGGGGGCAAAGCCCGCGGCTGCACAGCGTGGTGCTGCTGGCCGGGCGGCTCCCGGGTGGGGGGTGCGACTGGGCTGGGCTCTTTCGTTCCCTGGCTCAATGGCAGAATTCTTCACCTGGGATCCAGGGGGTGGCTAGGCGCATAGGGGGCAGGATGCGAGGGGCTTGCGTCCGGGGCGGGGGCTGTGCTCTCTCTCTCTCTCTCTCTCACTCACTCACCTTGGGCGGGGGCGGGGCGGCGCGGAGGGGGCTGGGGTCGGTCCGGGCCGGGGGGCACAGGCCAAGCCGCAGTCGGCCTGGGTGCTCGCTGCCGCCGGGACACGTGGGGCTCCACTTTTTTGTTTTCTTGTACTTCCATTATTGGATATTTAGCCGAATTGATATCTTATTTTTTCTTCCAGATTATAACTATTTTGCATTTTATTTATTTTTCTCAATTTTCTTAAATAAATCATCTCAACAAAACATTGAAAATTTTGAAAAAAATATTTTGAACTCCTAAGAATTCTTTGTTTTCCATTGGTGTAAAGATGGAAAGAGCAGTTCCCAGAGAGGGAAACCAATAAGAAGCCGGGATGATATTTTGTTATGATTGTTTTTGTGTTTGACTTTCCTGTGAAGATTTTCTTTAAAATTTGGTGAGCCTGATTGTCCTTCCATACCAACGGGCAGGATCTTGTTCTGGGTTTTCTGTTCTTCTCAAGGCTGGGTATTTAGGCAGTTGTCGAGCCTCATAATGGGAAGGTCTCTGAAGTTTTTGGAAAGTCATCCTCACATCCTCCATTACCCTAGAGGAACACCCTCTGTTGATATTGAGGAACTGACTCAGATCCTCCACAGAGATAAAGTGGTCAACTTTCCTCAACCCTTTGCTTATGAAAGGATATGAAGATCAGTTTTCCATTATAGATAAGCCATACTTTGAGGCCAGGCACAAGATCAACTGGGTTGGGCTTTAATATGAGCTAACCAATGAAGAAAGGCTATTGTTCTCAGGCTTTGGTAAGTGTATAAATATACCTGACTCTGGCAGCAATCTTTGGATTCTGGAGTCCATTCTTTTCCAGCTTCATGCCTCTCATGGATTCCATGCTTGGAATCCACGAGTTCTTCAGGGTACCCTTGCCCCTCATAGTACTCCACATCTGGAGTCCATGAGTTCCATTCTTTCTCTCCGCTAATAAACACTAGCTTAATCCTCTATGTGTGTTCTCATTTCAATCTTCAACTCCAAACACATGAACCTGGAGACATACAGACTCCTAGAGAGTGACCCTGCAACATCTGGCAAGCCAGCCAGGAGATCAATTCTTCAGCCTTCATGGGCTGCACTGGAAAATATGTGGAAAGGAGTTCAGTGTCTTTCCATAAAGTTTACAAATTATTGCTAATATATAGCTATAATTTAATTCTTGTGTAGTCAGAAGTTGTCCAATGTCTCCCTGCTCCTGGCTGGAGAAAGTCTGGTGCATGACCTAAAAGACGCCTAGAGAGATATAAATGTTCTCTGAGCACAATGCTGCTCCAGTTTTCAGTCCTTTAACTCATGGTTCTTCCACTTCTAAACCTTGACTTTCAGAAGGTTTTATAGGTCAAATCTTTACATTTAAAGTGCTTCAAGCTTTAGGCTTTTCTCTTTGGTAGTATATGCCAATAGTGCATATTCTTATTATACTCCAAAAATGAACACCTCTTGTCCACTCTCTTTATACTGTGGGTTTATCATTTATTCTTTGGCATTTTAGTATGTGAAAATATTTAAAGAGCTATAATTAAGAAAATTTCAGGCATTATATTATTCTCTCCTTTATCTTCTTTTATACATTTAAACAAAACCTGTGGGCACAAGTGCTTGTGCACAGTGTTTTAACAACATTTTTAAAATTCTTGTGTATAAGAGAATCTATAGGTCTCCTGGGTGATCACTCTTAAATGCAATAGCAATTCCTGAATATGATTTTGCTCCATACAAGCTATTTAATTCCTGTGCACTTCGCAATTTTACTCAAAATTATGATGTCTGACACATTGAACAAGTCTTGATAGCATAAGAAAAGGTATAAAAGTACACAGCAAATCTTTATATTCTGGATAGATTCATAGGAAAAAAGACATACTAAATCACCTCAGAATCATAAGCCATATGAGCTTCTACATCGAAGGAAGACATATACAATGATGTGCTCAGAGGAAAACTTTCATAAAAATGTTTTTATAAATATATTTATTACCTCTTCTAGTAAGTCTTCAAAAGTGCATGATTAAGGACCTCATTTTTCGGTCATGCCATTTTTTAAAAAAATAACAAGGGCTGATGTGTTACATGAAAGCTGTTATTAGCATAAAAATCTATTTCTGACAGAGCCTTTATGTATTCAGGTCAATGCAAGAAGTCTAATTGCTCAACAAATAATAAGTGTTTGATTAGAAAAAGTTGACAAGTAAATGAGAAAATGATACTAGTGGCATTTTGGTATTTGAATAGAAAATTAAAATATGCTCTTAGAGCCCATGGCATTTGAAGAAGAGTCTGACTGTTAGGGTGCCAAGCGTTAGAGGCTGTATTCCAGAGATGAGAACATGGAAGTTGAGAATGAGAAATTTTAAGGAGTAGTTAAAAAGATATTGTTAGGTAAAGATACTGTTTTTGGTTTCTGAAGTCTTCCATTACAGTTTTCTTCTTCTGGAATAATGTTAAAATTGATATCTTGGGGCTAGCTCAGTAGTTAAATTGCTTAATGTGCAGATAAAAGGCTGGGGTTCAGACAGAGAAACGGTGTCTCAAAAAACTGGGTATGTACTTCAGGGGTAGAGCCCTTGTCTAGTATGTGCGTTGCCCTGGGTTTGATCCCCAGCACTGCAAAAGAAGCATCATTCTTCTACCATAATCAAATTGTTTTCACACCAAATGCAAATCACTCTACTAGGCCATAATAATATTCTCTGTAAAATGGCATATGTGATATCATGGGACTTACTTATTTTTTCTTTGGGGGACTAACTATAAAGACAAAATGCAAGAATGCAAGAAAATAAGTGGTCAGTACCAAATGAGAGTCTGGTTAATCTGCCTAGGATTTCAGAGAGCTTGATGTCTGGGCGCTTTTAGAATCTGAAGGAATGGCTGTACTTAGATAGACGCTCGGTTTGGAGAGGAGGGACAACTTTACAACCTCTTAATAGCTTTACAATTATGAAATGGGAATTTGCAAAAGGAGCAGTATGCTCTAGAAAGATAAAATGGCGTAGGCTGGAAAGGAAGTAAATGCCACTAGAAATCTTGGCTTGTTGAAAGAACTCTAATCAGTGATAGGTCATAGATATTATCAAATATAAAAACAGAGATATTAAATTTTAAAAATTATCAAGTCTATTGTTAGATTGTAGTAGACTATTCAGAAGACATGGTGGGACTAATACCAAGGTTATACCATTGATCCTTCTAGCCTTAAGGGCACAGATGCTATAAGAAGTCTATGGAATATTCTGAGTTACACAAAGGTCCTGGAAGCCAGGATAGAGACCACAGCTGTCAAAACTATCAGCATTAGATAGAAATGGAGAGCATAAAATATCATTCTATAATATCAACAGAAGGCCAATCAAGTAATTAAATAGAAGGAAACAATATACCAGAAGACTGGAGTGTTTGTTTTAATGAAGTATGTAATTTTAGTCTTTAGGATTAGGAGAAGTAGTCAGAAAAACACCACAATAAATAATATCTTATAATTAGTTGAGGATGTAGAAATTGGAATAGCATGTGTGATGATAATATTATGTGCCAATCTGATACTTAGGAAATAGGTCTGTTGGTGCACTTGAAAGGAATTGTTTAAATTAAGGATAGCATCTGGATATGCTTGTGAGGGGTTGACTTGAGTACATAATTGGGAAGGAAGACGAGACTTTTATGGGTGGAACCATTCTTGCAGTGGAAGATTGAGAACTGTACAGAGTGAGAAATAAGAGCAAGCATGCAAACATTCATCCTTTTCTTTCTGCTCTTGCTGTGGCTGTGATGTGACCAGCTGCTTCAAGTTTCTGTTGTAAATTCTCCACAATGATGGACTATAATTTAAAACTATGAGCCAACTAACTATTTCACCCTAAGTCACCCTAGGTTAGGTATTTTATTGCAGCAATGTTGAGTGAGTTTCAAGTGTCAACTTGATGATTGAGATTTCTGCCTTTAGGCAGACCTATTTAGATGTTTGAATTCAAACAAGTCTCCGAAAAAAAATCTGTAGGAGATTGTCTGATTCATGTGGGAAGGGCCATCCCAAGGTTGATGGGAGCATTTCTCTGACAGACAGATAGATAAGACAGAGAAGTAGCTGGCTAGATTTTGGCAAACTGGAGAATCATCAAGCAAGAATATATTCAGTGGTCCTTTTCCCCTTTCCTCCTTCTGTTGAATAAGATGTGGCCAACTTTTTCTGCCACTGCCGGTAACTCTGTAAGTGATAAGGGACTGTAATCTCAAATCATAAGCTAGAATGAACCCTTTGCTTTTTTAAATTGCAAGAGTCACTTGTTTATTATAGTAATAATATATGAAACTTAAACAATTTTGAAATGAGACTAAAACAATGAGGAAGACTGAGTTTGAAACCAAGAATCATATTTGTTATAAACATTTACTTAGGTCTAACATAAATGAATAAAGGTTTCAAATAAGTGAAAATATTGGTCATCACATAGACAACATTTACTTACAACTAACATGAAATGAATTAAGGTTTCAAATAAGAGAAAACATTGTGTTGTATCAACACAAACAATATCTACGAAGGAATATTAATTAACAGAACATAGTAGAAGTCAATCATGATTTACTTGCTGGAGAATTTATATTTTAACTCTATAGCATCTTTTCCTATTCATACTTACATAGCTCAGTGCAAGTGTACTTTACCATATGAAAAAAGCAGGGCAAAGTTACCTTGGAAACATATTAAAATCAACACATCATAATGTTCAAGATGATTGGAAGATGGAGCTTACAAAGAAAGTATTATTTTGAGAAGCTAGATACAACTTAAGCACACTGAACGAATGTTTCTTATGTAGGAATGTAGTCCAAAACACAAGGAAATTCATATCTATAAATGACAAAATCAAAAATGTTATTCATCTTCTTATGTGATGAACTTAAGAAAAGTTAATGGAATTAACTGTACATCTGTGCTCCTGTTTTGATCTAGAATAACTATGGGCAATTTTGAGATTTACCTGATATGGTAACAACATGACACAGCAATGAGTTCTGATTCTAGCTTCTGAGTCCTATCATGAGTTATTTGAGAACAAATTTATGAAAATATATCTGTGAGTATGGAATATTATTATAAATATTTATATAAAAATAGATAAGAATAGCCTAATGATATTTGGATTCCTAAAACCAAGAGCTAAAAATGTTTCTTCTTACTATATACTGAGTAATAGATGAAAGTATCCAAAGTTTAATGTGTTTGATTATCATTATGTCCTGTTTGGCAAAAGAGGATTTTCATGTCCTTGTTCACCGAAACTCATATATTCATTTTTCCAAATCTTGTCTTTACTGTTTTTTCCACCAGAAAAAGGTTTTCTGTTCTCAGCTGGTCTGAATTTTCCCCTTTTATTTTTCGTGCATCTTGAATACAGATCTTCTGAAATGAAATTCTCCTAAATAAGTCCTTGTCATATACTGAACATCCCTATTTGTTCAAATGTACACTTGGGTTACTGCTTTCAACTTCCAAAGATCATTTCCTGACTAAGTCCCTTTTCAGTCTGACCATGTTATATCTTGTGTTTCTTTATGAAAACTCACAGCAATGATCTCTTGGTCAGTTGCTTTTTCCCTTAAGACTAAAGCATATGAACAGAGGGAGGAAAGAGAAGGAGAAAAAAAAAAGGAAGGTACTAAAGGTGAAAAGGAAGGAATTCCACAGAAGGACTCCATACCTTAGTAAAGTTAGTTGAGTCTCTAGGCAAAATGTTTTGATTGTTTTAACCTTCAAAATTAGGACTCATCTGCTGTGAATAGGTTCTAAGTTTGGCAAAATGAAGCTTCCCTTTATCCCACAGTCACTAGCAGATGCTGGAGGCAGAATTTCCTCAGCTGGTTATAGTCATTAAAGATCAACTTCTCATTGACATAATGGTTCTTGATGTACTGAAATCTCTTTGGGCCGCTATTCCTGCTGTTTTCTTACCATTCTTTTTTGTTCCCTCCCCACAGGTATCTTTTCCCACTTTGTGACTGTTCCTTTCCCTGGATAAAGGCTCTGAAAAGTGATCTACACTGTCTCTAGAGATGCAGGCAAAGAACAGGCTAGCTATTTTCAGGCATGCTGCATTTATGTACTCACCTGAAGGCTACCATTTCATTAGTTGTTAAAGTACGTGCAAGGGACTTTTAATCAGCATGGGGGCACAGAGGAGCTGATGGCACCTGGGACTTGGAGACATTGAGGGAACACTAAAATCCCCAATAGTTCTTCACAACGTTCCTACCTGCCTCCTCCGTTCTCTGTCATTTTCCCAAAGCTAGAAATTCTCAGTGCACAGCTTCTATGCTTGGCTCTGAGGATCTTTAATTCACTCATAGCACTGGATCAGGAGACAGATTAATTCTTGACTGTTAGTTCAAATTCTGTCTTTGTTAAATTGGCTAACAGAGATACTAGTAAGACTTTTTTTTTAAAAATCTTCACAATGTTTATTTAATTTCCTGGAAGAGACTGGTCCTTGGGAAATATTCCAAAAATTTCAGGAAGCTATAGATGGGCCAAATATTATGCTATCAATACACAAATACACATTTTTCTTTCAGTTAATAGAATGGATAACCAAATTTCTCTGTAAAATCTCTATAAATCTTTTTGTTCTTGAAGATGAAAGGTGTGTCTTTCGATTTCATACACATTCAACAAATTATTGATAATTGCTGTAATCTGACTACAAAAAGTAAATGAATTAAAATGTCTGTGCTGGTGTTACAATATTCAGAGATGGGAATCACAGTCCTCACTTAACACAAGAAGAAAGTGAGGCTGAGTGTACACATGTGCCTAACTCAAGTTAGTTCTTGTTAGTGATAAACTGGGGTTTCAAACCAAATATTATGTGACATGATGCCTTCACAACATCAAGCTGCCTCTCAAGGAAATTCTCTAGGTCAATCAGTCATTACCATAGTCAGCATTCTGGACGTCTTTTTAAAAGATCACATAGTTGACTAAAAATGGCGGTGCTATAATTCACCCAATTCTTTTCAGCACTTGCCAAATACTCCTCAGAGATGTACCAAGGACAAAAACGACCTCAGTGTACCTTTTTAGATAGTTTGCCAAGTCTGACCTGAAACACATCGTACCCAGCATTTAAGGTGCAGCTATATTTGTCAAGCATTTGGATGAAGAGGCTTTTAAAGATATTTTAGTTGTACTTGATTCTCGGGAGAGAAATATTTTTTTTCTGTGAAAGATTTGTATCTTGTCTTGTTTTATCCTGGCCAGTGCATAGATCAATATTGCTTAGAATTTGTGGAGACATGTATAAATAAGCTCCTATGTCTAAATAAAACACCTTCAAGTATTTGTACTTAACTCATTTGGATCATTGCCGAAGAGCTGTCTGAAGCTTTGCAGCACACAAAGCCAAGAGACTACTAGTGAAAAGATCACCATTTGAAAGAAAATGTTAAGAGGCAGTTTCAATTTTTTAAAACTGTATTACTCGTCATCAATTTTAAGGAGAGCATTGCATTTTTAGTCGCCTTTAGGAAAATGGGGATAGTTTTCCTAGAGGTTTGAAAGGAACTGGAAATGTTAAGATGAAGGTGTGAATATGGAGGCTGGAGCAACCAATCTAATGTGTTTGTTGCAGAAACAAACAGATGAAGATGGCAGAGGAGTGTTTGAATGGAAGCAGCAGTGATCCTTCAGCAGTGCTGACAAAGCTAAATTCTAATTTAAAGTATATACTTTCCACATCTCCTTTTTTTGCTCATTTGACCTAAGCCAAGGTATCATTCTTTGTTTTTCTATTTCTTAGCATTTTGCTCCTTAAGAATATTGAAAGTGAAATGAGAAGTCTTGGGAAAAAGATTAAACTCAAGTCACCAAGTTTCCTGTCAGGTGCCTTTATTCATTAAACCATTTCACCAGAGCACACGTAGTGGAAGAAAAACTCCAAAATGCCAAAAATTATTCTGAGATCTTCACATGTGTATAGGCAAGCACTGCTCTCTCTTTCTCTCTCTCTCTCCTCTCTCAAATAAATAAATAAGCATTACAACGTGAAAGGTATCTTGGAAAATGAAAGAGCAGAGTTATTCCCCATCTAAATGATTATCCCCAGGTATGAACAAAACAGGCATTTGAGTTTGTACTACATAAATATTAGCATATCTAATACCAAACTGGAAATCAATGAGGAGGAATATGGTGTTAGGATTTCAGGTTTGTACATGGGTTTTGTCAAGTACCTGAAGGAATATAATAGCTGAAGGAATTTTAGAGTGAGTGACCCTCTATTTTTCTGAAGTGAATACAAGGAAATATACCATTTAATCTCCTAAAGGATCTTTTACAGTTCTCTAAGGGGTTTTCATTTAAAACTGGATCCTGATTTAATGGCATCCTGATTCTGTGTCCAGGTTATTTATGGAATTTAAAAAGTCTGCTACATGAGAAATGTTGAGACGATTTGTGTTGAATTGTCTGGAGAAGGAATAGAAAGAAGCCTCCTAATGATCTTCAAATATTTAAAGAGATATCAGAGGCTGGGAGGATTAGAGTCATTTTTATAGCTAACTCCAGGGAGTTAGCCAAAGATTCAAGCAGCAAAATTTATCTAGAGAAGTTTAGAGGTGCCCTGACAGCAAGGGAGTTGTGCTGAGTCATAAATTTCTGCTGCTGGTGCTGTTAAGGCAAAGGTCAACTTCTCTAACAGAGTGAAAGTTGCACTGAAAGACTTTATACTGTTTTTTTAAAATAAAAAAGTAGGACAGACGATCACATATTGTGGTATATTAATGTGTAGGTTTAATATTCATCACCATTTAAATAGATAGGAAAAGTAATTCAGAGCATACAAGTATATCTTGTTTATACAAATTAAATTAGAAAATATGCTATAATTTTTAAGTCTGTGAGTGGTTATTCCTAATTGTTAGTAACTTACCTCCATTCACTATTGTAAGGCTCTCAAATGCTGAACTATACTTTATTTCAAAATGATCACAGATTAATTGTCTGCACTGAGGGCACTTTGAAAAATCTCCACAGGGTAATTCAATCATTTCAAGAAGCCATTTTAATAATTCGTCACCAGTAAGTAATTATTCACAGGGCCAAGTGAATAAGGTGAATTTATGTGAGGAATCTGTAAAAAAGAATGTCTAGTCTTTACCCCTTTCTGTGTCCAAGTATCTGGCATGATTAACTTAAATGGAGAAGGTGTCAAATTCAGTTCACAGTTTTAGGAGTTCCAATCCAAATGAGATCAAGCTGATCCATTTCCTTTAGCCTCTGTTTCAGCTTAATTTGGGAATGCTGGAGAGTGATTGTTGGAGTAAGTTGCTCAACTTCTGATCAGCAAATATTAAAAGAGAAAACAGCCAAGATCTCTCAGAATCTTTAAAGGGCACACCCCTAGTGACCTAAGGACCATAGTACCTTAGGCCCCAAGAGGTTACACTACCTCCTGCTGACATCATTTTGGGGAACACATTTTTTTTTCTCATTGTTTCAAAGGATCAGTCACGATAGAAGAAGCCTAGCAAAAATTCTAGAGATTTAAGAGTTTCACTTACTTAAAACATGTCAAAAAGTTTTAAAATAAAATTGTATGATTTTCAGCGATTCTGAACTTCAAAAATTCAGTTATGAAAGAAATGGAATTCATTGCTGATCCCAAGGCTACATTCAGATCCAGTGCATCTGATTCCTTTCACTCTAAAATACAGTAATTAATTTTCTCTGGTGCTACATTGTCACTTAGCATGGGTTGAAGCTTTAGTTTTTATTAACTGTATAATTTGATTTCTCCCTTGTTGAGTCCAAGTTAATCATTCTCTATAAAGAAAGATGTATGAGTCTGTCTCAGATCACTGAGAATAAGGAATAAAAAAGCAAAGAGTAAAAGTATTTCATGTTTGGGAAAATTTGAAAGAGCACATGTATTTTACTAATCACTTCCCCCTCTATTCTAAATTATTCAGGTAATTATGCAGTTCCTTTGCTTTGATTGCCAGTGGTAACTAAGACAGGGGAAAGTCAAAGCTTTGAGCTCATGATCCTGGGCATCCTACTCCAAATTGCTTTTTCATTCTGTAATTCAGATGAGGTAAAGGCCATGTCTTTCCCAGTAATTGATTACCAAAGAAGTAAAATGGGAATCATTACTTTTAAAAAGGATAAATTTAGTTTTAGTATTAAAGCTTGGAAGAATTTTCAAATTCCTGATAATTTGCAGTATTCACCCATTTTGTGTACAGTTCTATTAACACACAATTTAGAAGCATGCAGCAATGGAGATTATTGATAGTTTCCCAGCACTATTCCCTATCTTTTTCCATGGCTACCTGACTTTGCTGTTTTTTGTAAAATGTTTTCCTCATCCCTTAGTGTTAATCATCAAAGCATATGGAGTCTGAATTAATCTGGGTATATTGTCCTATCTACTCTAAGCCTTCTAAATCCACATTGTACAAGGGATGGTCATACCTATGTAACATCTCTGCTTATATCAGCTGTATCCAACTGATAATTTCTTGCTATCATGGTTTTTTTTTGTGCTCCTTCTTTATGTAATTGACTTCAGTGGCCCAGTACACATCAACATAGAATGGATAGTCTAAATGTATTCAGTTGCTAAATAATGCTTTAAGTAACCCTTGGACATGAAAAGAATCTATAGCTTCTCAATGGATATGTATTGAGCAAATAAATTGCAATATTTATGATTAAATTGCTGTGGTCATATGGGCTCTTTCACTTCATAAGTTTCTTGATGTTTATCTTTCACTAAAATGAAATTTCATGGCTATTCAGCTATGAAAACCCAGCTATTCATAATCTAGGAGTCTGCATTCATAGCTTAATCAACATTGGATCAAAATGCAAAGAAACTAAATTTGCCTGTATAGTGGAACACACATTTTTTCTTGACATCATTCCATAAACAGTTCAGTACAATTATTTACATATTATTTACATTTTATTACTATCAATAAGATAGAGATGCTCTAAAATATATCAGTATGTAAATAGGTTAGTTGCAAATATAATGCTATTTCACATAGGTATTGAATATTCTCAGATTTTGATGTTCATAGGATTTCTAGAATACCAAGGGATATTCTGTAATTTTTAGATACCATTTGATATCAAGGGATTTTCTATATTTTTCTCTTTAATTTTGGAGAGATATTAGCTTTAAATAGTAATATGTGCCAAAATAATTAATAACTTATGTTATTAGATTAATAAGCAAAAGTTTACTTCTATTAGGCTCTATGGCACTTATTGTCTTTATTGATGGTAACAAAAAAAATAGTATTTCTCCTGTCCACATAGGTAAATTCTTCCTCCTTAGAGACCAAAAGATAAGAGAAAAAGTAACAATTTGATTTACTGTTTTTTTTGTTGAGGATGGCATTATTTTAGGTAGGAAATAGAATTGAGTTAATTCTGTGGTAGTAAAAGTTTAATAGAAATAATTGCATGGGCTACAATAGACAAAAGAAAACTATTTATTGGAGTTTAAAGAAAACACCTATAATTTCAAAAGTTAGTTTTAAAGAAGTAGAACCCCATGAGAACAGATGATACAAGGGAACCCCAGGACCCATAGACCACAGGACAGGAGAATAGGAAGAAGTAGACTGGACCTGCACAGGGAGGGGAGGGAGAGTGTAGAGGGATAAGAGTGGAAAGGAAAGGAGGGAGGAAAGGTTGAGGGACTGAGGAAGACAAGGAAGATGTATATAAAAATGTAAATTTAATAAATTTATTTTTAAAAAGGAAAAAAGGAAGTAGAATCCTTAGAAAATAGGGAAGTCTTTTTGACATTGGATCTTGTCCCATCTGAAGGATAATTATGTCCCTGAAATCTAATTTTGTTTCTGTAGATGAGGACTAAAGTAAAAGAATTTATTTCCCATTTTTCAAATTTCAGAAATGAAAAATGATTTCCGTCTAATCCTTATGGAGAAGGATGAAGAAATATTGTTTCTCCTCACTTTCCCACCACCATGATATATGACTTACTTGATAATAAGTTGGAAAAGAGACCCAGTATGCTCAACTCAATCATGCTTTTTCTCTTACTTAGAGCTAACGATATGTTCAATGTATGTACACCAAGGGGAAATGTATGTACACAAAGAAGGAGCTCACTAATTGTTGGGTATTTGAATGATACTCATTATGATAGGTAGTGTTAATTCGCAACTTGTCAGGATCCAGAATCATTTCAGAGACAGATTTCTGGGCTCATTTGTAAGGGGATATTTAGCCTCTAGGCATGCCTATGAAGAATTATGCCGATCAGGTTAATTGAGGTGAAAAAGGCTGCCCACTGTAGGTGGAGCCAATCTCCAGGTTAGGTTCCTGGGTTTTACACAAAGAAGAAAGAGAGCTAAGAGCATGCATTGCAATTTTCTTCCTGTCTGCAGATACAATAAGAATCAATGCTCCAACTCCTGCTGCCTTGACTTTTCCACCATGACTGATTATACCTTGAACTGTGAACTAAAATAAAGCTGTCTTCACTTAAGTTGTCTTTACCACAACATTTTATTACAGCAACAGAAAATAAACTGAGACACTGACTGAACTGGGAAGAAGCCAGCAAAAATGAGCCCAAGGAAGGTATTGGTAAAGATATGGAATATTCAGCAGAATCATCCATTTGTGATTTTTGAGATATGCTGAGTTGTAGACCGCATTTGTATAAATTATTGGATCATTAATGTATTTTATGTAATAGACAAAGTCAGTAGAACTAGTAGATTGGTTTGTTCCCAGGCTATTTATAGTAAATTTAAATTAAACTGAAAGAAAGTTCCATCTGCAAATTATTAAGGTATTCTAAATATGTCTCAATTCTTTCAACCTGACAGAACTTAACAATGCCATGAATGTTAATTAAGATTATAGTTCTTCAGTGTAATAAAAGTGCCCATTGTGAAAGATGAATGGTAAATAAGAATGATAAATATGAATAATGTTAATCATCCCTCAGTATCCATGGGAACTTGCTTCCAGGATGTCCTTGTTGCTAACATGGGAGATGTTCATGTCTCTTCTATAACATGGCCTAATGTCTATAAATAAGCTATTTACATTCTTCTACATACTTTAAATTATCTCTAAAATAGTACTTAATAAAATGTCCTTCTACCTCAATAGTTTTACCATTACATTTGTAGAGAATAATGGCAAAAATATTTCAATATCTGTTCAGGATACACAAAATTTTGCTTTTTGAAATATTTTTAGTATGTGATTGATAGAATTCACAGGCGCAAAACTCATGGATATGGATGGTTTAATGCATACCTTCCAAAATTTTTGCAATCAAATATTCAAAAAAATGGATAAGTATACAATAAGACAGAATTTAATTCAACTTTGGACAAATCTTTAAAAACCCCATTGAAGTTAATGTCAGATCTGGTTAAGTGGGCATAGACTTAATAGGAAGGTTTTCATTTTAACCAGACGTAAGGAGCAGAATAGATTTAAGTAGGAAGAAATGCACAGAAATTTATGGTAAGTGGTTCTTTGTAGCTACAGTATATTGTAAGCATGTATGAGAGTGAGGCAGTCAAGCATATGAACTAATGCAGCAATCAGAGACTTCTACACCTATGTATGTCCATACACCTCTCCGAATATGCACTTAGCAACTCATTGGCAGCCCAGAACACTAATTCTCCCCCCCCCCCATGTACCTAAGTTACCTATTAGTAACTTTGGACTCCACCTACATCAAACTGAGCACCCTCATTCCAAACAATGAAATAAATTGAAATAAATTTCTTTTTTGCTTGGCAATCTTCACACTTAGAGTCTGTTCAATCCTACTCCTCTTGTATCTAAGTATGGAAGTAGGGAGGCCTAGCTGATTTAAACTATATTTGAGTAAATGTGGAATAAGACAAATTGTGTCTCTTAGAAAATTTTAGGAAGAATCTCTATTTATTGTCTTATGTCTATGCATAATTGAGCATGCAGATGTTTAAAATCAGATGCATTACAGGAAAAGTTAAGTACTATAGAGAAGTTATACAAAATATGTCAATCATTACAAGAAACCACCCATTTTACAACCCTTAGCAACCCTTCTTTCCTTTAGACCTCCATAAAAAGAAGCTTGAACAATAATATTAGTTCTTGAGTAAATCCACTCATTTGGCTTCTGTCACTCTTGATAGTGTTATTTCTTATCTGTATTTTCACTGTGAATAAAGTTTCCTTGCTACTTTACAAAGTTATATGCTATTTCCAGGCTTTGGGTAAAATGCTCAGAAATAGAAAACACCTGGTAACAACTGGTAACAGGCAGGAAAGGGCAAACATGTGGGTGAATATTATGTGAGAGTGTTACTAAGAGAGAAAGTGTCTATAAGTTCCTGGGGACAATCATTTTAAAGGTGGCTAGGAGATGTTCTGTGCTATGCTAAATGCTAATTGCAGAGTAGAAACAGAATTACTAATTTCCTTTTGAGTAGAAAACCCACCATTCTCCAGGACTGCATACAAATGCAACCCTAGGAATTCATGGTTCCGGCTCATTACATGAGAAAGTGAAGAACCTTCCTTCTGTTGATTTTAAAACATTGTCTCATTCCATTTTTATGAAAGCCCTTTGAAGGAACTTCCTCACCTATTGAGAGGCAAACATGGGGTAATTAACTGAAGAAAAACTAGGAATCTGAATGAACTCATTTTTTTTTATCAAAAAGCTTATGATCTTTTCCTAATACTAGTTATTTTAAAATTTTGCTTATTTGCATATTTTTCTTGCTAGATTTGGTTCGTTGCTGCTTGAGCTAGTTTTCAAAAGACTTTTCTATTGATTATCTCCAATTACTTGATATGCTGGTCATGCTTTTTCCAAAACAAATTAGAAGTTCTTGTATACTGTCATAGTTAGATACAGGTGTCAACTTGATGGTTGAGGGCTCATTTGTAGAGAATTAGTAGTTGAGTTAAGCCCAGAGCAAATCTGCAGGAGATTGTCTAGTTGACAGGGAAGGCTCAGTCCATGGTGGGTGGCCTAGGCCCTGTATATATGAATAATGTTATGCCTGGAGCGCAAAGTTCAAAGAAACCCACTGAAGTCATCCACCGATGCAAAAAACAAGAGGGTCATTTTATTAGATCAAACCTAGGTTTGGGCCACACAAGTCCTCAGCACAGTGAGGGAGTGCGACCCTGAGGCAGCAAGCAGGGTTTAGGACTTTTATAGGGCTATTGCAAGCAGGGACTGAGGAATTCACACGTAGCCCAAGTAGCCTTCCTCGACCTCTCTCCCCTGGGCACTGATGGCACTCTGTTCTTCCTGGTACATGCTGGGGGGGAGACTGGCACCAAAGGGTCTGTGGTTGCTCCAAGGACATTCTAGCACCCCTTGGATTACTCATGGCCCTTGAAATTCCTTGAGCAGTTAGTGACTGGCTTCCACTTGCTCTGACCACAATCTGTCCTTGACAAAGTTGGTGAAATGTTACTGTAAAGGCTGCTCTTCCAGTTTAGGGGGGCTCCCAGAACATTAAGTATTTCCTAGTTTGGAGCTGACTGGTCATCATTATAGTCACATACACAAATTGGGTCAAACAGTCTATGTCTGGTGTTTCACAGGGAGGGCAAGTGAACAAGTACAAAATGGAGACAAATATGTTCAGGTCCCACCAATAAAAATAGAGGGAAATGTTTGAGAAAGTTGTCTTTTTTCTGTATACTTGAACAGACATGCTGGTCTGACAAGTAAGTACTGTCCCTCTCTCAGCAGTGAAATGGGTATGCTGTGTGGACAGTCCTCTCGGCCCTTGGTGTTGGTGTGGATTTGCCTGCCAAAATGGACAAGGAATTGTAAGCAGATATTATAAGCTAGAATATGATCCTTTGTTCCTAAGTTGCTTTGTCCTCACTTTACTGGCATCAGTGGAGGCTAACTGCAACATGTACCATGGCCAAGGTTTAGGGTTTAGGACTTTTATAGGGCTACATCTTCTGGAAAGACTCTGGTCTGCCTGGACTCTTGGTGAAGCTGCAGGCTTAGAGCAAAGCATCTGCATTGCAAGTCTTTGAACACTTCAGGCAGGTGCTTCAGGCAAGAGCCTGCCTGACAGTGATCAGGTGACATCATCAGCACCTTGGTTAGTTCCTCGGTTCTGAGAGTCACAAACAGGCTGCCTGTTTCTAAATATTTTTAAGCTCCTTTTCTGACTGCTGCTTGTTTGCTGGAAGTGCTCAAGGAGGCACGAGTCATTTCACAGAATAGACTTCCTGGATGTTTAATGCTCCTTTAAATGTGTGTTAAATAGATGGATTTACACACCCAGGCATGTAAATGCCGTTTCTTTGGTCCATGAATCTGCTTAGCCCAAAGTAGAGGAAAACATCTTTGGTATCACAGGACTTGCCTCTTTATAACAGTCCATCATATCTCTGGTCAATTTCCTCCACACCCTGTCAGAAGTTCCAGGATTTTGTCAGTTTGAAGCTAATCTTCATAATCCCACAGGCTGAGGAAAGAGCATGTGGGAAGGGACTTTGAAGCTTGGTGCTTTCCCTTGCTTTACCTCTTGTACATTCCTGCTTGGTCAGATCTGACAAGGACTTCCTCAAAACTTGACCCAAGAAACAAAAGCTATTCTATTTTAAGGCAGCAATAGAAATAAAACATCTCTCTCTCTCTTTTATCTCTCTCTCTCTCTCTCTCTCTCCCCCTTCATTATGATACAACTTGTTATAGGAGAAAGAACAGATGCTGTGGAATTGTGAATTCCTGCTTAAACTTGAAATTTGTTGAAACCTATAACCTCAGCTGAGTTAAACACCTTATTATTTTTTCCCTTTATTATTTAATTTTAAATATGGATATTTTGTAGTTTTCTGAGAAATCAAACACTACAAATTATCTTTTGCACAAAGCTGTGCTCATGGAGAGCATTTCTCTTCTTTCAAATGATAATTAAATTGTAAAATAGTGTGGTGAGATTTGCTGTTCAGGGATTTGAAATATAGTTTTGATGCACCATAGGTTGGTTCTTATGTAACCATGATTACCCACCACCTGCTTGCTAGCATCCTAACCAATTACTTCTCCCCTAGTAAAATGAAAAAAAGGCCCATCATTTCCAATTACTGAATCAAAACATCTAGTATTTTCTTCACTGGCCAGTAGCATCACAGTCTGAGTGAAGAATAGCATTTATCTGGGTGTCTTGGTCCACTATGGCGGCAGTGAGGGAATTTTATTTAAGACACTGACATGTAGTCAAGTCTCCAGACAGTTGCTGCCTGCGTGGTTTAAAATTAGATTTTTAAAGAGCAAATATGTTCCAGTGAAGGAAAGAAATTGTGTTCAACTCTCACTTTGCAACTCATGGTTAGACTTTCTGACGATGGCATGTAGTGCCTAAGTGGAAGGCAGGCCCTGCTGTCATGAAGACAGAGGAGGAGAACACGAATCAATACTGAGCAGACGCCCACGGAAATGACTTTTTCTTCCTACTTAGTGTTTTTGACATATGAATGCTGCATCTTTGGGGCTTAGTTTTTCTTAGTATAAAACCATCTGAATATAGAAAAGTTGTATTTGAGAGAAGGTAGAAATTAAGATGGGAAATACTTTAAAATTCAGTAACAAAAAATGAACCACTTTAGTCCATTCAAAGAAATAAGGAAAGAACAATGATGCATTTTTAGTTATTTAACTTATCACTATTTGGTCAAGTGATATTTTATATTCAGACCTCTGATTTTAGCAGGTAATGCTGAGTCAAGGTAAACAGAGCCACACCACAAGGAGGACCAAGCATCCAAAATTAAAGTCTCATCTTAAGAAGGGGTATTTATGCTTCTTGTTTTAGGGAAGATACAGAAAGTTAATAATTTTATGGTGTTGATCTCTAAGTCTTCTTTATATTTGAGATTAAAAATAAAGGTATCCCTAGAAGATGATTTTTTGAACAGATGTTTTCTGTTCAAGCAATACTGTTGGTTCATGATAGATGCAGATTAGTGTTCAGACATTATTACAATAGCTAGCTAACTTTCTGCCTCAATTTAGATTCTTAAAACCACAGAGGACACCCCAGGAAGTATTACAGGAGATAAACAACAACTCAAGCTGGAGATCTTTAGTCCCTAAATCTCTTTCCAGTATTCTCCTTAAACTCTTACTCTTTCAAAGGAGACAAATAATGACTTCTAATGCTGCTGGCCTCATAGATGTCCTCACTCTCAGAAAATACTATTTTCTTTTCCTTTCAACCTCTCTTTAAGTTGATAAGTTTATGTACATTGAGCCGTTACCTCATGTGCTCACTTAATATAAGAATTTTTTTCTTGATAGCCTGCAATGGGACATGATCTGAATATCACTCTTTTTTTGTACCAATAACAGAAATACTATTTCTGTTTTCAGATCTACCTTTCACATGAGTGTCAAGTAGATTGATTACAGTGTATAATCTCCTAAAACAGAAATTTCAAGAAGAGAGAGACCATTTACAGTATGGTCAATCTGAGACTAATGAAGATTAATTCATAAAAACCTGCAAAATCCTTGAACTTATTCTCCTCCTTTATCAAGGTATATGTTTGATCAATGAGCAATGCAGAGAAGGCAAATCAGAGAAACAACATAGTAGAAAAAGTGTTCTGATAAAAGTTGTCAGGGTTTGAAATTTAAATTGTCCACCACAGGCTCACGGTGTTAGAATACTTGGTGACTAGCTGTTGGCACAGTGTGGGAACCATTAGTGGGGTGAACCTTGTTATAGGAAGCACTTCATTATGGAAAGACTTGAGCTTTGGTAATCTAGCCTGTTCCTGCCCACTCCCCTTCTTTTGGTTACTATGGCTTCCATTTTTTCATTCTATCCACAATGGGATCATAAAAAATAATAAACCTTTTCTCTTTTAAGCTGTTAGCATGAGAGTATTTTCTCATAAGAAGAGTAAATGCAACAGATGCATCATTTTTATCTTTTTGAATGAATTAATCTTTTGGATGTATGGACCAAGCTGTTTTCTTAATATAGTTTGAACTATATTCCTGTCATTTGAGTTTAAAGAGCTAAAATAGAGTTTCTATTTTATTTGTATTCTCAAATTTTCTGCAGTTATTTGTTCTTCCTGTTATATATGGAGCACACACTCTGCATTAAGATCGACTTTACTATGCCTATCGTGTTTCCTTTTCAATATATATATTTTTCTTTTTTTATTTGTGTGTGTGTGTGTGTGTGTGTGTGTGTGTGTGTGTGTGTATGTGCGTCATAGAGTACTATGAACTCCTGTGGAGGCCCAAGAATAACTTCAGAAATCATCCTGGATGGCACTACCTCCTTTTTGTTTTACTCAGGAGTTTCTCATGCTCTGCCTTCCAAGACTGAAAGTCAAGGCCATTACTATTTCTGCTTGGTGTTTTTATGTGGGATCTGGGATCCACACTCAGGTCCTTTTGCTTTCAAGGCAGAGGCTTAACCCCTCAGCCATAGCTCCAGCACACCAACTTGCATTGTTTTTAAGTACCTCAATATGTGTTTCACCCTGAAATATTACTTTTCTTCTTCTATTGATAAGTCATTTATGTATGCTTAAGGAATTTCTTGTTCTGTTAATTTTTCCTCTTCTCTATAGAGGCTGTTTTCCTGATAATCCTTCTTGTTCAATTCAGTTGTACAATGAACAGTTCTAAAGTGAATTATATCCCTTCAAATATGTTCAGGATAAAATGGCTAGAAGCTGAAGGACAATGATCATTTCATTGGATTGAAAGGCACAACCCAGCAGACCCCAACATACTATGCAAAGAAGGAAGCTGAGACTGCAATTTGACCAACAGTGGACTTAATCAAAAGCCAAAGAAGGTCTCAGTCACCAGACTTTAAAGCTACAGAGAGAGATTAACACCCTTGAAGGTAGAATGTCCCCGGTCATATAGTCTTAGAATTTTGACTTTCAGAATGTGAAAGGGTAAGTTTATTTAATTTTATATTAATATGCTTTTGGTAGTTTGTTATGGCACAATATTATTGCAGCTATTATAAAATAAACATGTGAAAACCAATATATACTTTTTTATTAATTGAATATTTAAGTTCTTATTTCTGCCAATGAAGTTTCCAATCTTACATACAGCCCTGGTTTTGCTACAGCAAGAAAGAATGGGAAAAATACAAAATGTGCAGAAAGAGTATTTGCAACCACACAATTGGAAGATTTCAAATGGAAGCAGATTATTGTCTGCTTTTCCATTAACAGAGATACATTGCTTTCTAGTCAAATTGTGATGTTTTTCTTGAGGAAGAAATGAATAACAAACAGTACAGGAACTCTGAAACTGAACAGACATGAGAACAAATTATAGTCCAGTCTTAGCTCAAGGATCTGGAGCATTCTCTGACCCAAATAGAACTATATAAGACTTCTGATCTGAGTTTGAGAAGGAAATCTTTGTTCTTTTTATGGACTTGAATGTGAGAAGAGTACAGAGGTAAATTTTGCTGATTTCTCCTCTAGTCTTAGAATAGAATCATCCACAGAAACAAAAGTTGATGTATTTTAAATAGAAAAAATTCTTTTAATGATGAGATATAATGAATCATATTTTGTACAAGTCACTTAACATGGTGCCTACTTATATATAGCAAGTGGCACTCGATATAATTCCTAGAATATAATTTATAATAATTTTTACCACATTAGGATAGAATTTTTTTGCATTAGCAAATTTTGTACTAACAAAGAGTAGTGGTTTTTCAACCTTGGTTGAACCTTATAATCACCTGAACAGCTTTGCCAAACTTCCAATGTCCACTGACACTCCACAGCACAGAGATTGACTCTCTGGGGTGGAGAGGTGGGCCTAACTTAAACTGTATTCTTAACTTGGTTACTTCCATGTGCAGCCAAGGCTGAGAAGCACTGCTTTAAGGCTAACTCACAAACAGGATTTGTAGAGACAGAGAGAGAGAAAATAAAGAAGGCTTTTACTTTAAATAGCAGCCTTAAGTGTTGTCTATTTATTGTGTCAAGATTTTGAAGTTCCCTACCTCTGTGGAGACAGTTTCTAATCTTGTTTATGTTCCCTCTGGCAAATTGTTGGTAGTTTTCCATAGCAGGAGTTAAGAGGATGTCTTTGCAGCCTCGGTGGACTATGCTAGTTTGTTTTTACTCTGTGAAAAAACCCTCCAAGCTTTTGAGCTTATTATTTTTATTAGGGACTAATAAATTTAACTGAACCATATTACTATTTTAAAAGACATAGTGTTTTATATGTGGCAGACCAACAGACAGAGGTACATTTAAAACCTTCAGCTTGGCTTGTGAAAGGTATTTGTTTTGCATTAATAAGCAGTGTTAAATTGTGTGCAAATTATGGAAGGATTTATTAGGTCTGAAGTCCTATTTTCTAGTCTCTATGGCCTTTTGATGATCATTGCTAAACACTATTGGAATTGCGAGAATGTAAAGTGACTATGTGGTAGGAAAAAAGAACAGTGAGTTTAGAGTGAGAAGCAAACCTTTGAGGTGCTGTGTTCTTCATGTTGATTTAAGTTAGTTTTTAACATGCAAAATACAGTAGATGAATTGTCACTCATAAACTTTCAGGGTAGATAAAGCAAAATGAGTTTCAAATCAAAGTTAAATGTTTGAGTAGATGGCCCAGGGGTTAAAGCTTTTGTCTTGCAACAAAAGGACCTGAGTTCAGATCCCCAAATTCCATATAAAAAAGTTTGGTGGAAAGGCAATATACAGATTCAATGCTATACCAATCAAAGTCCCAAAGCAATTCTTCAAAGAAGTTGACCAAACAATCTCAAAGTTCATATGGAGGCACAAAAGACCCAGGATAGCAAAGACAATCCTGAGTAACAAAAACACTGCTGGAGGTATTACCATACCAAACCTAAGTCTATACTACAAATCCATAGTTATAAAGACAACCCGGTATTGGCTCCAAAATAGACACACAGATCAATGGATAAGGATTGAAGACCCAGATATAAGCCCACAAAATTACAGCCATTTGGTCTTTGACAAAGGGGCCCAAAAAATCCAATGGAAAAAGAAAAGCATCTTCAACAAATGGTGCTGGCAAAACTGGATCTCCACCTGCAGAAGATTAAAGCTGGACCCGTACTTGTCACCATGTACAAGACTTAATTCCAAATGGATCAAGGACCTTGATATCAGGCCAGAGACTATAAAAACCATAGTTGAAAGGATAGGGAACTCCCTCGAGCTGATTGGGCTAGGACAACATTTCCTAAACAGACATCCAATGGCACAGTCATTGCTACCAACTCTCAACAGTTGGGATCTTGTGAAATTAAAGAGCTTCTGTTCAGATAAAGAGATTGTAACAGGAGCTCAAAGGCAACCCACAGAATGGGAGAAAATCTTCACTAACCACACATCTGATAGAACTCTGCTGTCTAGAGTGCACAAAGAACTTAGAAAACTAAACACCAAGGAAACCAATGGCCCAATTAAAAAATGGGCCCTGGAACTTAAAAGAAACTTTACCAGGGATGAAATTAAAATATCTAACAAATATCTTAAAAAATGCTCCACTTCTTTAGCCATCAAGGAAATGCAAATCAAAACCTCCTTGAGATATCATCTCACCCCAGTCAGGATGGCAAAAATCCACAATACAAACAACAACAAATGCTGGAGAGGATGTGGAGAGAGGGGAACTCTCCTACATTGCTGGTGGAAATGCAGGCTCATACAGCCACTCTGGCGAGCCGTCTGGAGATTCTTAAAGAAATTAAAGATTGAAATGTCATATGACCCTGCTATTCCACTTTTGGGAATAACCCCCCATACAGCAGAGGTTCACCTCGATAGCACAAGCACGACCATGTTCATAGCAGCACTGTTTACAATAGCAAAGACATGGAATCAACCCAAATGTCCAACAGTTGACGAGTGGATAAGGAAACGGTGGTACATCTATACAATGGAGTACTACTCAGCCATCAAAAATGATGAATTACTGGAATTTGCTGGAAAATGGATGTCATTAGGAACAATTATATTAAGTGAAGTATCCCAGACCGAGAAAATTAAGCACCATATGTACTCCCTAATAGGTGGCTCCTAGTACCAAACCCACCCAGCCCACCTAGAGACAGTAATTGCAAGGATTATGAACAGGAGGGATGGGGTAGGAGGGCCACACCAGAAACAAGGAGAGAAGGGACCATGTTACAGCAGAGAAAATAGGCCTCCATCAAGGACTCAAATAAGTAATGAGACATCTGATTAAGTTCACAGACTTTTGTTCCTGATCATTTACTACTGAGGGGGTATGATCTCACCAGAAGAGGAGGGCATATAGTCTGGCAGATAAAAAGTAACCATTTTGCAAATGGGTGATAGACCCCTCCCTCACTGTGGTTTCCCACTTTTATTACATCTACCTTTGAATGTGCTTTTATCACAAGACTCTAGTTTAACAGCTTTTTGTCTCTGGCCAGGGGGTGACATACAATGCCCACCAGGATGGGGTGAAGGGCATTGCAGGAGCAGCAAAACTGAAAAAGAAAATCAACAAACCACAATCCAGAACTTCAGAGAGTCTATATCAACCACATAGAACTAGGCCAGCCTAATCTCTCCCCATCCTGAATCTCAGGGAAATTTGCGGAAGAGGGGGCGGTAAGAGTGTAAGAGCAAAAGGATGGGTGGAGCAATGATATGTAAGATACTCCATACAAGTTAGGGCTGAAGCAATCATAATTGGACTTTACATGCCCTGTGCATTGTCCCACACACTATTGACCCCACAAAGTCTAGCATCTGCTAAAGGCTCCAAGATCCTTGGAGGCAAGGGATTGGCAGCCACAGCAGTGTTCCTATACCTAAAGGGAACACGGGAAAGGGTTCAGGGAAAGGCCACTGGGTCCTTGTATGTCATCGGAGAGGAGGGCCCAGAGGAAAATCAGGCATGCACAAGAAAGGACTCTCTGGGAATTGGGGCGGGAGGCACTGGGAGATGGGAAGGGAGGGGGGTGGGGAAGAGGAGCAGAGGGTAGGGGGGGAGGAGGAGGGAGGGAGGGAACTGGTGTACCTATTAAGTTTGTATGAGCTGAAATAATAATAAAAAATGTATTAAAAAAGTTTGGTGGTAATAGCAGAAATATGCAAATCCTGCTTTGGAAGGTAGATCCTGGGAATCCTCAGCAAAAAATAAGGAGGTTGAGCAATCCAGCATGATTTCTGATGACACCCTTGTGGCTCTATATGCCCACTTACACACACACACACACATACACACACACACACACACACACACACACACACACACACACACACACAATTGAATAAATATAAAAAAAATTTAGAATGTGGTGACTTTTTAAATAGACCATACCTCGAGGGGTGATAGACCCCTCCCTCACTGTGGTTTCCCACTTTTATTACATCTACCTTTGAATGTGCTTTTATCACAAGACTCTAGTTTAACAGCTCCTTGTCACACTTTCCTAGCAATTCGTCAACAAAGACTGAGGTCATGAAAACTCTCTCTTTTAATGTTCTCATGTTTCTCCTCCTCTCCACTTTCTTCTCTTTATATTTCTTCTCACCATGCTTTTGTGAAGGATGTTTCTCTTTCTTATTTCCTGTCCTCTCTGAAATTAACTAGCTTTTACTTTTCAGTGTTCTCCCACCCAAGGCTAAGGTAAGGTTCCCTTGACCCTCTTCAGTACTCCCCTTCCCCCCTTAGTTTCTCTTGTTAATGGGATTCCTTTATGGACCCCACACATTGTGAAAGTCACTTTCCCCATTCCCTTTTCCCCTTTAACCTAAAAATAGCCATAAGAATCCTGGGTCTCTGGTGTTCTGTATTCTGTCCCCTGTTAGTCAGATCAGAGGAAAAGGATTCCAACCTTTGTAGCTATCCATAACAAACTACACAGCTTTGAAATAATTCTTTGCTAATTGAACATTATTGAGTACCTGACAAGTCCCAGGAATTGTTTCATTTAACAGCCAATGAGGTATGCAGGATGCAAAGATGTAAAATCCCAAACTACAAAAAAGTTAGAATTTAAAATAAGGTTTAACTTCATGGAGATATGTTATCAGTGATGTATTAACGCCCAGTTCTAGTTCTGGGGGAAGAAACCATCTAAAAAAGAGTC
Organism: Typhlomys cinereus; assembly: GCA_023101885.1. Classification (NCBI taxonomy): domain Eukaryota; kingdom Metazoa; phylum Chordata; class Mammalia; order Rodentia; family Platacanthomyidae; genus Typhlomys; species Typhlomys cinereus. The sequence continues at coordinate 2,194,956 of JALPQD010000359.1, read as the reverse complement.
ACAAACACTGATGTCCATTACGCCTTTTTCCTGCAAGCTATTTTGTATGTTAGTTTAGAATGTACTGTTCATTAAAAAAAAAAAAAAAGGATGCTGGGAAGATGTCCTCATTCTCTATCATGCCATGTGTCACATCTCAGCTTGTCATTTTAGAATTCTCTGACACTGCGATCACCGCAGCAGTAGACTTTTATAGGAAGCTGGCCAGGGTAAAAGGACAAGGTTGCTAAAAGTGTATATACCTAGGTGGCAAGTACTGTTTTGAGAAATTTTGGAAATATTTTCCTTTTCAGGAAAGATGTAATATCAGGTTAAAGAACTGAATAATTATACAAACTTGTAAATTCATTTTATAGGCCGTCTCTTAAAATGTCTCCCAGCTTTGTTAGAATGATCTTTAAACTTAAGGAACATGGTATTTTTTATGGAAATACAAGAAATTCATTTATCAGAATTAGCTAAAACCATACCTGTACCTACAATCCAAATACAATCTCATAGGCAAACAAAACATGGAAAAGACCTTTCCTAGAAAATATTTTTTTTTCTTTTAACAGGATGGAACTAAAATCCAAAAGTGGCACAGGATTCCCATCTTTAAAACACTAAGGTAGTGTGTGTGTGTGTGTGTGTGTGTGTGTGTGTGTGTGTGTGTATGTGTGTGTGTTTGCATGTTTGAGAGTGTGCCATTGGTTGTTTCTGTGTGCTTATGTGTGTATATGCATGTTTGAAAATGGGTTAGTGTGCATTTATGTGTGCACATGTGAGTGTGGATCTGTGTGTGCATGCATACTCGAGCATGGGTCAGTGGTATATGTGCATGCATATGTGTGTACATGTGCTTTTCCTTGAGTTTGAGTGTGAATATATGTCTGCATGTATATGTACGAATGTTTGAATGTGGGTGAGTATGTTCTTATGTGTATGACTGTTTGAACATGGGACAGTATGTGTGTGTGTGTGTTTGTATGTATGTTTGTATGCATACTTGTCTGTGTATGTGTGCTTTGCCCTGAGTTAAGCTATCACTACTTCTGAAATAATAAGTCAAAATTAGAAATAATTTGATCATGTTCTAATTGTACTATGACATATTTTTCCTCAAATGGGATGATTAATGTGCAAATATTTCCAGGAACTTTTAAAAGTTTTTTGATTAATTAAGCTTTTTAAAACAAAATTTTACAAAAAAAAATTGTTGTTCCTGCCCCATCCCTGACTCCTGTCTCTTCTCTTACCCTCCTTTTCCTACCCCAATTCATTCCTATCCCTCCTGTTTTTATGATTCTTTGCTTGTGGAGACCATGGGGCTCTCTTTGGTTTGTTCATAGTAATACAGGATCAGGCTTCTGTGGTAATATGAGTGGACCTTCAGTGGCTAAACCTGCTCACTGGTTGAGATGCTCCCCTTCACTTATCTAGCTCCTGCCCCTATAATTCCCACCCAAATTTAGGTTCTTAGAATATTACCACCCCTCTCCTTTTTTTAACTATTTTTTTTTATTTTTCTGCTCATACAAACGTAATATGTACCCCTGTCCCCTCCCTCACTTCACCCCTCCCTGGACCTCCCTGCTTCCTCCCTTCCTTTCTCCTTCCCTTCCCCCTCCCTCCTATTTCTCCCAGTGCCCCCTCTCCCCATCTCTGAAACATCTTTTAATGTGTATATCAAACTTTCCTCTGGGTCCTCCTCTCTGATAAGGTGTAAGAACTCAGTGGCATTTCCTAGAACTCTTTTTTGTGTTCCCCTTAAGTATAGGAACACTATTGTGACTGTTAACCCCTTGCTTCTAAGTATCCTAGTGCCTTTAGTTCATGCTAGACTTTGAGGGGTCAATGATATGTTGGTCATTGCACAGATCATGCAGAGTCCTATTACAATTTCTTTGGCCCTAACTTGTGTGGTGTATCTTGCATATCATGTCTTCTCCCATCCTTGTGTTCTTAAAATCTCACCACTCCCTCTTCCGCAAATTTCCCTGAGCTTCAGGATGGGGAGAGATTAGGTAGGCCTGATTCCAGGTGGTTGATATAGAGTCTCTAATGTTCTAAATTATGGTTTGTTGATTTTTTTTTTCAGTTTTGCTGTTCCTGCAATGCCCTTGGCTCTATCCTGATGGGTGTTGGATGTCACACCCTGGCCAGAGATAAAAAGCTGTTAAAATAGAGTCTTATTATAAGGATAGATTCTAAGGTAGATAGAATAAGAGTAGGAGATTGCGGTGAGGGATGGGTCAATCTTCCATTGCAAAATGGTTACCTTCTATCTGCCAGACCATATGCCTTCTCTTTCTGGTAAGATCATACCCCATCAGGTGCAAGTGACCAGAAAGGAAACTCTGTGAGCTTAACCAGATGTCTCGTTACTTACTTGCAGTACTTGATGGTGGCCTATTAACTCCCTATACTATATCCCCTCTCTCCTTGTTTTTGGCGGGGCCCTCCTTCCCCTTCTCTCCTGTTTATAATCTTTGTAATTACTGTAGGTATTACAGATTTATTTTTGAGTGTATCTCTAAGTGGGTTTGGTACTAGGATCCACCTATTAGGGAGTACATACGGCGGTGAACACAGATGCAAAGATTCTCAACAAAGTCTTAAAAAATTGGATTCAAAAACATATCAAAAAGATCATTCACGGGGATCAAGTAGGCTTTATCCCAGGCACACAAGGTTGGTTCAAGATATGCAAATCAATAAATGTAACTCACCATATAAACCAGTCCAAAATTCAAGACCACATGATATTCTCGATAGATGCAGAAAAAGCTTTTGATGAGATCCAACAGCCTTTTATGATCGAAACTCTAGAGAAGGTTGGAATGGAAGGAACCTTTGTCAATATAATAAAAGCTGTCTACAACAAGCCCACAGCAAGGATTATACTCAATGGGGAAAAACTCAAAGAATTCCCGCTTTGATCAGGAACTAGACAAGGCTGTTCACTTTCACCACTTCTCTTCAATATTGTACTTGAAGTCTTGGCTGAAGCCATAAGACAAGAAAGGGAGATAAAAGAGATTCAAATAGGCAAGGAAGAAGTCAAGTTATCTCTATTTGCTGATGACATGATTTTATAGCTGAGTGACCCCAAAAATTCCACCAGGAAACTCCTGGAACTAATACAGAAGTTCAGCAAGGTAGCAGGATACAAAATAAACACACAAAAACCAGATGCCTTCCTATATGCCCAGAAAGAAGTGAAAAAGCGGAGAGAAACAATCCCACTTACTATAGCCCCTAAAAAAATGAAATACCTTGGTATAGACCTAATCAAGGAAGTAAGAGACCTTTACGATGAAAACTTTAAAACCCTAAAGAATGAAATAACAGAAGACACTAGAAAGTGGAAAGACCTGCCAATCCTGGATTGGCAGAATCAATATCCTAAAAATGACCATCCTACCAAAGGCAATATACTGATTCAATGCTGTACCAATTAAAATCCCAAAGCAATTTTTTAAAGAAGTTGACCAAATAATCTCAACGTTCATATGGAGGCACAAAAGATCCAGGAGAGTAAAAACAATCCTGAGTTATCATCCCTCTTCTGCAAGATATTCCCTGAGCCTTAGAATGGGAAGAGATTGGATGAACAGATTAGGCCTAAAAACTCCCAGAAGAAAAAACAGGGTGTATGCTCAAACTGACTGGCCTAGTCCAGCATTTCCTTGATAGGACCCTAGATACACAGAAAATAAGACCAACACTCAACAAATGGGATTACATGAAAATAAAAAGCTTCTTTTCTGCAAAAGATCTTAATCAAGCAAAAAGGTAACACATGAAATGGGAGACAATTTTCACTAACCACATATATGATAGACAACTAATATCCAGAGTACACTAAAAACTCAAGAAAATAAGTACCCAGGAAGTAAACAACCCAATTATATATATGGCCATAAAACTAAAAATAAAGTTTTCACAAGACAAATTCAAAGGTCAAACAATATCTTTAAAAATGGAGGGTGGAGAGATTGCTCAGAGGATAAGACTCTGCCTTCACAAGCATAAGGTCCTGAGTTTGGATGCCAGATCCCAAGTAAAAACATTAGGCAGCAGAACCTACATTTCAGGTTCTGGTGGGAAGAGCCTAGGAAATCCAGTGCAAAGCAAAAAGGTGGAGAAGCAACCCAGTATGATTCCTGAAGTCACCCTTGATCCACCACAAGAACATAGTGCCCTCTGATACACACACACACACACACACACACACACACACACACACACACAATTTTAAAAAATGGTCTACCTCCCTCTATGAAAATGCAAGTTAAAACCACCCTGAGATATCATCTCACGCCAGTCAGAATGGCTAATCTGAAAAAACACATACAGTAACAACAAATGCTAGTGGGAATGTTGGGAGAAGGGAACCCCCATATGTTGCTAGTGGGAATTTTAATTTATAAAACTTCCTTGGAGATCAGTTTGGAGGTTCCTAAAAAATTTAAAAATCAAAACACCTCTCTTCAGGTCACCCCAAAGATTCTGGGTGAGCCTTGCTGAGTTGCTAATACTCTGCATTATGGCTAACTCTTGCTATCCACTTTACTGTTCTTCTACTGCCCTATTTTATTTCCTCTATCTCTGTTGTAGAAGACATTTAGGCTGAATGCTAAATGATCTTCAAATATATAGGTATAATAACAACTATTTACAGAGCAGTTTGGTGTACCGTCTTCCTGCCTATAGGTTCATTGGCTGTTTTCCTGTATTGATCTGCTTCCTTTACTTTTTTTTTTTTTGGTTCCTGTTTTAATTAACAGTAAGAGAACATATTCTATTCTGACAAGCACATCTTGAGTTCAATCAGAAAAGCTGTTAGTTGTCTCCTTGAAACTAATGCCACTATTACACTAGTGGTATGTCACAAGAGGCTTGAAGCACCCACAAGAATAGACAAACCAGAGGGAATCCTGGGGTCCATAGAAACAGACAGGCAGGAGGGTGGGAAGGATTGGGAAGGATTGATGAAGGGAAGGGAAGGAGATGAGAGGGATGGGGGATAGAGGGAAGCAGGGATAAGTACTCAATATGCTTGTAAAAGTAGAAAATAAAATAATTAAAAATTAATATAATAAAAAATTGAAATACCATATCATCCAACTAAAACGTTCCTAGGAATATTCCCAAAGAATGTGACATCCTGCTACAGAGTCACATGTACAATCAGCTCCATTCATAATAACAAAGAAATGGAATCAACTTAGTTGTTTAACAGTAGACAAATAGTTAATAAAAATGTGGTATATAAACACAACGGAATACTATTCAACTGTCAGAAAAAATGAATTAATGAAAATTTCTGGTAAATGAATGGAGTTGGAAGAAATTTCCAGGAACTTTTAATGTTTTGTTTTAAATTCTTTTGAAATTTTATAAAAGTTTAGTTTTAAATTTTTCTTAGAACATTGATTTAGTATTTTCTTTATATTAGGTTAATCTAAATGAAATCAGTCTTATTTCAAAAACTCATTTTTATAGATATGCCTGGCCTACAACTTGACTAGCATGTCAACATTATTGAAACACTCTTTTGAGAGGAAATGGTTTATGAATGCAATATACAAACAACTTTTATCTCTGTGCCTATAAAATTTTGTGTCTTAAAGATACAATCAAAAATTAGTTTTCATTAGCTGTTCCCCATACCAGACCATAAAAATAATCTATGAATTTGTTTCTGAAAGCCATCTTGAGTTTCCTTCTTCATCTTTTGGACCTATAGCATTCGGGATTCTTTTCAAGATTTATATCACTATAAAGATTTCAGACTTAATGGCTTGTTTCATACTTGAAGAACAACCTTACAAAGCAAAATACACAGACAAGAACATCCAAGCACTTGAATATGGGTATAGATGGAATTTTTAGAGATATATTAGCATTTCTTCTACATTTAAACAAACCAAGATAAGATATTGATGATTTAGGTACAAAGGGTATTGAATAAAAATGCTAAGGAAATAGTGATTATAAAGTAGATATTAATGTCAAAGGAAACTTGTGCAAATTGTTCTCTAGTTTCACTATAGTAATTATTTTGAATCAATAATTGTTTTTGAATTCATTTCATTCCCCTACTTTCCAACTTTCCATCCCTAACCTGTCTTCATTACATTGTTCCTATGCATGTCCATGCACCTTTTAAAAAGTCCATTATTTGAATATCTACATTCAACTGGTATTTCAAACTATTACTATTGTGTAATGCTTTAACTTAGAAAATATGCAAAGATGAACATTTTAAAATCCATTAAAATTGACTGACTCCTGTTTAATTTTATATAATATATGAATCACATAAAGCTATTAAGTAGCTATTTGCTTGACTACACTCTTAGATCTCAACATTCCCATCATGAACTTTACAGTATGCTTATTATTTGTTCACTCATCTGGTCAGTATATTCCATATCAGGGATTTCTTGCATTGAAGAAGATGTTAATTCCACAAATATGACAGCTTACATGCATGATGTTCTAAGCATGAGGTGGAACCTGACCTGATGCATAAGGAAGACAAAACTATGCTAAAGACATCCACAAAACAAGAAGTTTATGAAAGGGGTAGGTAGGTATGGATATAATGCTTGGTTTGGTCCACTTACAAGGATGATGAGTATTTAGAAGATCACAAAACAGAAATGAGGAAAGCAAAGAATGATTTAAATAACAATGCTGAACCTAGTAGTGTGAGCCATGCAGTGTGATATTAGTGTGATCTGAGTAGTGTTGGTGGGCAAGGGAATATGAAAACTGACAGGAAATTTTTCTGGACAAAGATCAGGGAGGATCTTGAATCAAGGAGGAAGAGTTCTTATTTTTTATAATTTTATGTCAAAGTAGCAATCTGGAATTAACAAAGCAATTCTCCTCTCTCAGGTAGGTAGTTCAAGTAAAATATACTTAAACATCTTGTTACCTTGTGTAAGGCTATTAAGCTGATCAATGGCAGATCTCAACTGAATTTCAGATTGAGAAGGCTAGAAAAATTGTGAACATTTCACAACACTACATTCTGACTTTTTAATTAATATATTTTTAATATTTTATTTATTTTATGTGTGTGTGTGTGTGTGTGTGTGTGTGTGTGTGTGTGTGTGTATCAAAGGGCACTGTATGTCCTTGTGGAGGACGAAGAATGATTTCAGAAATCATTCTGGATGCTTCTACCTCCTTCTTGCTTCATTCTGGGATTTCTCAGGTTTCACCCACCAGGGCGGGAAGTGCAGGCTGCTGAGATTTCCACTTGGTGTTTTTAGGTGGGAACTGGGGTAAGAACTCAGGACCTTCTGCTTGTGAGACAGTCTTAACCCCTGAGTTATCTCTCCAGCTTCACTCTGACATTTTATTCTTGGAGAAATCGATAACTATTGGGAAAGACCAAAGCCACTCTCTTACAGAATCTAGAAGGGAGTAAGACCATTGGAGCTGACAAAAGCAACTTTAGAGACTTAGTTTACACTTTTGGGGATACAGCCCAACATTGCTGGGATGGTGTAGGGACAGAAGTGGGATTGGATCCATAGCTGGGTACTAGTGAACAATGATTGTGTGGTTTCAGCTTACGTTATCCTTTTTTTAAATGTAGTCCAGGACTCTAGCCCTTGACATAGTTTGCCCATATTTAAGGTGAGTCTTTTCACCTAGGTATATCTTACAGATTTTCCCAGAGATTTATTTCTATAACAATTCACATTCCTTCAAATTGACAATATTAACCACTATAGTGTATACACTGAGATATGTAATTCCACATAAATTCAGGTGTGAAATAAGATGTTTTAGCCAGAAAGATAGCTGTAGAGACTAACTAGATGGTAAAAATAATATGAATGTACCCTAAAATAAGTCATCTGTCTTGAATACTTTCAATTAAAACAATTTTTTGCACATTTTAGTTTCTTTCATAACCCAATAAGCTACTGCCAGATTAACATTTCTGTAAAGAACAACTCTAGACATATGTGAAACACAAACAGCCTGAAGGCACAGGGCAGTAAGCAAATGCAGGCAGAAAGTAGACAGGTGTTGGCAATTAGAGGAAAGAAATGGCATACTGTACGTAGCAATATATTCTATAGCAACCTACAGAATTTCTGTTGGAGTGAACAAGAACTAGAGTTCAGAGAAACAGATACTGAGAAATAAGGAAAAAAATACATATGGCAGTGGAGAGGAACTACAAATTCTGTTTAAATAAATCTACCTTAAATCCCTAGTTTTCTCGTGAATCTCACGTGCACAAGGAAGACTCCAAACAGCAAAATTAAGATTAATGAATTAAATGGAGATCTGAGCTCCTGATAAAGGAAGAGAAATTGTTTTCAGTTTGAAATCAATCAAGTTTATGGACTACTAAAATGGAATACACAAATGAAAAACAAATGCTCTCTAAAGTAAGGTCAGAGAATTCAGGGTCTTTGTGATGCAATGATGACATCCTGCAGGCAAAGTCCAAAATAATCCCTCATATGAGGTTTCCAAACTATGAATTTTCTGGAGTGTATAACAGTTAACCTGGGTTGGAGAGGTGGCTCAAGAGTTATGACTCTGTCTTGCAAGCAGAAGTTTCTGAGTTCAGATCTCAGGTCCTATGTTAAAAACTGCAGGCACTTCCTGCCCTAGTGGGCGGAGCCTGGGAAATCCCAGAGTAAAGCAAGAAGGAGGTAGAAGCAATTCAGGATGATTCTGAAAGTCATCCATTGTCCTCCACAGGGACACACAATGCCTTCTGATACACACACACACACACACACACACACACACACACACACACACACACACTAAAAGTATTTTGTAAAAAATCAACCAAAAGAACCCTGAGGTAATTCAGAGTTTAGGCCTGGTTAAAAGAATTTTAAATTGTGTTTTATAATTATTTTACATTATGGGAAAACTTGTTATAACAGGGACAAGACAGGATCCATTGAAAGATAAGTGGAAACCAGAAGAAAGAATAAAATGAAAATTCTGGAACTAAAAAAAATTCTACAAAAACAAGTCACTGGACATGTTTAGCTGCAGATTGAAGATGTAGGTCCTGTGAACCCAAGAACACCAAAGGAGATTAATGACATGTATTTAATGTGAAGAACAGAGAGAGTTTAAACAGAGAAAATAGCAGAGTCCTAGAGATTTGTATGTGCTACAAAATCAAAAGTTTTAATACCCATGTAAGCACAGTTTCAAAAAAGAGAAGAAAGATTGGGTTAGAAAAAATATTTGCAGAAAAATGTCTGAAATTACCCCAATTCTGGGCAAGCATACAAATTTACACATTCAACTAGGATAAAAATGAAGAAGTAGCTACTAAAAAGTGAAGATAGAGAATTTTTTTGAGCAACTGTTCTCAGAGCAAGGGAGACAGCAGATGCAGGGATAATATTTTATACTGCCAAAAGGAAAAGAACTATCAATGTAGAATTGTGTATCTGGTGAACGTATCTTTCAGAAATGAAGGCAAAATGATGAAATGTGCTCTCATGAAGCATTAAAGAAGTTTTTCAACTTGAAAAACACATAGAGAAAATGGAAATTCAGATTTACAGAAAGAAATGAAGGCTATCACAATGAAAACTGTTGGGTAGCTAAAAAATATTTTCTTCTTAAAATTTTTATGATATAAAACTAAGATTTTAACAATATGTATACTATATGCAATTAAAATATATTTGCTTTTTAATGGATAAAGGGTTATTTATTCAGATAATGTCATAAAGTCTTAATATTTTATGTGAAGTACCACACTATTAATTATAAATGTAAAAAAATCTGCATAGAAAACAAGCACAAAATATTAGTTCAATATCCAATAGATAAGTGAAATGTAATTTAAAAGAAAATTCAGTCTACTCAATCCATTCACCTGAGGATGATTGTTTAGCATTACAGTGTACAATATTGAGTGCAACACAAAAGGAAGAATCTTCAATATTCTAAACAGAATTATAAGAAAATGAGAAAGCGATGTTACTCATTTCCACTGTGGAGGTATAATCAAAACCAGACTTTTTTCTTTTCTTTTTTCTGTTCTATGCCAGGAACAGAATCCTGGCTCTTACTCTATAAAACAAGCTTTCTGCATATTATTTATTGAATTTGGCTCCATATTTTTAAATAATCTGAAAAAATGTTATTTGAGAAAAGCCTCCAGAACTGAGGAAAGAACTCATCAGGCAGTGTCTTAGCCCCAACATCACAAAATCTAGCCCTCTACTTGGAAGGCCAGACTTTCCTTGATATGCATGCCTTTTTATGCCAAATATGCATTGATGTTAAGCCAAGGATATGTGAGAGTAGGGTATTTGTTTATTATTTACCAATGAGACATAAGAGTTTTATACATTGGGGCTGTTATCATGAGATTATCTTCTTCCTATATCCAGTTTGTGGGAAGCCAATTTATAAGCAGAAATCCATTTTAATTTTCCATGAGAAATCGCTGTGATAGGAATGGGAAAAAGTATAGGTATGTATCCTTGGTGCAATTTTTTCCTAATGGGCAGAAACATGGAAATTCTTGATTCTAATCCAAAGGAAGTCAGGACACAGGAATCAGATAAATGATAGGTCTATTATTACCAGTTAAGACTACGTAATACATTCATCTCACAATGGTCCTGTCCCAAGGAAACAATATCATACTTACCCTAATTCCTCATTAGATTTTCCTTGCATGGGTGCTGCCACTAAATGTGCTGAAATTCTTGCAAGACTTTTGAATTCTACTGCTTATCAATACATTCTCGCTTTAGCTATATTAGAATATTAAAAAAGGTGTGGTACAGTCTTGCTGACACAAGAGCCTCCTACACTGTTTTAGTTGACATTGAAATTCCCAGCTCTTGAACATGTCAGATCGACAGTATGATATCTTCTTCCCTTATTTTCACAGTGGTATTCTCAAAAGTCAGATGTTCTTCTAGACTCTGCCATGCAAATAATAGCTAGGAATCACATCAGTAACCAACATCAGTGATACACAGGTGAAAACGATTTGAGGCTATATGCACTTTAAGATTTCTACTTGCTTTTGGGTATTGTGATTATATCTTTCTTGCACTTTTTTATTTCTAACTATTAATTCATATATTCATGGAGCTTAAAAGTGACCTTAGAGATCATCTGACTCAATAGTGTCATTTTATATGAGAAGGAAGTGCTGCTCCAGAGAGTTTTAAGCCATACAATATGCAAGTAGTAGGCACTGGAAATAAAGTTAGGGTCCAATGCCTTCCAGACTGCGGTGTTCTCTACTGCCTTAGGGGCATGAGACATTTTAAGAGTGAGATCACCACATAAATTTATTTGGTGTTTTTTAGACTGGAAACTTTATCTTTTTGAGTATTTATGATTTTATTACTACTACCATAGGCAAACATATAAAAATAGTAAGTGCATGTGAGTCAGTATTACTGTCATGTGAATTTAATTTATCTAAAAAAGTTTTTATATCACAAAAGGCAAATGATCTATTTTTAATTAATGCTAGATCAATATGACTTTTCTGATATTATTCTGGATTTATTTCCCTAGTAATTGTCACATAAAATATGTGTTACTATAACTAAGACCAACTCTAAGGTGAAACAACATAAATAGACACCATAAATTATAATTACATTATAAATTATTTACCTTTATATTTGTGGATTGACTATGTGTTCATGTAAAAATGTAAATAAAATAACCCTCATATAAACTTTCATAATGAATGACAATTCTAAGAAGAGGAAATGGAAAAATATTGGGAAATATCCATTATTTGTTCTTTAGCCATGAGATTGAACGATTCCTACATGTAGCATAGAATGTAAAGGTAGTAAAAGAAAAAAAAAAACTATCTTGTGATTCATACTGATAGCCAAATATCCAAATTTCTATCTTCATTCCTGGTTACATTTTGAGTTCAGCTTCTTAGTCAACAGAGAATGACAGGTATATCTCACCTGGAGGTAAACCTCAAGGTAAAGGTACACATACATTTTGAGCAAATAATATTATAGAATAATAAATAAATCAAGATTTTCTTAGTATTTCTGCTTATGTTTTAGCTTACATGTTTATACACAGAAATATACACATTAAAAATGCCCAAAATAAAATTTAAATTTAAAACGAATATTTCTGTCTCCCTCCCTCCCTCCCTCTCCCTCCTTCCTCCCTCCTTCCCTCCTCCCTCCCTCCTTCCCTCCTCCCTCTCTCTCCTTCCTTTTCTTTCTCTTTCTTTCTTTCTTTCTTTCTTTCTTTCTTTCTTTCTTTCTTTCTTTCTTTCTTTCTTTCTTTCTTTCTTTCTTTCTTTCTTTCTTTCTTTCTTTTCTTTCTCTCTCTCTTTCGCTCTTTCTTTCTTTCTCTCTCTCTCACTCTTTCTTTCTTTCTTTCCTCTCTCTCTCTCTCTCTCTCTCTCTCTCTCTCTCTTTCTGTCTCTTTCATTTCATTATCTCTCTTTCTTTTTCCCAATAACTTGCATATGCTGGACAAACCATCTTTCACTTAGTCACATCTTCATTCCCCAAGTAATTATCTTAGTCTCTTTTTGCTAAGTATATGTTTCCTGTTCCTTCATCTAATGTCCTAGATACAATTGTTAGCATTTTAATTGTGATGCTCTCATTCCATTAAAGAAGAAGACCAAACTAATAACAGCCTTGGAAACAAAGAAAATAGAGAAATACAAGTTGGATGTCATCTGAATGAATTATTTCTTAATTAAAATCAGGTAAACGAAAGCAAACAGTAAGCTAAAATTAAAGCTGCTTGACTGAATGAATCATCTCCTAAACAGCAGCATTTTCTATACTTTCTAGGTAGCTTTTCATTTAATGTAAATATTAATCAGTGTTTAGATTGAAGTCAGGGATTTAATAGTGTTAAGAAACATCTGTCCTTTAATCTTATTCTTATACTCAGTGATGCTGAATAATGTTATCATAGAACTTAACCTGAGTCAGCTTTCCTGAATCATAAATATTATATTATTTTCTTCAAGTACTTTCCCCTCAACAAATAAATTGATAAAATACACTTTATCAGTATGAGTTGTAAATAGAACCTCAGTCATTATTTATTTTAAAATTATAGTAAAATTTACAGGTAAATGGAGCAAATAAAGCTATTATCTACTTCCTCTCTGAAAGTGAAGCCAGACAAGGTCTTCAAGGTTGTGACTGGTAGATAAGGACAGTGATGCATATTTTACATCAGAAATCCAGTGCACAGCAGAGACGTTTTAATAGAGCCTAGCAAATTGTGTGATGATGTCTTGTTTAATATTGAATGGCCGGGACATATTAATAGAAGTGAAGTGATAGCCTAAACCTCGGTTTTACCCAGAACAGAGAATCTCATTTCAGAAATCATAGCTTACCCTTTGGTATGACAAATAGTGACTCAAAACCCAAGAGCACAAGATTTATGTCTGCATGAATAACCTAAATGTGATAACAAAGAGGTATGAGACTCAAGCTCATATGAACATCTTTGTTTGTTCATCAAATGTACACAAGTAGAGTGCCCTGTTGTGTGCTGGACATTAGATTACTCTCTGGATAACCCAGGAAAGATTGTATTCTTGTCTAGAATTTCATTATATCACAGCACAGGAGGATTGACAAATAGACATGGTAACACACTTTCTTAGGCTTTATGTAGGAAAAGTAAAATACAGTAATTTGTTTTAGATACAAGGCCCACAAGGGAGCTGCAAATTTCCTTCACCTTAATAATCATGTCTGCCTTTTCTTATAAGAAATGGAAACAATAGTAACAACAATTAATACCTATAATGTTGCTGTGTGACTAGAATGTGAACTTGTGCTTTTTGTTTGCTAAGTAATTTAAGTTTCAAACCTAGTGTTCAAAATAGGTTACTATTATTATCTACATTGACAAAGCAAGGAAACGGATGTACCAGTGAGGAAAAATAAAAATAGTGCCCCAGCAATCTGGTGATTTTTGTCTAGGCTATCAGTCACTCTTACATTCTGTTTCTTTTATCATTTGAAAATGGATTTTGAATGATGGGGAAAGGATTTCCCAGGTTGAGGAAAGTCTCATATTCATATGAATGTGTATCCAAAGGGATTATATTATGTTCATAAAAGGCAAAAAAAGTCAGGGATCCAAGATCCTGACTGTGTGCTATTGAGAAAGGAGGCAGCAAGCAGGCAGATCACAGTGTGAGATACATGTTCATCAATCTCACCTATCCTTCCATCCCACTCTACTATAATTTCCATGTTTTTACATTTCTCATATATCATGATTTCTAGGCATCCATCAATGAATGAGTTTTAGAACTATTCTGTTAAACAAAGGAAAAGCTATGACTTTCTTCCATCAAGATTCTTTCAGACCATCCTCTAAAACCATTCCAGAGTGAGTGATGAGAGAATAAAGCAAAACCGACTGAAGCCTCTAACTTGCCAGTGACTATTTGGGCTGACTCTCTGTTTTATTTCACTCTCTAAAGATGCCTGTATTCTCTTGGAACTCTGAGAAAAACTATTTATTTTTCTTTGTCAAATCATTTAGAATGAGGGGAAAATATTGACCAGGCATCTAAGGGAATTATTTACATCCTGGACAATAGCTGAAATTGGAGATGGCATTCTTGTTTCTTGCCTTACCCATCTATCTGCATCTTACTCAGTTCCTAGGTTCCCTTACATACAGATTTCCATGTTCTCAAACAACAAGCAAATACTCCCAAGCCCAGAGTTCTACCTGGCAAATTGCATGAAGTAAGAGACAGCTGATTTGCAGTCATTATGTATATGCACCACAGATTGACAAGTTTGCAAGGACACACGCATTCTCTCACTCAAGTGTCATCCGCACTGCCACCCTGCAGCCAGGTGACGATGAGGTGAGCAGTGACAGTCTATGGACACCTGCCTGTGGCCAACAGTGATGCCTAATTAACATTTTGACCCCCTTGCTCATTTTTGCCTGCCCTGGAGTGAACGCTAAAACTGTCAGTCCAGTGACTGGATGGGAATTACAGAAATAGGTTGTTTGCCAAAAATCATTAAAAAACAAAAACACATCTTTTCCCAATACTCAAAATCCTGGAAATTCCATGTAAATATCTAAGTCTGTTACTTCTTTGAAATCTTGGAAGTTTTGATAGGATTAAACCTAGGTTCTGAAAAAAAAATGAATGAATATTTGTGCCCTGGGAAAGGCATACACATTCCACCTTCACTACTATCCTTCTTTATGATCAGTGTGCCTGTCTTCCCCTAGCAGATAATTGAACCATTTTTTTCTCTGTGTATATTGCACACATATTACTACTCATTATCTTCACCTTGTTAAAAGAGATGCATATGGAAGACAGTTGACTTTAATTTGTAAATAAATTATGGAGTGATTTTTTTTGTGCTGATAACATGCCGAATGCTGGGAATACAGATGTCATGGAAAGTCTATACCTTTAAGGATAGTACACACACACACACACACACACACACACACACACACACACACACACATTCACATGCACACATAAAACATTGACAAATGATCATAGGAAAGTCACATGTGAAAATGTGAATAATATAATTAGTGCTATTTTATTTTCTTGAGAAAGGATAATGCTGTGTAGACCTGGATAAATGTTAACTTGTTATGTAAACCAGGCTTATCTTGAACTTCTGCTTCCTAAATGCTGGGACTGTAGGCATGCGCCACCATTCAGCTATAGCTACTTATTTTTAAGCTATTCCTTTGAGAAATATGACTGTATTCATTACATATATCCATGCACATATACATATGCCTAAATGCAAATTCATATATATGTATAAACATGTTTATATATATGTAAACATATACATATATAAATGACAGAGATTAAATTTTGCAATCCAGTTTGGATGTAATATGAAGTAACAACATAAATATTCTCTTAAACAGAAAGAGACCATTAGGCTGATTTACTTGAGATCTTACATATGGATTTATAATCTAACTTACTACGTAAATAAATGATAAGCTAAGCGTTTAGGAGAGTAACAGCCAATTTCATCCAATCACAAGCATCCAAATCATCATAACATCTCACGTGAGACTTAGCTCTGGCCAATCATGTGATTTCTCTTCTTTGCTTTTGTGCTCAGCATATGAAAACTCCGTGCTCACACTGTTGGATGGACCCCTCTGATCCTATTCTTGTTTTACCTATGGGCTGATACATATGTTTTCTTTGTTGAAATTAGCACTATAAAATTTAAATTTCCTAATTTTTTCAGTAATATGTAGTTTGGTAAAATTTCCTCAGTATTTAAAATAAGCATTGGCATCCAAGACCTTCAGAGTGACTGGTTCAATTATTCCAAAAACTGCCAAGTATGACAATTGATCCTTGCAGCATTCCAAGTTAATTTCTCTTTTTATACCCCACTTAATTTGAGTTAGACAGCAAAAATTATAAATTTAACAAACTTTAAACCCCATTATTTTACTCCTTTCTGCTATTAGCCCCTTATTAAGTTTATAAATGCCTTAATAATGCCTTTTATATGTTGCTTAAGAAATCATTAATTTCCTATTTATGGGAGTCAATGTTGTTCTATTGGAATGATAGGATTGTGTTCCTTCTTGAAAAGCAGATGAGGATCATAAATGTGGATTCAACCCTTTTCTATGAAAGCAGCAGTGATGGAGCTGGTGGGATAAACCAAGTGGTACAGCTGATGGGTTCCCAGGCTCTACCCACCAGAACCAGAAGTACAGACTGCCATTTTTTCCACTTGGCTTTTTTTATGTAGGACCTGGGATCTGTACTCAGGATTTTCTGCTTAATGACGCAGAGTTTTAACCCCTGAACCATCTCTCTAGTCCCACCACAAGTATTTTTTAAAAGAAGTCATGTTATCTGACGTAAAAGATTCTTTTATTTTATTTGTTATGTTTTAAGTAACAGGGTCTGCTGGAAATTTAAGAAATGAGAACTTTCTAAATGATTTATGAAGGAAAATTCTGATATGAATTCATATTTTTTCTCATTTTGTGTGGAAAAAATTCTAACTACTGCTCTATTTGGAACATACCCCATGATACCCCCATAATAGAATATAAATCACATCTATTCCATCTTCAATTAATTGTGGCACATTTCATTTTGCTGGCAGCCAATATCAACCTTTTCCCCATCTGACTTCTTGTACTTTGGAATTTTAATAGAAAATGTGCTTAATTATTTTCAATTTAGCATATTATTGTATCTAGTCCTATACTGTTCTCTATGCTTGGAGTCTTTTTAAGCTTGCATGCTACAAGAGAAAGAAATGTTCATGTACCTCATATCCTTTAAATTTTCTATGCCATTTTTAAGTCTTAGAAAGAACTCAAAAGAAAGAATAGTAAATGCTTGCTAATCATGTCTCTCTAGTCTTTTGGTTGTACCATTCTTTCACACAGTCTCTGGGAATAGACATGACAGTGTCTCAGTACTTAACTTTCTCAGCAATATTTCAAATCATGTGTTTCTATAAACAATCTCTATCAAAGTCATCCCATTTACAAGCATTGAACCCAGTTATTAAAAAGTCATGCTGAACATGGACTGTGTTCTCATTCATGTCATGAAAAGGTTTCTTCACATTTCCCTTGTACATGAACTCAACATGACAAGCTAAAAGATAGCTCAGGTTTTTCTTTTCCTGTGTTCATTCATTTGACAAATATTAATGGGTGCTTTCTCCAGACAAGACAGTCTGCTAGAAGCTATTTGGGGCACAATGATGCATCAGCAGAGGTCTGCTGTAAGGAATGCTGTCAAAGCCAGGTGGAAAGACCAGTGAGCCCAGAGCCCCGAAAACCTGTAACCAACATGCTTCTCACAGCGTGGTGCACGAAGGATAAAGTAACCCGGAGTGAACTTTTATTTTTCAAGTCAAAGAGAAAATGATCAGAAGAGTACCTTTTAATTAGGGAAAACCACAGTTCAGGAATGAATAGTTGACATATCTCACATCTATAATTTAATCAGTACAAGAACATGTTAGGAGATATGATTCCTGTGTTCAGAAGAAAAAGAAAGTCATAGTGATTAAAATGAGTGTCCCAGAGCACATAGTTTTTATTCCTTGAGACTTAATGACTCCATGAATACTGGCATTTTTGTTCTTTCTGGCTATTGAAGATGATTCTGTCTAGTAATGTAATGTGTTTGCATCTTTAGCTAGGAAGGATATAGCAACTTTAGGATGTGGGGCCTTCCTGGAGGAAAGCATGTCTCAGAAGACAGGTCTTGAGTTTGGTGTCCTAAACCTGTTTCCTCTCAGTTTGCTCTTGCTGATACTTGATGACTATAGTTGCTTGAACCACTTTCTCCTATCTGCTTCCAGCCATGCCTTCTGCTATGGCATTCCCACCATATTGGATTATATTTCCCTTGTAGAACTGCAAACCAAAGAATATCCCATTCTCCCTTTATTGTACATGAGTGTTGCCATGAATTCACTGAAGCTATGCATATTTCTATAAGACAAGTATAAGTTTTGTTCTATCATTTCACTATGAGAAAGGAAAGAAGTCCCAAGTCTCCATGAAAGACTGATGAGGATTAATGCTGATGGGGGGGGAAAGCAAAAATGCTTTCCTCAATCATAAATCCACTGATACATTATACATGCACCAACTAGTACTCAAACACATGCTATCAAAGGCAGATCAGAAGAAACCATGGGCCATAGTAAAATACAAACAGAAAAAGTTGTGCATGAATATTGTCTCACAGAAGCAAAATGAAAAGTAATTGCAATAGGTATGAGTCGTGCTCATTTCTAAACCAAAAGAATGCTCTTATCAAAGTATAAATATCCTCTTGATTTTGTTGATAGTCAACTTTAATGTTATTTATTATTATTTATTAATGTTTTGTAATGTCAAAATTCTTACATCTCTGATTTCATTGTATGCCCTTAGTTCATAAATTTAATGTATTCAGAAAACTTAAGAATGACTTGCTTCAGTTCTTAGATTGCTTCTTTAATTTAATTCATATCTCTTGTGAATATGTCAACTCATGATGATTCAAGTTATAAAATGATAGAGCATTTAACTAAGATGCAACAACTTCTCTGTGTTTCACTGAGCCCTTACACAGGTTAGAATTCCAGTTTCCCTTTGCTAAATTTGAAATAGGCTGTCAGTCTAATTTATTTGTTCTATCATTTCACTATGAGAAGCACACTCTGAGAATGAAGGATACAGCAATGAGATGAGAAATAACCAGACTACTGTGGGAAAACTTGACTGTCCTAACTTTGGAGTTAAATGATCCTAAACAAAATGAGTGTTGTCATTTCTACTTCTCTAGGTTTAAAAGGATCAGCCCAGGTTAACTCTCAGAGATGCTAGCTTTGATGAAATGTCTCAGAACTATGGCTTTAAAGAGGCTTAGTTCTCTTCTGAAGACTATCACAGCCATTTGTGTTTGATGCTACTCAACAGCAATATTATACTCAAAGCTCTGGCACAGCGCAATGAAAGAATGGAAGCTTACTTCCCAAGAGCAAAGCATAAGTAACACTTCTCATCCTTGTCTTAGCTGAGAACTGCTACCTGACCCTCAGACTCTGCTGCTTACCCACTAAGACACAGTCTACCACAGAAGATCTGCAAGGTGAAGCTTTGGTCAAATCATAAGTGATTTATATGTGCCCGACATTTTGATGGCCACTGATCAAACCGAAACAAGCATATTAAAATAATGTGCTGTAATCCCTAACCACTACTTTCTTAGCCTCTGCCTTGGCTAATGCATTATTTTCTCAGATGTCACTCTCTTTGCTAATTTTGTGTTGCCTCTATTAAAACATTTTCAGTCTTTAAAAAAAGTTCCCCCAGTGTCTTGGTTTCTTCTTCTTCTTTGTTTCTTTTAGGGTGTCCTTCATAATTTTTCTATCTTCCTAAGAATAGAAAGGCATTCTAGAAATTCTTTTCTGTGTTTGAGCTTTTCCCTCTTATTCAGCACCAGTAAAACATAAAACATGGTTTAAATAAGTTCCAAAGAGCTTTCCAAAATACCTTATTAACAAAAAAGTTATTTCTGTTGAGAACTTTGGGTGTTGGTAGCTAAATAATCATAAATAATAATAATATACCTGTTGCAATTACAAAACCTAACAAATGTTCCAGAAAAATATTGCTAATATAAAAAGAAGCATGGTATTTAGTATAAAGAAAACATTAAGATTCTTTAGTCTTTATTTTATCAACATCAAACACAGTCAGTAATGGATTCAAAATTTAAATAATTGAGAATGCATAAAACATTATAAACACTGCCTCCTTGAATGTATAGCATACATTTGAAGTATTGTGCCCTAATATTTTGGAGTTGAATTGATGCTGTTCTTATTGGTTGGCTTTCTACCTTGCTACCCAGGAATGCATCAATTGCCATGACAAGACTACTAACTACACCCTTCCCACTTATTTATTTTTTTTGTTTGTCTGGCCCATGCTCATTCTGAAAACTGAATTTCACTGATACGCTTTCATTTTCCTAGATATCACTTTCCTATGCTTTAGTTTGTCTTCTGTATTATAGGAAGCCCAGATATGTTCAGGATCCTCTGTGGTGGTCTGTTGGTTTCCTGTTCTGACCTGCCTCATCTGTTCTAGTCAAATTTACACTCTTCAGATGCAGGACACTTATTGCAATAAAAATCAGACAGCATCACAATGATCTTTTATCTTTTGGGTTGGACTTTCCATTTATTTCTCTGAACCAACAGTTGACATTTCAGTATCGTGTCTCTAACTATAGGAAATAAGCTTGATACAGAGGACTTCTAACAGTATTAAGATAAAAAACATTTGTCTCACATAGACAAGCTGATTATTTTGAAAAAGAAGCTTACTCACTAATCCAGCACTTCGGAACCATGTACTCTTATATGAACCAGGCAGGGTGGTTGTTAGCGGACACAGGCATCAGAGTTCCAGTTCAAAAGATGAAAATCAATTGCATTAGAAGGCATTCTTTTCAAGCGTGGCATGGTCCAACTCCTATTGGTTTTAATGGAAGTCATGAAGCTAACGTGCAATGTAACCTTTTTAAAATGGAAGGATTAACATTCAGCTGGAGCTGTCTCATAGTGCGTCTATTGACAGAGCATTATGCATAGAGCTTGCATTGATCACAGAGACTTAAATTTCTTCTCTTTCCTCCAGTGTAAACTGAGTAACCTATTATCCTCTCTTCCTTTATGGTAATGACTTTGTACTTACTCAGTGGGGATGTAAAAAAAATATCACTGGTTATAGGAGGTCAAAGCTCTCAAAGTGTGATTCATATACCAAGAGTAATACAATCTGGGATATTTTATTTAGATCATTTCATCTGAAAGTTCTTTATTGATTCATTTAAGAAAATATAGAGAAGGCCTATTAAAGCAAACTTACTCTTTGAAAAAAAAATGTCTGGTCCAAATCCTTTTACCATCTCACCCCCAAGACAATTTTTAAGCATGAAAATGTCTGACTTCTAAAAGTGTGCAACTGAGAGTTATAATCTAAGGGTAACCATATGATATTTTTCTGTGACAAATAATAAAGGTCATCAAAACATCCTATGGTTATAAAAATCTGTACATCAAATATATTTAGATAAATTCAATCATTTGAATTATTTTTCCTGTTACTTATGGGTTCCTTAAACATGGAAATAATTTCAAAATCAAATATATACTTTTAAAGAATAACTATAAAATCATACAAAAATGAATTACAAATAGGGAGTTTAAGCAATTGAGTTTCGTTAAGATCTTGGGACAGCTAATAGTATATGAAATAGTTACAATGATAAAATTATAAATTTCTATTATAAATAGAATTTAGTTTTCATCAGGTTGACTGCTTTTATATTATGAGAGCACATCAATATGACATTGGTTTCAGATGCTTTTATGAGCTTCCCTGAAAAATAGTTGTTTCCACTTGAAAGAGCCGTGTACAGGAATGGCATTTTAAGCATAGCTGGATGTTCCCCTCTAAAAGATCAATATATCTATGAGTGGTCACAAGCATTCACTCATTACATGGAGTTGGTGCACATTCACATCACAGCAGCTTGGTTTCTAAGTGAATATTAACATCTTCTACTAACTGTGACGTAGCTCTTAGCCAAAAAGTTGCTCTGAACTTCTGTATTTATTTCCCCACATCAAGGTAATGAAATCCATTTGGGACTCTGGAAATGTTGACCTGTCTAGGTTTGAGAGCCATGCTGCCAGACTGATTGAAGGTTTGCAGCACATTTTATTTAGATAAAACTTCAGGCACATGGGACACGGCTGGACTATTCACAATCCTTTTATTCTATTTATCAGACTCCAAGGATGTCACATCACCATTCTTGGAGATTTGGTATAACAGCTTGTCTGCATGGTCACTGATTAAATCATGATGAAACAGCTTAAGGGAACAAGGGGTTTATTCTTGGCTTATGATAATCTGGTTACAGTTCTTTGTCCAGCTTAGCAGGAGAATCCACACCAACACCAGAGGCCAAAAGAACTGATCGCACCACATCCACATAATGCCTGAGAGAGAGATGATCCTTATTTGCTAGACCAGCATGTCTGGCCAAGTATACAGAAAGATGCCAGTTTTTTCCACCAGTTCTTTGAATTTATTCACCTGTTCAGGTCCTAGTCCTACTCTCTCTGAGATGGGCTTCCCCTATCAACTAGAAAATCTCCTACAGGTTTGCTCTGGGCTTAACTCAACAGATAATTCTCTACAAATATGCCCAGAGCTTGAACCTTACCTATCAAGTTGACACCTGTATCTAATGATCACCCTTCACTGTTTGTCAACTTGATATAAAAACACATTTACCCCTTTTTATTTATTTATTTATTTATTTATTTATTTATTTATTTATTTATTTATTTATTATATTTTTTTCACCCCTTTTTAATGTGATACAAAAACACATCATTTTTAAACTGTAATCTTCAATCATTGTCCCCACAGGTGGTAAATTTATCCTACAATGTAAATATATTTCATTCATTAATTCTAAAATTTTAAAAGTTCTCATACACCAATTCTAAAATGTTCTGTCATTAAAAGTTTAGTTCCAACATTTTAAAAGTTCAGTCTCTTAACCATGAGAGTCTATCAAATCAAAATAAGGTAAATACTTAAACACAGGTAAAACATTGAAACGGAAACATGACACAATGAGAAAATAACAAATTAGGATCAAAGTCCAGCAAATCAAGTACTGCATCCTGTATTTCAATGTACAGCTTCTGTTGCTCATCACATAATCATAGTGGCTCAAATATTCTAGACAATCCCATTCTTCACAGCTCAAAGTTGTACCAGCAGTTTCTCTGAATCAAGCTGAAACTTCCACTTGAAGTTATCCTCAGCCTACATCCCATAGCATCTACAACAACATTCTGGGTTTGCCTCTGCATCTAAAAGTATCACCTTTTTCTGCAGGAACCTATGACTTGGTGACAAAACTTCAGTTGCTCTCTGTGAGCCCCTCAATCTTGCATAAAAACTAGTACTACCTGGGTAATGCTGACAAATTATGCAGCAAGGTTGAAATGTATATTGGTCCACTCGAACCAGAACTGTACCAAGTTTCATGAGCTAACCCTAGAAAAGCCCTTTTCTATGAAGTCAAAACTTTCCAAAGGAAAGGAAGGGATTCACAGGAGGCTTGCATACGCTGAAGGAATCTGGGCTTTCAAAAATCAATCTCTACATGGTGTTATTCATTTCTTCTACCATTCCAGTGCAAAGCACTAGGTCTTTCTTCAGCAACATTTCTCAAATAGCACTCCTGCTCTGCTGTCTACCCCTTGTCCATTAGAAACATCAAGGCTGCTAACTCACTAACACAGCTCTTTTCTGTCAAGCAAGCCAGACCATAATCTTTAATTTCATCTTCACCAAAGTCCTTGTTCTTTTTATCACAAACTAGGACCAGACAGTCCACAACTCTCAGCATCTCTATTCTCCAAATAGCCATCAAACTCTTCAGAATGGTATTTGTAATTTGCATTCCCCAAATCTTCAAATATTTCTAACTTCCTCCAACAAAACCATTCAAAATCCACAAAAGCCACATAACCAGATTTATCAATATCACCCCACTTATCTGGTACCAAATTCTGTCACAGTTTGCCTGTGTGTTCATGATGAAACAGCTCAAGGGCATAAGGAGTTCTTGGCTTATGATAGTTTAGTTGCATCTCTTTATCCAGCTTGGCAGACCACACCAATACCAAGGAAAGAACCGGCCACACCATATCCACATAATGCCAGAGACAGGGATGATCCTTATTTGCCAGACCATCGTGTCTGGCCAAGTATACAGGAGAATGTCAACCTCCTCAACCAGCTCTTTTCATTTTATTCACCTGTCCAGAATCTAGTTCCACCCACCAGGGATTAGGCCTATCCCATCAATTCGACAATCTCCTACAGATTTGCTCTGGGCTTAACTCACCTGCTAATTCTTTACAAATATGTCCATAGTGCAAACCCTTAACTGTCAATTTGATACCAGTATCTAACTATGACAGTGGGGCATAAAAGGAAGGGCAGGTAGATGTGTTGTTTTTCACAACCACTATTCCTCTAGGTTCAAAAAGAGCATCTGGATGCATTGCAAACCATTCTTTCTTTTTTTTTTTTTACATTTTTTTATTATTATGTCAGCTCATACACACTTAATAGGTACACCAGTTCCCTCCCTCCCTCCTCCTCCTCCCAACCCCCTGCTCCCCCTCCCCTAACCCTCCTTCTCCATCCCCCAGTGCCTCCCGCCCCAATTCCCAGAGAATCCTTTCTTGTGCATGCCTGATTCTCCTCTGAGCCCTCCTCTCCGATGATGTACAAGGACCCAGTGGCCATTCCTTGAACCCTTTCCCGTGTTCCCCTTAAGTATAGGAACATTGCTGTGGCTGCCAATCCCTTGCCTCCAAGGATCTTGATGCCTTTAGCAGATGCTACACTTTGTGAGGTCAATAGTGTGTTGGACATTGCTCAGGGCATGCAAAGTCCAAATATGATTGCTTCGGGCCTAACTTGTGTGGAGTATCTTGCAAATCATTGCTCCTCCCATCCTTTTGCTCTTACACTCTTACTGCCCCCTCTTCCGCAAATGTCCCTAAGCTTCAGGATGGGGAGAGATTAGTCTGGCCTAGTTCTAGGTGGTTGATATAGAGTCTCTGAAGTTCTGGATTGTGGTTTGTTGATTTTCTTTTGCAGTTTTGCTGCTCCTGCAATGCCCTTCACTCCATCCTGGTGGGCATTGTATGTCACCCCCTGGCCAGAGACAAAAAGCTGTTAATCTAGAGTCTTGTTATATGAGCACATTCAAATGCAGGTGTATTAAAAGTAGAAAACCACAGTGAGGGACGGGTCTATCACCCATTTGCAAAATGGTTACTTTTTATCTGCCAGCCTATATGCCCTCCTCTTCTAGTGAGATCATACCCCCTCAGTAGTAAATGATCAGGAATGAAAGTCTGTGAACTTAATCAGATGTCTCATTACTTGTTTGAGTCCTTGATGGAGGCCTGTTTTCTCTGCTGTAACGTGGTCCCCTCTCTCCTTGTTTCTGGTGTGGCCCCCCTACCTCATCCCTCCTGTTCATAATCCTTGCAATTACTGTAGGTATTACAGAGATTTTTCTTTGAGTGTCTCTAGGTGGGCTGGGTGGGTATTGCAAACCATTCTTAAACAAGTCAATGGCATTTAAAGAAAAGCAAAGAGCACCTTTTATAAAAGTGACATTTCAAATGTTCTCTCTTTTCTTAAATTTTTTTTGTCCAAAAAAGTAGCCACTGCTTTTAGATGTTCATTTTTGAAGGGCACATAGGATGCAAAGTTCATGGCTATAAGTAAGCAGAAATTGAAGATATCTTCTCCACAGAAGTCAGTATCAGTGGTGACCCACAGTGGGAAAGAGGTTAATGAAGCAACAATGATTTGTTCCATTAAGCATGTTTTGTAGAACTCACAGTTACCTGAATTATCAAAAGATTTTAGTTTTCACAGTATCTTGTTTCAGACCTAGTTCCTTTTCACATAGTCTACTATTCATAACTTACCCTTTGTCTTTTTTGACTCTTGTAATCTTTTCTCAGATTTTCATTTCTTAGTATTTTCTACATTGAGATTAAGAAACAGCATAAGTTCGGACTTTCAGGACTAAACTAGTTTGGTGAGGAAGGAGCTAGGTCTGCAATGATTGGTGATGATTATTAACAAAGAGTCTTAAGGTTTTTCCAAGAGGCCATTTAAATTCCTTTGATAAGATTCAGGTCCTTGAAGGAAATATAATGGGATATTAGATACTAGAAAAAAAGAGAAAAGATTGGTGTAACATTTCCTCTAGTGGGATATGAATTTTAGTGTCGATCCTTCTAATATATTTTGATTCACTTTTTGCCAAACAAATGGATGAGAGGATAGGAGGATTTGAAAAATAAATTTTAGATGTCCTGTAAACTTGCAATATATATTGCATATATTCATCAGAGGGAGAGAAGTATAGATCATCAGACATTCTGCAAGCATAAATAATAGAGTATTTGTTCAAATTTTAACTTTGCTAATAGTTGCTTAAAATCTTGAAAATGTGGTTTAGTAACTTACTGCTTCAAGTTTTAGTTTCCTATAGTGAATACTATGGTTCTCTGCCCCCCCCACCCCCATTCTATTCAGTTCTCTATCAGGCACATCCCTCTATAGGCTCCTTTCCTGTTTGGAGTTCTTTCTCTTGGAAGGTAAACCATGACCTACTTCAGAAAATCGAATGTGAGTGGACATCAAGTGTATTGCATCCACGAACACCACATTTTTCTGGAATTGCTTCTTTTTTCTTTGTATCAGGAGCCTTATATATACATTCTGTGTTCTGTGATCAAAGACAAGGATGTACTAAACATGAAAAGATGCCAAAGTCTGTTTGCCCTAAATTTACAGACATTTTCAACATTTTTAATTCATGAACTGATATAGAACTAACACAATTAAGGGTCTTAATTAAAACAAGCAAACAAAAAAGTTGAATATTTTTGATCTTTTATGTTAGATTATTATAATTTTAAATATTATATTACTTTCAATGATTCTAATAAACAAAAGGACAGTCAATCGGCAAAAATTCACAAGACTTTCTTAGAAATGTAAGTAAATGATTTCAACTGCGGTTGCTCAGGTAGGCTTTTTAAGATAGAAATCACTCTAGCTAGGTAATTTTTCATGAAATGAAGTTATGCTATGAATCTCCTCAGGAAAAGGTTAGACAGCTTCAAAGTTAGATGTTTTAAGAAGGAGAAACTAATGACTGTTTGACAGGTTTAAAAAGTCATTCTTGACAGCCTGGTTATAGCTGTTTGATAGTCAGACTTAGAAGTTCTGCTTTATTGAATGTCAGACAGTAGAACAGAAAGATCGTCCAAATAACTTCTATTTTTAAGACCAGCAATTTTTCATTCAAAAGTAGATAGTTGTTTTAATTAAATGATGATTCCCTAATATTCTGGCCAGTCCCAAAACCTGTGATTTTATGAGTTTGAAACATTTGTTCAGGGTTAGAGGAAGCCAGAAATTCTATTCTGTGATTTTTGCCTTGAACTATAAGTCTTACTATTAAAACACCTTGAAATTCAAGAGGTGGCTTAGAGGCAAGAATGAAATAATTTTGTAACTTACTTTACAGATATTAACATAATAATAACTACTGTCCTGCATGCATTTCCATGGCAACTAATGAAAATTTCATTTTCATATAGTTGCTAAATAATGAATCAATTTGTCTGTCTAACTTCCTAGCTCAAATGATTACCTGATCAAGGCATAAAAGAAGGAAATAGGTTTGTTAAGGAAAATGGAAGATGTGCTATTAGATTTGAATCTCATATTAAACAATACTATCTTGATGTATCTTAAATTTGTCTGATTACACTGAGTTTCAATCATTGTTAGCTATGAAGTGTTTTACTCTAATAATGAAGACAAACTATTCTTGTGTTTAGTATTCTAGTTTGGGGTTGATGTGATGGTTAATATTAGATGGCATTTGGCTGAACCATCATTGGGCCTAGACATTTGGCTAAACATTATTTCTAGGTCTAAGAAGATAGTTCAGGGGTTAAAATATTTGCCTTCTAAGCATAACCTGAGTTTGATTGCCAGATCTCACTTAAGAAAATGCCAGGCAGATATGGGAGCTGACTTCAATCTAACCCTGTAAGGCAGAGATAGGAAAACCCAGAACAAAGACTAAGATGTAAGAGCAAACCAGGATGATTCCCAATGTCACTCTTGGATGTCTGTAGGCATATCCACTCATGTGTCCTCTTGTACACATGTCATCACACACATGTACACCCATCCACATGTTAACACATACACACACACACACATACACACACACACACACACACACACACACACACACACAACTCCTATTATTTCTACTTGTGCCTGTGAGAGTGCTTCTGTGTGAGATAGACATTTCATTCAGAGGACTTATTAAGTTATGTTGCTATCTCCAAAAAGAGTGGGTCAATATGATCTAGTCCCAATGGAGCAAGAGGTCTAATAGGAATAATTCACTCATTTGACCATCATGAAACCAGACCATCTATCTTCCTTGCCTTTGAACTTGGACTCAACGATTGCGGGAATGTCAGGTGCATCAGATGTCAGGTGTTGCGGTGTTCACTCAATAAAGACAGTGTAGGTGGGGTCCATGGACATGGTCCTATTGAAGCAGTATTAAAAAGGACTTTACACTTGCCATTTTGGAATCAATCACAGTGGAGTGGTTCCAGCAAAATGGAAAGCTCCAAAAATTAGAATGTAGGCAAGGTATGTGAGCATAATTCCAGGTAGGAAGAATCACGCTGAGCAACAGCCTTCTTCATGAGCAGAAGTCACCACAAACACATCATTTCTAATCTTAGTTGAAGTCTTAGGGCTGTCAAAAATCTTCCTGCAAAAACTTAGACAGCTCCTTTATTTCCAGCTCTCTCACACAGCCACTTTCCTCTCTCAGTTGATGGTTCTGCCTCTCACTTCACTGAGCCCTTTAGGAGAAACTTGAGACTCTTCCCTTAGCAGCAGTGTCACATCGCAGTCTCTGTCCTCTCTCGCTCCTTCTTTCCTGGGACTGACTGAAGAGGCATCCTTCTTCCTGTCTTGCATAATCACTTCCTCTTTTCTCTGAGTCTCTGACTGCCATATTTCCAAAGTCATACTAAAATGTCAGCCACCCTTTTTCTCTCCTTCAGCTTGCAAAGAATCTGTACCCATTTTTGCTTCTGTCTGTATTGAATGCTCTGCTTTCACCCCCTTTCAGGAGGTGTGAAGGAAACCTCATCTTCTTGTCAAAACTGACTGCATTTTCCTCCTCTACTCAAAATAATTAGTGAGACTAATGAGAAAATCTCTACATGCCAACAACCGAGAAATGTGAAGAATGACACAATCAGAAGAAACAACCTCAAAAATTAGTTTTAAGGTAAGAGGGTGAAGGAGTTGGATAGATGCTGAAAATTGGAGTTGGAGGGTTGATTTGGTGGGTGAAAGTGTTTACTGAGCACATGTAAGGACCTGATTCATATCACAGAACTGACAGAAAAAGTCCAGTGTAGCCACATGTGTCTTTGATGCCGTAACTGGGAGGATGGAGACGGGATGAACACTGGAACTTGCTGGCCTGTAACTCAGCTGCAAGTTCAGTGAGAAATGCTGTCTCTCAGGCACAGGATGTCTGATGTCTTCCTCTGATCTCTGCACGTGCATCGGTGTATGTACTCACAAGCACACTTGAGCACATCATACACCCACACATATCTTTATACATATACGTGCACACATACACACGGAAAATTTTTGAAATTTTTTGAGATTCTTCCCTTCTCATTTTAGCCTTTTGATTGTGAGACACAAAAACCAAAGCACATTTTCTTTCATAGCTGGACAGAAGTATCGCCAGCTGAGTATAGCTAGAGAGGTAGGAGAATCATACTGGAAAGAGGGTA
Source organism: Typhlomys cinereus (assembly GCA_023101885.1). Classification (NCBI taxonomy): domain Eukaryota; kingdom Metazoa; phylum Chordata; class Mammalia; order Rodentia; family Platacanthomyidae; genus Typhlomys; species Typhlomys cinereus. The sequence goes on along the minus strand of JALPQD010000359.1, from coordinate 2,164,900 downwards.
AGCATTTCAAAGTCTCATTAAAATGGAACTGACATTTCAAAGGGTGTATAGGGGAGGACATCGAGAACAAATAAGAGTGTGAAGGTGTTTGTAGGGAATGATCACACTGGTTTACTACAGGAATGGAAGAATTTTCAGCTCTTTGGAGGAAATGGTATCTTGTATTTAGAGGTGAAATAGCTAGCCTTAAGATCAAAGAAAGCACGCATGTGTAAGTGCATGAGTGTGTATGTGTGCACATTGGTGAATATGTGCATGTCTACTGGTGTATATACATAAGTGCATTTAAGTGTGTGTGTCTGTGGAGGTCCAAGGGTGATGCTGGGAATCATTCTCAATCACTCTTCAACCTTATTGTTGTCTATTGTTCTCTGGCTCCCTAATTGAACTTAAAGAACATCATTAGGGCTACTCTGGACAACTGTTTTCCTAAGTGGGCATATTGATAGTGTCTTATGGGTTTGATGAGTTTTTATTGCTTGGATAGAACTTAGTTGTGAATGCACAGACATTATGAAGAAGATCACCCTAGCATAGGTCTTCAGAGTTACACATCAGGCAAACTTTAGTTTTCATCATAGTATATGCCCTTTCAGCATTTAATTGTTAGAAATTGAAATAATTATGCAAAACTGACTTACTTAAGGTTTAAATAATGCCTTATATTTCTAGGGCTAAGAGGTTTCTTGACTTTTAAACATCCAGTGAAACATTTGTGAACAGATACTAGTGAAAAGCACTTAATGTATGTGAACATGTGATGACATAGAAATTGTTATTTCAAATTCTGAAAATTGGCTCACCCAAAACAGTACTTTTGTCATTGTTCTTTTTGTTTTTGTGTAAAATGCTAATGAAGATGACCTCTAATACACTTCAAGTTTAGTCAAGGATGCCCTTGTTACAGTGGCCTTTCTTCATTCTCATCAAAGCCAAGTAAGCATATGCCCTGGATTCTCAGGTCTGTTCTCCGTAGAAATCAGGTTGGGATGGAAGACAGTATGTGGAACCTTGATTTGTTGAGACCTAACCTTAGTTTTCCACCTTGTTATCTAGAAGACCTTGAAGAGGGTCTCTAAAATATATGTTGTGATTTCCTAAGTGGTTTTAATTTTCCTGGTGACTAAGTCCTTGCTGAGTCATTGTTCCAGCTCTCTCTGACATTCTTCCCTGCATTATGGGAAATGACCACCTTATATAGACTGTTCAAGTATCTGCACATTGCATCTATTGAAACTTCTCTTCATGTTGATAAATGTATGACCAAACCTCTTAAAAGAACAAGACGTTAATTCCTGCTTATGATTCTGGTTACAGTTCATAGTTCAGCTTGGCATGAGAGCTCATACAATCAGTAGCCAGGGGAAATAGCCACACCTTATCCACAAGAATTGCTGAAAGAGCAAATTTTCTAGAGTTCGTCAGTCTGAGAACCTCCCAGTGCAGGCCAAATGTATGCCCAACTACTGAACCAGCTCTGTCTTTCTTATCCTCTGCCCGAGGGAATGGTCCTATCCTCTACAGGATGCGTGTCTTCCCTCATCAATTAGCTAATTTTCCACAAGCTAGCCCTGAGCTTTCCTTAACTACTAATTACTCACAAATGTGCTCAAAATCTCAGCCTTGAAATTGTCACGTTGACACCTGTATGTAGCTAACACAGTAACTTTTTTCTGGTTATACTTCTAGGGAATTTAACATAAAGGAATTGACCACTCCCACTGTTAGTCTTATTTTTTTGGTTGCTGGTGGTAATGATGGCTGGGTTGTTGGTTCAATTTTCAACCAATTTTTTTTTTTCTGAAAATATTTCCAAACCAATACCTATTTGGCTCTCTACTGTTATCATCCTTATCCTCAACAACTGCATCAAAACACAGGATCAGCAAAACCTTCTTACATTGCTTTGATATAAAAGAGATAGAAATTATACAAGCATTCAGCAGTGTTAAGTTGGAAAGAAAATAGATAAGCTAATCTCAGTGAAAGGAAAGACAGAAGCGAAGTGGTAATGGTGAAGCACTGTGGAGGAATCTCCATAGGATGTCCTGGCTGGAAAGCCTGTTGTCATTGTCTCTCAGCTTGCAAACTTCCTGCCATCCTAGCCAGCTTGAGATTGTTTTATTTTTACTCCACTCCTCAGGCCCATAGAATGAGTTCTATTCCTGTCAATCATAAGCACCTCTCCATTTTCTTCCGTGGTTATAACAATTGATGCAAGTTATAAACAACTGATTTCTAAATAAACTTTGGGTTATATCTATGGTTTTCCTTATAATGAGGAATCAGTCTAAAACTTTGAAAATAATGAGTACTTGTTTCCTCTTGATTTTGCTATGATCTCCTGAGTTCACACAAGTGAAATTGTCAGGAATGGTCATAATCTTAAATCTTAGATTTTTCAATACCTTAGAAAAAAACCAGACATCCTAAATCCCACTTATTGTAGGGCTATAATTAATTCGTGTTGCTGATATATCCGATGTCCCATTCATAGAAAAGAAAAACTGAAAGACTATTCCTGGAGAGATTTCATTCCCTATAATTACTATGCTGATTGATCCACTTAGAAATTCTGCACCCTTCTCAAGTGTCTTTTCAGACACTCAGATTGACAGTTGGAGATCTCACTTTCCTGGCATATGAAAGCTCTGGCCAGCTTCACTATCTGGTTTCCTTGGAGTGATAGGAGCTGTGCTGTTCTATCTTTAACATCCCCTGAAGCTATCAACAGGACCTCTCTTCATGACTAATCACCTAAGATGTTGATTCCCTCTGACTTAATTTCTCATTCCTTCTAATTCTCTAACACATAAGTCTTTCAGCAGACAGAGAGCACTCTCATGATTCCTCAAGACCATTGGTCACTGGGTGAGACGCTAGGGCACTATTATCCTTCCTCTTGAGTCCCTGTTTCCCACTTACCCTTGTTCCTGTGATCCCCGCCTGCCGCCCTACAGAGTCAGTCCTAAATACTGCATTGTGTTGTAGACATTTTACACAAAATATCCTGCCAGCCATGAGAGCTCAGGATAGTGGAAACTTTTTGTCAAGAGTCTATAAATAGACTCTTGTCAAAAAGCAAATCTCTTAATGCATGCAACGCAGCATTCACCCAAAAACAGCTTCCTGACAATTTCAGTTCATTGTAACAAAACCCTGACACAGATATAAGGCAAAACCTACAGTAGAGGCATTTGTCACAGAACTTCAGTACTGAAGCAATGTCTTAGGGTCATGTGCAGAATCTGACTACTGATATTTAACACATAATTATTGACTAGTCTGCCAACTGGATTTCCTGACTCATGGCTAGCAGTAAAGGACTAGGGCAATATAAAAAGGAAGGAACAGCAACTTGTAGTACTGGAATCTGCAGGTAGCAAGGAGAGGGATGGGTGCAGTAATATTTACTGCATGTTAGGACTATTCTCAAGAGCTTTTATTAGTGGAGCAAGTAAAATCATAAACCTGGACCCCTATTTGAGTCTCAGGATCAAATGGTAGAGGAGACAACAGACTTGTGAGAATCTTGTAGCCTCTACACATATGTGTTCTGTCTCTTTCTCTCTCTCATATGTATATAAAATATTAAAAATAAAGGAATCACAACATCACTTTCAGCATAGTTTCTGGAATGGAAGAAGATATAGCTTGCTATTCTCTTCAATTTTATTGAAATGCATATACCTCAATTATCCTTAGTAATGATTCCTCAAATGATACAAATAATCTGACATTATATTCAAATATTTTTACTTAGATAGATTATACAAAATTTAGTGAATATCTCAAACTTCCCTATATGCATGTTTGTGAATCAATAATTGTGAATGATACTGAAATGATAGGCCAGTTATCTAGAAAGTTCTCTTATTGGATTCTTAAGCAGTATCAGAGAAAAGAGGCTGAATGAAACCTATTGCTTCTGTATTTGTTCTTCCTGAACAAGCAAGGACATACTTTGCAAAGGGCTGGTTTCTGTTAAAGCCTGCATGTTTTTTTGCATTAGAAATTTGTGATCTTTTCCTCTTGATTTATGAGAGATTAGTATGCTATATTTAGCTACCTAAATATACATATTTCTGGTTCATGAATTTATCTCTGGCCTTTTGCTTTTAAAAGATGATATACTAGAAAGATGTATTTATTTTACATATAAATTAATAAAAGATAAGTTCATAATCAAGAGGATATTAATAAGTCTAATAATTGCTTGCCGTAACAGAAAAATATACAAAATGGTGATAGATTCTCTCAATCGTGAATTTTTTTTTACTGTAAGTTAAGCTAGGAAATATTTTCCAGAGGTTGCCCAAACAGACTAAACCATAGAAATGTCATTATTTCAGATAAATGATCAGTCTCTCTATGGTCCCAGAGGCTTATTTGAAAGGATCGTTCAGCTGGGGTACACCAGAAACTCCCTGATGCATGTAATGGAATCAAGAGCTCCATTACAAAGCCAAATTGGAAGCACCTCTGAGTTTCTCTGGCCTTCCTTTCTAGAGAAGAATGCATGGCTCTGAAGTCCCAAATAACCTACTGTCACTCACCCAGTTATTAGTATATGTAATTGAAATTGAATTTCATTTATTGAGCTGACCTGTGGTTTACTTTCATTTTTAGAATCTGCTCCATCCTCCAAAGGGGTGGGTCAAATGCAACAATAGTGAATTCAATAACAGCACCTTTGTGTATGAAGTATGTGGTCAGTACTACAAAACCATTAATACAGACCACAGATTTCAAAATTTCTTATGATCATTTTTCCCAACTACTAATTATCCACAAATCATATTAAAAAGAAAGAATTTTCTTACATATGAAGATTCTCCATGAAGGCAAATTATTGAAAGTGCAAGGAAGTGATTACATTTCAGGAAATTCCTACTTAAACTTTTACATGCATATTCTCATTTTAGTCAGAAGTAATTTGGGGTCCAGTTATCATGGTGCATACCTATAATCTCAACATTTCAGAAGTAGAGATGGGAAGATCAGGAGTTCAAGGACATTCTTACCTACAAAGCTAGTTTGACACCACTCTGGGTTACATAAGACTGCCACACAAAAATTAAACCAACAAAAGAAGTAAATCATTTTCTGTACATGAGGCCATTTTAAGCAAAATGCATCAATAATTAAACAAACTTGGTCCTCACTGTTATTAAGCAATTCATACCTGGATGTAATCATAAGACGTAAATGATAGGGACTGAGGAGAATATTGCGACAAATGTATGTAATTTACTTGGAAAATGAACAAATGGTGGAGTATGCATCTTGAGTGATGTCATGAAAGAGAGGAGGATTTGGAAGATGCTACAATGAGGCCGACTGGACGCTAGCCAAATTGGAACCATGCATTCTCCATAAAGTAAGGCCAGAGAAACTCAGAGGTGCTTCCAATTTGACTTTGTCCAATTTGCTAGATGCTTTTCTTCCTTGAAAGTCCTGTTAGTTGTGCTTTGTTAGTTTCCAATAGATTTAAATTTTTCAAAAAAAAGAAGTTGATTGGCAATTTGAATAGAGAAATGTTGTTTTCTGTTTCTGTTTTCTACAAGGAGAGATGTGTCCACATCCAAACCAATTCAGTCCTACTTCTAATGGCAGTGGACTGAGCTGCATAATTGGAGGAACTAAAAGACCAGGTAAGTGAATTAGCCATGGTTTCCATCTTTCTCTTTAGTGTCTTTCTGCAGGGACATTCCACGCTGACTGTTATTGTTCTTTTTATAATTATTAAGGCATAACTTACATACCCCAATATGTGCAATTATATTATTTTCCTCTATGCTGTGAAAGGCAAATTCTGCTATGTGTGAAGTATGCCTAAATAATTTGGCAATGAAAAACAGCATAAGAACTGTGGCAAGTGTATGCAGTACTCCCTTAAATTTCTCTCTGCAATCAACACTTGTTTCATTCTAGTTCCTGGAAAACACCGATGTATTATTTTCTGCCTCAGTGGTTTACATGTTCCAGAATGTCACACTGTCAATGTCATAGAAACAGAACCATGTAAATAAATCCATAGTCATTATTCTTAAGTAGGGTTTCTTTAACAGCATATTTGAGAGCAATACCAACCATTGTAGTGTATCCCTTTTTGTGGTTGAGTAATAGTGCTTTGTAAGGAATTATCACAATTTAACTATTCATCAGTTAAATAAAATTGGGTCATTTCCTGGTTTTTCATGGTTATTAATAAAGCTGCTATAAATATTCATAGATATCTTTTTTCTGAATGTAAATCTTTAACTGCCTTAAGTGGCTATATCCAAATACAACTGCTAGATCATGTTGGTAGTTGTATATTAAACTCTAATAAAGTGCCAAACTCTTTTCAAATTTCTCTGCTCTATTGTACTAATTTGCATTCTGATGGATGAGTTCCATTTACTATTGCTTTTACTATTTTAATTAAAAATGTAACTATTTTAATAGTATATAGTGGTAACTCATGCTTTTAATTTCTATTTCCATAATGATTAATAATTTGGGTATCTTTCCTATGTTAATTTAATGCATATGTATTTTCTTTGATGAAATCTCTGATAAAGTAGTGTGTTCATTTTTCATCTTGGTCATTTTTAAAATTTTTTTCAAGGTTGGAGGAATATTGATACAGTCTAGCCATGGGTCATCTGTCAGACCTATGACTTTAAAATATTTATCTATCATTTGCTTCTTGTGTTTGGAGAAGATATTTCACTGAGGACAAAGTTTATTTTATCCTTTTAACACATTTTGCTTTGGCACCTTATCTAAGACATCTTTGAGGGGCTGTGGATATGTTTCAGTTGGTAGCATGTTCCTTTGACTACATGAGGCCCTGGGTTTGGCTCCTAGCAAGACATTAAAAAAGTCATAGTCTATGAAAATGGAACTGGTTCAATTTATAATTAAATGATTCAAATGCTTTCCTTTCAGGCATCATATTTCTATGTGAAGTAAAAGCATTTTTCATATGTCCTGATTTGTCTCATAGAATATTAAAAAGATACATTATCAGAGCAACAAAGTGTAATAAAAATCAATAATTTTTGGAACTTGACTAAAGATGCCCCTTTTCTGCAATACTGGAGCTAAGACCAGGGCATTGTCCATGCTAAGCAAGCATTCTCCAACTGAGCTACATCTTTAGCCTGATTAAGAATATCCTTATTATATGCACATATAATTTTTCCTTTTCCATTTTCATGTGTATGTGGGGAGTGAATGTATATTTTGTCTACTATATATGGGCACAATGTGTGTGTGGGTACTCACATACATGTGTGTATGTGTGTGTTTATGTGTGTGTGTGTGTTTATGTGTGTGTTTGAGATCCTAGGTTAATACCATGAATCATTCTTGATCAATCTCCCACTTTATTCTTTGAGTCAATGTCTCTGATCAAACCCAGAGCTTATTAACAGAACTATTCAACTAGCCAGCTAGTTTTGGTGATACCTAGTTCCCATTGTTAAAAGTTAGAGTTGCATGTAGACTGTCAATCGTAGACTGTCTATCCCACCCAAAAATTCGTGCAGGATCTGGGGAACAGCAGACCTTTTGCTTTTTTGCAAGCACTTCAACTGCTGAGTCCTCTCCAAGATCTGTTAAGGATGTTGCTTAAGTAAACCTGCTTTCCTTTGCTGTTACTGTCAATATGTGTGAAAGAATACAATGTTTGCAGTGTAGTTTAGTGCCACTTTCTTGAATTGTACTAAGGTGCCAGAAGTTTAATCTACCGTTGTTTTTGCACCTTTGATGCACACGTCAACACCATTGCAAAGGTAAGCAATTTCTTAGCATTATGAAGAAAATATATTTAACCTCATGAAACTTCTGAAAGAGTATTAGGAGGTGTCAAGGATGCACAGACCACTTCTTTGGTAGTCCTGATTTAGGATACTGAAAAGGAAAGAGCGAGAAGCCCAAGAGCTTTAGAAATGATAGCAGTAGCTTTCATAGGAAAATAGGATAGAAAAAAGGACCTTCCTTGGCGGATATATTCATTCTACTTGCCCAAGAAATTCTCCAGCATGAGGTATAGGAGGATGTCTGGAGAGACAAGCTGGTACAAGAAATGCCTGCTTCTGAGAGATGGCAGAGCAGGGTCGCTAGACAGGTAAGTGCATGCTGCACCAGAAGCAGAGTCACAAAGCGCTGGCTTGTAGGGGAAACAGAAAGTGACAGGGCTTCAGAAGGGAAGACAGACACATCAGAAGTCACCAGCCATCTGCAGTTTCTCGATGCCACAAAAGAACACACATGAAATATTGTACAGTGAAAAGACAGCGTTTTCAGACATCTACAACAGTTCTAGAGGAAGGGAGAGGATGGAGACTAGGAAATCTATACCTCCTGGGCATCTGGATGAATGAAGGCTCATCATGTTCTCTAAGGTTTAGGAGTCCAGTTTTAAATGAAAAATGACCAAAAGAACGTTGTTCTCTTGCTCAAGAAAAAAAAAAAGATCTTCCAGTTTAGCTCTAAGTGTTTAAAGGATGATGATATTTTGCCAGTTTTAAAATCTAATAAACTGTTGGTAGACTTGTGTTCACTGATTTTGAGGCATTCTGCTCTGCGTGATATAGAAGGAACTTAAGTTCTTCTGTTGTCCAGAGCAAGGCATGTAACTCTGAGAAATCCCAAGAGATGCCCAACGCACTCTAACATTCAGTGGTGGCAGCAGTAACAGACAGGCACCTTAGACCTAAGCCAGTAGTCTCTGACTGCAGGCTGCCCTCTGACAGTTCACTGCCCTCCAACTGTACATTGCCTCCTGACTGAACGCTGCTCTCAGATTGTGCGTTGCCATCTGACTATGAGCTGCCCCCTTCCACGTGCCCTTCAGAAAAGTTAAAGCCAAGTGTTGTTCCAAACTCTGTCTGAGTGCAACTTAGAAACCAAATCCCTGAAGAAGAGTCACCTTTCCTTCCTAGGCATTAGTCAAATGAGCCAGCCGTCCCTCCTGGTACCTTGAAGGATGTAGTTTAGGGTCTGTACTGGGTGCCTGAAATCACACATATTGTTGAACCCTCAGTAGCTTTTCTGTCCTTTTTTTATTTAATTTTTTCTTTCCTGATGAACCAAGGCCTCTTCATTATGCTTTCCTTCATGGCTTCCCCTGGACAGACCCACAGCATGGCTACTTTTTTTTAACTTTATTTATTGTGTGTGTGTGTCAAAGTGCACTGTGAGTTCCTGTGGAAGACCAACGGTGACTTCAGGAATCATCCTGGATTGCTTCTACCTCCTTTTTGCTCTCTGGAATTTTTTAGGCCCTGCCCACCAGGGCAGGAAGTGAAGGCCTTCGCCATTTCTGCTGGGTGATTTTGCGTGGGACCTGGGATCCCAACTCCTGACCTTATGCTTGTGAGGCAGAGTCTTAATCCTTGAGTCCCCTCTCCAGCCTGCATGGCTACTTTTGGACTCCGTGTCAGTACTGAGTAAAGGTTATTTTCAGATGAGCACTGTGGACAGCCTGACGATAACCCAGACTGCTGCTAAGTGACTAATCAGGAGCACATACAGCAAGGATAGCTGAGGAAGAGCTGACTTACTTGCAAGGTAGGACTTAGTGGGACTGCATTACATTTTATTATACAACATATTATACAATGGCACACAGTTTAAAACTCATTTATTTCTGGAGCTTCACATTTGTGATAGTTGATCTTGGGTGTCAACTTGACCACACCTGGCAGTCAACTATATCAGCTGTCAGACTACCTGAAGAGATTATCCAGATCAATATATTACAATACAAAGACCAGCCCTAGATCTGATTGGAACCTTCCAGTAGCAGACCAGATAAAGGAACCCTAGAATAGAAGACTTAGAAGAGAGATTTTCCAGGCTGTTTGTAGTGACATAGCCTGCCTCTAGCTTCCGCTATTAGCCATGTTGCCTCTGCCATGAAAGACTGTTTCTCCCCTCTGGAACTGTAAGCTGAATAAATCTCCCCTTCTTCCTTAAGTTGTTTGACTTGGGTGTTCTCTCACAGCAACAGTTAAGACTAATCATTATAACATTTAATGTATTTCCAAGTGATAGTTGGCCATAATTGACTAGGGACTTGGAAAGTGCAACAGATGAGTCCATGATACTTTAAAATAATTAGTAGCTACAAGCATCCCAAGAGCTAAATCTTAAAGGCGAGGAAATTATGACTTAGAGAAACTGAGGAGTTCCAAAAGACATTTGCAACTGGAAGCCGAGAAGGAACTTGGATGTTCCATTTCCACTGGCTCTTCTTTCTTTTCCTTAAACATTTATTGGCTTGTTTAAGCAGCAGTTTTTCTTTACTGCTAAGCTTTCTCATAGAATGAACCTCTCTAATAACCTCTTTGGAGAAACTCAGAAATGCTTCTGGAGGACTCTCAAATCAACAGCAGAAATTGGGCTGGTGCCTCTGCATGTACTGTCCAGCCCAGGACCTGCCGCTTCCTTCTTTCAAAATGTCTCTCGTGCCTGAGGTCTCCCTGTCAGTTCATAGTGTTTCTCTGACTTATGTCCAAGGGAAAAGAATTGCTTTTGGTTACACCTACCTGTGGTAGCAGTAACTGCATGTACAGTCATTGCACATTAGTAGAGACAATAAACTGCTTCCCTTTCTTAGTCTAACAGGATGACACCAGAGGCTTTTCCACCCAGCCAGACTCTGGACACTGAGTTACTGTTAGAAAAATTCAGTACAACATTGGAAGTAGAAGGAAATTCAACTTTCATGTAACCTTTCCATTTATTGCATGCTAAACCATGTATTACTCATATATGCAACCTATAATATTCTATGTGCAATTTCTCATGACAAGCTTCATTTTTTCATCTCAGATTCAGATTGCACTAAGTCATTCTGTATCTTAGTCTTTTTATGTTATGTGAAGCTGTAGAGTAGTTTAAAATTAGGAGGAAAAAGTATGAGCAAGTTTAATTTATTACCTTTAAATTAGATGGAGAGAAGACTGGAGGCTAGAAGATCACCTAATAACTCATTATAAATGATAAAATAGGGGTCAGTTTCTACCATTCATAAAATTTTAGGAAGAGGAAAAGGAGACAGAAGAGAAAGAAGGTTTATTGAAACATAGGAGATATAACTCAGTTGGAATTCCTGTTCCCCTAGTTCTTGGTTCTACCAATCTGACAGGAAAATCAGAAGGAAGGATAAAAACTGCAGCTAGAATGTTCCAAATGATACCCTGTTGTAGTGAACACATGTTCATATAAATTGTTTCATATCTGCATGGGGTGGAACATGTACTTTCCCTTTGGAGCTTCAAAATGACTTAGAACATCAGAGAAATAACTATTATATCTGATAAAATTATTTTATATAATCGATTGACATTTATTAATGTAATCATATTTTATAAAGTATCTTTATACTAACCTGGCCTTCCATTCATAGGATAAATATTACATACTCAAAAATTGTTGATTTTAAAAATATACTATATTTAGTAGATATTTTTGTTCATTTTGTTTTGTTACTAGGATGAAATACCTGAGGTTGGCTGTTTTATGAAGAAAACCTCAATGAGGCTCAATTTTTTCATTTGTAAGTGCAAATGTTATATGTTAGAAAAAATTGTAAGAAATCAGAAGATATGTACATAAAATGGTTAGCAGTTCTCTTGAAAATGAGCATATGTTCTCTGTATCCTGCCTATTGTTAACTTTGCAACTGTTATAGAATAATTTCCATTTTTAGAAAATACTTAAAAGCCTACCCTGTACCAATCTTTTCCAAATACTAAATACACAATAATGTTAGGGGCTAGAGTATTGATACAAATACAGTTGGCATGTGGGTGCCATGGAGGTTAAGTATCTTTGCTGGAATCAGTGTTAAGCTGGACTTCTTTCACTTACCAAATCTGTGTTTAAGCATTTTAATCCCTGACATACTAATATATTTATTTTATGATACATTTGGCCATGTCATCTATTGAACCCGAAGAGATTCTCTCCACACTGATACCGTAGACTCAGCCAAGTGATCTGCTTAGGCTACTGAACGTGTGCTACATAGTCAGTGATGTGGTTCCAAGCCCAGTCCTCAGAGTGCCATGTGTTCTGCTTCTTCCTTTATATTGGCCATTACCCTAAGAAGAGCATGCCTGGGGCCCGGAATGCACACCTGGAAAACAGACCGGAGTTCAACCTACAGCTAAGAGTCCTTGTTAATCAGAACCCTAGCTTAAGACAGACATGCTCAATCAAACAATCTAGATCAGTGGATAGCAGACTATAACTACAGTCAAACCCAGCTCATGACCTATTTTTGGCTGGCTCACAAGCTAAGAATGGATGGCTTTTGTGTTTTGAAAGAGTTACTTCATAAAAGAACATGTGACAGAGACCATCAGTGGCTTACAAAGTCTTACATTTACCATTTAACTAAAAAGTGTGCTGACCTTTGGTCTAAGTCACTGGTGCCCAGCTCACTGTAAAACCATGAATGATACAACTGAACGCAGCAGAGCAGTCCCTGTTACCTTGCAGCCAGGCGAGGTTCATGCTTGTCGCTGTAGATCACCATGGAGGTTATTTGTTTTGTAGCATTACTTTGAAAAATGACAGGAATGCTTGGACAAACTAGGGATAATGCTTACCTTCCAAAGACTTTCATTTCAGCTGTGAACAAGGAGCTACTAGATTCAAATACACTAATTCAGATATTGACATATGCTGAGAACAACAATGATCTGGGTAATCAGAGGCGAAAAAATACAGATCAAGTTTTTGAAATAATCACTAGAATAAAGTGGGAATAAAATGATTAGGAACTCATAGTAGGATTTTGTTACTTAATTTCAAGTCCAATAGTTAGTCATCATGAATTCAGATCGACTCCTTTCTGTCCTCTGCTCTACTTGTCTGTTGGGAAGCAGGGAGACTGGGTGAATAGAAGCATAATCCTGGTAATGTCTAGGAATGAATCTTGCAACAAGGACATGGGAACAAACCCCCAAGATACGGGAGCCTGATGCTTTGCCCAGAGTTACTGAAATGAGTATGTGGTTTATACTCTGAGAAGAGAATTGATAGATTGGGAACATGTGAGAATGTTCGAAGCTTAAAACTACTAACAAACAAGTGAATGAATACAGTTCATAATGAAGCCAAAAGAATAAATTCATGGTCAGGATAAATGAATATGAAACACTTGTTTTACAAATTTAATTGTAGAAACTATCCCCCCTTCCTTCCCTTTCATTATCCCTCTTCTTCTAACCACCTTCCTTCCCTCCTAGCTGTCATAGATACAGGTGTCAATTTGATGATGGTTAAGGGATTGAGCTCTGGGCACATTTATAGATAATTAGTTGTTAAGTTAAGCCTGGAGCAAAACTGCAGGAGACTGTCTAGTGGACAGGAAAGACCCATATCACGGTGGGTGGGACTAGGCCTTGGACAGGTGAATAAAATACAAAGAAAATTGGTATTCTCCTATATACTTGGCCAGACACATTTATCTGGAAAGTGAGAATTGTCCCTCTTTCAACTGTTACACTGATATGGTATGGTCAGTTCCCTCAGCCCTTTGGTGTTGGTGCATGTTCTCCTGCCAACTGGGATAAGAATTGTAACTACACTTTGATAAGTGAATAAACCCCTTGTTCCTTTAAATACTTTGATGGAGATTTTATCAGCAACCATGTACAGTAGCTGCAACACTAGGTTAAAGGTACATGTGCTACTCTGAAATGAAAATGAAAATGAAAAGTAATTTTAGGATTACAGAATGTTAGGACTAGAACAGCAAGGGAAGCAATACTGGGGGAGATAAATAAGAAACATCAAGTTCGGAAGAACTTCCAAGGAGCCTTCTCAGAGAAGCAAGCACAAGAACTTTGCCCTATTCCCTAGCAAATTTCTCCAAGTTATGGGGCTATACTCTTACACATAACCTTGCATCGAGTGCTTGAATCTCTAAGCATGGATGGTTTCTAAGAAAGCCTTAGGCTCAGTCTGTTCTTCACTTAGGCTGGTGTACTTTTGCTACAGGGTTTTCACTAAAAATAAACTTTGGATGCTTGTTCTACCTTTACCTAGGTGTAAATTCTCTTGGAACATAAGAATCGAGACTGCAGTTGAGGTTAGAAGTAGAAGGAATCCATAAGGAATCATGTTCCCATCCACTACAAATAATGCATTTTAATGCTCTCTCAATATGTTTCAGTATACAAAGAGACACACACATGCATATCATGAGAAACAGAGAGAGAGAGAGGAGAAAGAGAGAGAGAGAGAGAGAGAGAGAGAGAGAGAGAGAGAGAGAGAGAGAGAGAGAGAGAGCTTAAAATCTGTCTAGAATCAAATGCAAGAGATTCAAATAGTGAACCAACTTTTTTATGGAGAACTTTTTTGGTAGTGATACTGATCTAATTTTGTTTTGTCCTTCTCTCCTAAATTTACTGGAGAACTTTCTAGAAGCTGCCTGATGAACGATAATTCAGCCAAATAAATGCAGAGGCAGGCAATGAAATGAATTGTCCTCCTTGAAAATTAACATCAATGCTACTTTTGTCATGTGTGTTGTATTTTCTGCTTGGTAAATATTTTTTCAGGATGATATATTGCATTTATTAGCCTAGAATGGGCAGGATATGTCTCTTAAGTGAATTGAGAAAAAGAAATTTTAAGCATTTTCAGTTTTAATTTTTAATATGGTAATCAATAAATATACCACATAAACCAAAGCTTTTTGAGGTCCACCATATTTTTTAAGAGATATAAGAAGCTACCAGAACAAAAAGGCTGAAAATCTCTGGTCTAGTCAAACAAATCTTCCAATATTGGACACTACCCATTTATTTTTCTGCCTAAAACAAACATAACCACAGGGAGCAAATTTTTGTGATTTAGCTCTTGTAGGCCATGACTGAGGATGTAAGAGGAGCTGAGAAGCTGAAGAATTTGCACTTCATTTTATTTGAATAAGATGGTATCTCAGTGGCATAAGAGTAGAGACAAAGAAATCCTTTTTATTCTTTCTACAATGGTAACTTTCTCTTTTTGATGACTTAGCATATCCAACATCAGTTCCACAGTATTATGTGAGATTCCAAGTGCTGAAATTTAAAAGGATTCATGTTGATTGTCAGACTTTAGGAAATAACTTGAACAGGCACTATACATTTATGTGACTGTGAAATGAACTTTCAGAAAACTCCCAAAGAAACTAGCTCCCAGGGACCTAATCCTAAATACTAAGTTTCTGCAGGATAAAATTGGAGATCTGCCAAGATGGAATTTGCTCACCAGAATGTAAGACACCATATGTCTCCTTTGGTTCATATTGTGATGTCACAGTAACACATTTGTCTGCTACTACACAGAGAGGTGGCAGTTGCAGATGGACCTTCTTTGTGTTAATAGTCACAAGTGCAGTACTGAAGAATTGGTTCCGTCATTAAAGTGCTTACAAACAAAAAGACTGAGTTCAGAAATAGCATACACAATGAGTGTGGCACCCTCCATGAAATTCCAGCCTCAGAAAGCAGAGTCTTCAAATCCCCAGAGCAAAATGGTTAGCCAGACTACCCCGACTGGTAGGCTCTAGGTTTAGCTAAAAACCCTGTCACAAGGGAATAAGATTAAGACCAATGGAAGATGATTCCCATTATTGAACTCAGGCCTCTTTATCGCATGCACATGCACCTCTACATTGCACCCACACTCATGACATCATGCACACACATATGGAAATAAAAATTAGAAAAAGAAAAATAGCCTGCAAGTTGAGGTATCCCAAATATATTTTAATGCATAAGCTACCTCACTAGAAAATTCTGTAAAGATCTCACCTTTTAACATATATTTACTATTAAAATAATTTAATTGACTTCTCCAAATACCCGTCTCTCACCTACTCCAGCATATATTGTCAATCTGCTATTCTTTAGGGATAAATAATAAAAAAACAACAGCACATCTAACATATCTTTCTCGCATATAGTCTTAATATGCAAAGAAGAATGAGTGAGTGATTTGGCTAAGAACTAAAACAAATGTAATGTTTTTCAAATATTTTTTTCCACAGACCAGATTGCAATTTACAATTCTGCCATTCCATCAAATGCGATGACACTTTACAATGCCGCCTAAATGCAAAATTGGCCAGGTTTAGCATAATAGCTGGCTGCGTAAAGCAGGAGATTGCAAATGTCTCAGGAAAGTGATGATGAATGACTGTGGGATATTTATATACATTCTATAGATATGTTGGCTAAACCGTTTGGAGGGAAGCTGTTAAAACTAATCATTTCGGTTAGCAGTTTTGGACCTCCAGTGGCTTTTTGTATTGCAGACATCTGGGATCCCAGGTCTGCAAGGATGTATTATTTCTCCTGTTCTTTATGACCTTCCCTGCCCCCTAGTCATTGTGCTTGCAACTCTGCTGCCATGTGCCCTGAAGCAAGACAGTGGCTCCATCAGGGCAGATGAGGGCACAACAAAGGACTTGACCTCCTCTCCTCAGTGACCTGTTCAGAAACTCTTGCTTTCCTGTCATCTCTGGGTCTAGAAAGTTGCTGGACCTGGCTGGTTGCCTGATGCCTTCATTATACACCTACTCTGAAGCATCTTCCAAGAGGCAAAAAATCACAAGATGTTCAGATCACCTTGGCGGTAAATTACATGCTCAATCTCTGTCATGTTTTCAGTTATGTCTTAAGCGGAAATAATTGAAATCAAAGTAGACCATTTTGGCTTTATTTCTGTGACATAGAATGTGGTTGGCAACCTAGTTCACAATATTTAATGCTAATTTACAAAGTGTATTTTTGGAGTATGTGTGTGCATATGTGCCTCTGTGTATGCCTGTGTGCTTCTGTGCATGCCTGTGTACAATATGTATGACTTGTATGGACAATCCAGCTTGATTTTGACACAGTATCTCTAACTGGCCTGAAGCTCACCAAGTAGGCTATACTGAATGGTAAGCAAGCCCCAAGGATACCTCCGTGCATGCCCCTAGCATAGGTATTACAAGCATGTGACTCTACATATAACTTCTCTTACATAAACTTTGGAGATCAAACTCAGGTCCTTATGTTGGGTGCAGTAAGAACTTTAATGTCTGAGCCTCTCCCCCACCATCTCAACTGTTTTCATGCAGACTGTCATATTAGAACATCAGTTCCTAAATCCTTATATTGTGCTTAGTAAAGGAAATTGAGTAGTTTTTTTCCTTTAAATGGACATACAAACTAATATTTCTGTTCTGTTTATTTAAAAAGTAAAAACCTGAGTTATATGGACATTAAATAATTTTACCAAGACCACACAGCTACTACAATGAGATACAGGATTCACGTCCCTTCACTTCAAGCTAGAGTGCCTGAGCTGTCCCACCTGTGGAATGGGCAGATAACTGACAAATAATTTCATTGTCTTTGTGAAATAAGAGAACAATTTTAAAAAGGTTTGCATCTTTTGAAGGCTAGCTGGATGTTGTTCCACATTGACCACATGATAACAGAACCTAGGATACCACAGGACTGACCTTCACTTCATGTAGCTGAAGGAAGAAATATTGTGATGAACATTTGTCAGTTTTCAATTCTTGTGCCAAGAGGTGATGAGCTGCAATTCTTTGTTATTTTGCTAACCAAAGAGAATCCATGATTCCACTTACCTATGAAAGAGACTTGGAAGTGTGATCTCCTTGTAAGACCAGAAAGAAGAGAAAATCGAAATTTACACCAACAGCTCTAAGGATTGTCATGGCCAAGTCAAGATATACAGAGTATGTGCTAAAACAGATTGTACCTCTAATGTCTTCCAAAGATGTGTGCATCAACTCAGCCAGTGACACTGCTGGGAGGTGGTGGGACTTACAGATGGTGGGTCCTGGTACAAGGCAGCTAGGTCACTTGGGGGACGTGAAGGAATTATTGGGCTTCTGTTCATTTCCTTCCTCTCTGCTTCCTGGTCATGGTGAGGGAAGGTATTCTCACCATGGTACCCCATTCTCATGGATCCAAAGCAAAAGGACAAGATAGCATTTAATGAGGTACACTGAAACCAGCCTTTCTTCTTTTACCTTAACTTCTCCCAACCATTTGTTACAAAAAGAAAGCTGACTTATATGAGTGTTACAATGTATTCCATAGCTTAGTCTCTGCTTATCACTTGTTTGGAACAACTTTATGATTACTCAAAACCAAGTTAAAAAATCATCATTGTAAACTCTCAAAATGTCTCTTTCCTTTTCTCTTTACTATGTAACTTCATGATTATTTATTTTTTATTTAATATGATTCCATATGACCCTATGGTAGTAAATGATTAAAATAGAATAATCACTGCTGTATTCAACCATCTTCATCTCTATCCTGATATTTGAAGACTCAGAAGGAAGTCCAGTAAATATTTAGTAACTAGATAAATGCTTACTCAGTGAGGAACAGTAAACAAAGAAAGTAAGGGACACTTGAGATTCATTTTTTTTTAGTAAATTTCCCTTGGGAATCATAAATGATTAAATAGATTCTTTCTCTCAAACAGTCATTCTAAGACCTCTCATGGTTTTTGTTGTCAAAGGGAATGATTTATTTCCTTCCTATCACCTCTTAGGAAATCATGAAAAACAGTTTTTTGTTGTTGTTGTACAAATAGACCATAAAAGTATACATATGAAGATATCTAGGAAGGTTGGCAAATAGACCTTCCTTGGTTTGATGTGGATAACAATGTGCAAAATCAAAGGCAGCCGTATGAAAAGAGGGCAAAATTAATGAAAGAAAATAGAGTGAGAAGAGATTAGGGATGATACGACTAATTTGCAATCTTCAAATGATGTCTTAAACTTAGACTTATATTCTCCTGGTCAGCCAAATGCCTTTCATTATGTCTTGATGCTTATTACACATACACACACAGAATCCTAAATACTTTCATGAGAGCGGTATACCCTGTATATCATGAATCAGATATGCATTGCATGCAAAGGAGGAAAAGCATTACATCTCATCATCTTTGAACAGCTTTATTATTGTTTACTTTCCCCCATCATCATCATAAAATACATAGACAGAGGTTCAGATTTAGACTATGTTCTCCTGGGAGAAAGGAATTAACAGGTTCCAAAGCACAGAACATGCTACACTGTCTCTTTTGTGTCATTTAAAAATAATGCATATTACAGCATGGATTACTAAATCATGTGCAGATTGGGGAAGTTACTAATATTAGAAGTCACATTTCTATAATAATGTAAAATTGAGCTACCTTTGCTTTTCATGATAATGAGTTGCTCTAGAAATCTAAGTGTGGAATCAAATTTAAAAATAGAAGTCTTTCTAACAAGGAAGTGTCTTCTTTAAACTGATTGCCCATGAAAGAATAATGTAAGAAGCTTCTAGTTTTCTTAAAGTACTCAGACTCATAAATTATGCTTCATGTCTGACCTCAAAGAGGCAGGATTACTTCACAAAAAGAGCAGAGTAAACATTTTAGACATAGATTACAAGGAACCCTGAAAAAAGTTTTAAGGTGGAAAAAGTCGCCTACAATGCAATTTCTCCCTCTTTTTCTGTCTGGGTCTGCATTGTCTGTGAGATAGCCTGGTAATTCATTAAACATCTCAGTTAAAATAGCTTAAAGATTTTCTTTTTGTTTTCCTTAATCATTATAGTTAACTTGAATAAAAAGGAAGCTTTCTTCCACAAACACAACTGGAAAATTAAGATTACAATGGAAAACTGTGCTTTTTATTGTGTCTATAAAGCAAAATGTAACACAAAGATTTGTGTCTAAGCAGAGAAAAGCTATTAAAAAACTACATTCTTTTGTATTCTGAATATAAAACTTTTCAATATTAAGATACTTTACCTATGTACTACTTAATTAATTAAGGGGTGGAAGTAGGTTCTGATAATGGGGCCTTTTCACTACTATTTACTTACTGGAGTCAATCTACAACTGAACAATTATAATCATCAATATTTGTCTCTTTAATGTGATACATAAATCTTCTTCATGCTATCATGCAATGATATGCATGTGGCATCAATTTTAGAGTGTCAGTGATAAAATCTTTGTCAGGTTTTTATAAAGCTAACTATTAACTAATGCATTGACTTATATAGTTTTATGTCATATAAATCCCTTCATTTGAATTCATTTCTCAGTAGGCAAATTAGGCAGTGAAGCTCTGATTGATTAAATAGGAATTTAATTTGTTTTAAAGATGAAGCTTTCTTCCTGAAATTGAAAGCAAAATTCTTATTTCTGCTCTCTAGGCAGAAGGTAGATGGGTCTGTATTTATAACGTACTTGCCACACAAACAAGAGGACCACCATGGTTTGGATTCCATGATGCCAAGGAAACTGCCAGATAGGCATGGCAATCTGCCTGTATATTACAGCCTTGGAGGACAGAGACTGAGAATTCCCAAAGCATACTGAAGAGTAAGATTAACCTTATTGTAAAGTCCAAGATTTGATTAATGACCCTGTAGCAAAAGAATGTGGTAGACGAACAATCAAGAAAGATTTTCAACCTCAGGCTTCCGCAGGTCTCTGCACACATTTTGACATGTATCTTCATACATAGTTGTGCACATAACAATGTGAATATGCATATCCCCAAACACATGCACATAAAATGGAAAATGGAAAATAAAAAAAAAACTATGAAATCTGAATATTGCAGTTTTCTTATCCATTAGCATGTGACTTCTAACTCTACGAGAGCTGTGGGGTGTAAATTTAAATTACTTATATCCTACCTATACCTCAGGAGTTCGGTGCTACCATGAATGCTGTTTTTAGCCTTTAGAAGAAGAAATATTTAAATGATTAAGCATTGTGCTTCTTTGTGAGCTTCCTGTATTAGGATGAAAATAACATTAGGAAAGATTAACCAGAACTCCAACTAATAACAGGCTAAAGTAACCTAAGTAGAGTCAAACTTCTCAAAAGATACGTTTTGCTGTTAACCCCACACTTGCAAAAAAACAATTCGTTAATGTGAAAGGCAAATGAAATGAATCAAAAATTTTTTGTGACTTTCTTATTAATAAAAGCCAAGGGATCCATTTGAACTACTTGATGAAGGTCAAACTGAATGTAATTCAACTTTGTTTTGTCTTAACCTGTGAGATAAATACTGGAAGCCTACTCACATGAATATTTCCTTAACTTGATATAGAGTCCTTTTCTCAGTATGATGTTGACAGAAGCTAAAAGAAGACAAATTTACTCCTTTAGTAAAGCATGTTGATCCACATAATTTTGAAATCAGGGAAGATAGATAGTGTTGTCTTACTAATATAGATACAATGATTTTAATAGCTCATTATATATTTGGCCTTTTAGAAAATTTGCCAATCAGGAAAAGCCATGTGCCTTTTGGGAAATGAGTATGCATTATTCAAAATTACAAAAGGGAAACAAGAAACATCATTAATAATTATATATGCAGATGAGAATTCTCAGCTCATAAGAATGCACACTGTTCAAATCTTCCATTCACAGAAGGAGGGTATAATGCTACAAATTGTTTTAATCATTTGTTTCTATATTGTGATTCAGATCTGATAGAATGTCATAAAGTTTTACGCTATGTGAGAGTGGAAACTATGTAAATTCTTACTAAAGAAGGAATTAGAGAGATAAAAGTCCACTTCTTCAGGTTTAGGCATTTGTAATGTGTAGTTAGGATATGGAGGTTGCTATTCCTGTCCAAAAACCCAGAGCTAATGGATGTTTGATTGACTCAATAGAATGCTAAATGTGAGGGAACTTCTGCCATGTTCTCTGCTTGGCTTCCAAAGACAATGTGCCTGCTAGCCCGTGGAAATGTTGCAACAATGCACCATGAGAATACACAGTATTTAAGTGATCTTGAGGTTCAAAATCTGTGACACAGAAAGGTCCTAGCAAGTAGCTGGAGTTCAAGCTGCAGAATATGCCACAAGATTTCACTGAAGGCTTCACCCTAAGCTGTCTGAGTATCCTGAAGTAAGGGAGCGTAGGATAAGTGAGTGATGCCCAAGGTGATGGTGAGTGTTAACAACAAGAAGACAGTTCTCTGGTCACTCTCAAGAGTGACTTTTCTAAATTAAGTTTGACCTCTGTAAGGTATTATCTCTATTGCATTAATTGATGTGGAAAGACTCAGCCCAAAAAGTGGGTGGCACCATTGCCTAACCTTTAGGGCCAGGATTGCATAAAAATGTAGAACATGATTCTCCATTTCTTGACTTAGCTGTTCCTGTACCTTTGACTTCCTCACAATGCTATCCTATATTCTGGAATTGTGAGCTAATTCAATATATTCTCCCTGAATCACAGCAACTAGAGATGAAACAAAAACAGCCAATGTCCCTGAAAATAAAGACCAAACTCCCAAGTTGTTTTGGCTGCCCAAGACCTTTAGCAGCAGTGCCAGCAGGATGTGCCTCCCCAGGTGGCCTCCCCAGGTGATACTATCATAAAGTCAGAGGTCTGCCTGGCTGCCAGCATGCCCTTTCCCACCGCAGAAGAGAGGAAATAAGAGAAAAAGAAAAGAATATGCAGCTGATTCTGGGTCAAAGGTTTAGTTTGCCAAAATGGTAACAAATACAGAGTTTCTCACCAGAAAGAGACACTGGATACTACAGGGAATTTTAAATTAAGTGGTTTCTCATCCTCTTGTGGTGGGTCTTGGAAGGATAGTTAGCATCACTAATGAAAATCATATATTTACTCTTGGCAGTTAAAATTCATGATCAACTTGACTGTGTTTAGAATAATCTAGAAGGCCAGCAAGGCATGCCTCTTGGTGTTCCTGTGAAAGTCTCTCCAGAGAGAATTAACTGAGAAGTGCAGGCAGCTGCATTTCATGAGCTGGGGGCACAAACAGAACTGAGGGGGGTGGAGGCCGGATATCCCCTTTGCTCTGCTTACTCCCACTCCATGCTATCAGTGGCTTCCCCTGGAAGGCTGTCCTCACTGCCATAAAGTAAATCCTCTGAGCAATAAGACAAATAATTCCTTTTTCAGTTGCTTCTACCGGTCATTTTGCCACAGTGACAAGTCAGCTAACATATCTGCATTTTAAATTTTTTTTCTATTCCATTTTCAAATGTGTGGAGACTAGTCTTGTTAGCCAGCTTATGCTGAGGATTCCCAGTGTGTCAGCCTTCCAAGACTGAAATTCCAGGTGTCCATATATCCAACTGGAATTTTACATGGGATCTGGGGATCTGAAATCTGGTCTTTTGACTTGAATATCACATTTTTATCCATGCAGATATATACTCAGCTTACATCTGCAACTTCTTACTAGGTTGTATGGGTAAAATTTTGATACTGTGAACTCACATTAGGTAAACAGAACCTCTAGATATCAACAGAAAGTCAGGCAACCTGTCTTGTCTGTGGGAGCTTGTAGCCAGGTTGCTTAGAGGCCACCCAGGGTCATTCTCTAGAGAGAAGTTCAGTTTCTTTCGTGATCCCAGAAAAATCATATGACCAAAACTCCACATCAACCCTGGAGAACACTGCAGAGAAGGTATTGCTGTAAAAACACTTCACACTAGAATTGGCCTCCACAGTGTTGACAGGGATTCTCTGAAGGTCTGACTCAGAGCAACATGTGTGACTTCTCCATGTTCTTGCCAGGAACAGGGAGCTGTGAAACTTACATCCAGGAAAGAAAGGTGGTCATTCTCTTTATTGAATAATCTGGAACTGGTTAATTGTAGCTTGAAAAATGTTTCCCAAAGACAATAATCTTGGTCTTGTATTAATTAAAGTCAAGCTGTTGCTTTTTTCTGTAGCTCCACACAAAGACTAGCTCCTGCTCTTAAGCACTCCTGATTGGTGAGGTCATAATTTTGTCAATGGCAGAAAGGCAAAGACTTTTTCTGTTGCATTAGGATCATGTGATTTCTAAAATATTACCAGTGTATAATAAGGAGAAGATTGACTTCTTCTGATTTGGTGGACTAATAATGCTCCAGGAGCTATTCTTGAAATGCAATCCCATCCCCAAACCTATACCAAGAAAATAATGTTGGCAGCATGACTTTCAATATTCCTATTTCTACAGGTCATGTTTTGAAGTTGGACAGATGAAGAATTGAATTAAATCCTGTTGATGATATTGCCAGTTTATTTTTCTAATTTAAATGCCACCTAAAAATGGAATTGATGATCTAATAATATGTACTTCATTGGGTTTCTGTAAAGATCAAGTAATAAATGAATATAAAGCTCCTATGTGATGGGCATACAGTGCATGATCAATAAATGCTAGTTCCACCCTTATCAACAATAATATAATTATGGCCAAAATTCTGATAATAAATATAAAATGTCTGAAGCTTTGGCCCAGTGAGGGTTCATTGATGAAATCCAAAACTTGCAGCTCAAGCAACTTAAGATTCTGAAACTTCTGGTCCACTCATCATTAAATGATGAAGGACTGAGATCATATTATAGCAGACATAGCTGTTCCTCAAAAATGACATAAGGAGGAAACCAATGGCCCAATGAAAAATGGGCCTTGGAACTTAAAAGAAACTTTACCAAGTATGAAATTAAAATGTCTAACAAATATCTTAGAAAATGCTCCACATCCTTAGCTATCAGAGAAATGCAAATTAAAACCTCCCTGAGATATCATCTCACCCCGGTCAGGATGGCAAAAATCCACAATACAAACAACACCAAATGCTGGAGAAGATGTGGAGAGAGGGGAACTCTCCTACATTGCTGGTGGGAATGCAGGCTCATACAGCCATTCTGGCAAGCTGTCTGGAGATTCTTAAAGAAATTAAAGATTGAAATGCCATATGACCCTGCTATTCCACTTTTGGGAATAATCCCCCATACAGCAGAGGTTCACCTCGATGGAACAAGCACGGCCATGTTCATAGCAGCACTGTTTACAATAGCAAAGTCATGGAATCAACACAAATATCCAACAGTTGACGAGTGGATAAGGAAAATGTGGTACATTTATACAATGGAATACTACTCGGCCATCAAAAATGATGAATTAATGCAATTTGCTGGGAAATGGATGGAATTAGAAACAATTATATTGAGTGAAGTATCCCAGACACAGAAAATTAAGCACCATATGTATTCCCTAATAGGTGGCTCCTAGTACCAAACCCACCCAGCCCACCTAGAGACACTCAAAGAAAAATCTCTGTAATACCTACAGTAATTGCAAAGACTATAAACAGGAGAGAAGGGGAAGGACAGCCCTGCCAGAAACAAGGAGAAAAGGGATCATGCTACAGCAGAGATAATAGGCCACCATCAAGGACTGCAAGGGGTTACATCCAATACCCATCAGGATGGAGCCAAGGGCATTGCAGGATCAGCAAAACTGAAAAAAAAATCAACAAACCATAATTCAGAACATCAGAGACTCTATATCAAGCACCTGGAATCAGGCCTGCCTAATCTCTCCCCATCCTGAAGCTCAGGGAAATTTGCAGAAGAGGGGGCGGTAAGATTGTAAGAGCACAAGGATAGGAGGAGTCATGATATGCAAGATACTCCACACAAGTTAGGGCTGAAGCAATTATAATAGGACTCTGCATGATCTGCGCAATGACCAACATATCATTGACCCCTCAAAGTCTAGCATAGACTAAAGGCACTAGGATCCTTAGAAGCAAGGGATCAACAGTCACAATAGTGTTCCTATACTTAAGGGGAACACAGGAAAGAGTTCTAGGAAATGCCACTAAGTCCTTACACTTCATCAGAGAGGAGGACCCAGAGGAAAGTGTGATATACACATTAAAGGATGCTTCAGAGATGGGGGGAGGGGGCACTGGGAGAAAGGGAGGGAGGGGGAAAAGGAAGAGGAAAAAGGGGGAAGGAACAGGGAGGTCCAGGGAGGGGTGGAGGAAGGGAGGGGACAGGGGTACCTATTACGTTTGTATGAGCAGAAAAATAAATACATTAAAAAATGACATAAGGAAGTTCTTATGTCTTTCATCAAGATGAGGGAAGCAATTTTTAAAAAATATTTTCCACCTCCACAATACAGGTTTATTTATTTATTTTGTTTAGTTTTTGTTTAGATTGTTTATTTGTCACTTTTCCTTTGTCTTTCAGAAAGGGTCTCTTTGTATAGCAGAAGCTGATATCAAACATGTGATCTGTCTATATCTGCCTTTAGCATGCTGAGACTATAAAGGTGTGCCCTGAATTTGGCTCTCAAATGTACTTTCCACTTGAACGGTTTATTTGCAAGTAAGAGACCAGTGAATTCTAGAAGTATTAAAAATTGTTATGAGTATTGATGAGATGGCTCAGCAGGTAAAGGAACATGCACATAAACCTGGTAGCTGGAGTTTGATTCCCAGAATCCACATGGTCAAAGGAGAAAACTGACTTCTAAAAATTGTCTTCTGATCTTCATACATAAGGTATGGTACAGTATGCTTCCTGTATTATTTCTCTCTCTCTCTCTCTCTCTCTCTCTTTCTCTCTCTCTCTCTCCCCCTCTATTTCTCAGATGGACAAATAAAAGATGAAAACATTTTTGAAAAATTTGTTGTGAATTTCTGGCCATATATGCAAATATGTTTGGGTACCACCAATATTTCTTTGTTTAATCTCTGAGATGTTTGATCTCTACTCTGCAGCCAGAAAAAAAATATTATTTTCAACAAGCTAATGACTCAGATTTCAGTTTCTGATTCCTGGTCTTCTTTCTGTATATTTGACGACTGAGCTGTAAAAAGTTTTCTTCCACCTAAATATTTCACTCAATAACTTCATTGCCTTGGGTCCATTAGCCATTCAATGCTGATAAAATCATTTAGCCACTGAAGCTCTCTTGGCTCTGTGCTATTATACTTTGGAAGTATTTAATTTTTTATTATTTTATAGGACCTCACAGATAAGAAATTGTGAATTTTTCAAAGAAAATAGACCTTTAAAAATGTTGGAACTGAAAATTTCCTGACTGTGGATACTTTGAAACTGGACTATGAAAATTTTTAAATTATAGTGAATGTACTTTATATCATGGGATTGATGTGACACATTTGGGAACACGGGCTGTAAGGTTATGGTTAAAAGTAATGTGTTTGTGTGTGATATTAACAAGGGGTGGAGTCTGTTGGTGAAATAAAAGTGCCAACTTGACAAATAAGGGCTGAACTTTTAGAAACATCTGTGAATAATTAGAAGTTAAGGCAAGCTTTAAACAAATCTGTGGGAGATTATATAATTAATGTGGGAAGACCTAGCCCTTAGTTGGTGACCATTTCATGAATAGGTGGATACCATGGAGAACTGCCTCAGTACTTTAGCATACTTCAGCATCCTTTGAAATTCAGGCATACTGGTAACTGAGAAACTATATCCCTTTCTTAGCAATTACTGTTGATATAAGACCAGTTCCCTAAGGTTCTTGCTAATATGGTAAGACCAGTTCCCTAAGGTTCTTGTTGATATGAACTCTCCTGTCATCCTGATGAACAATCAAGAATTATAAACAAGAATAAATCTTCCATCCCCTTAAAAAGAGGAAAGAAAAGAAAAACTCATGAGGTCTCTCATGTTGCCCCCAAATTTAACATTCTATGAGCTACCATGGACTTATCCTTGTATTCAAAGAAGAGTTTGCTTTGGCAATCAACTTGATTAAGAAAGACATGAGCTGCAGATTTCTCCAACTTTGCTTTGACTTACCCTGTTTCAAAATCTTTGTATGGAGCTAACATTTGCCACAGTATGGGAATCTTAAGTCATCAGTCTTCACCATCATAGGTTTTGAAGTTTGGCTGTGAGAGAAGCGTCCATAAACCCAATAATAAATTACTCTGAACTATGTCTGTAATTTATTTAGAGCACAGAGAGAGGTGGAGACTGATTCTGGTCAAGTCACTGGCTGGTAATTGCAATTAGAGTTTCTGTATGCTGACATGTGTTTCTGTTAGAAAGTGTTCCCTTTTCATAGCTATTAATTGTGTTTCAGGTTAGAAGTAAGTCCAGTGGGTAGAGGTGGACAAATCTGAGATTTTTTTTCTCAATATGCTGTTGTACAATGGGTCATGCTCAGTTTCTAATGATCACCAACTGGAAACCAACTTCATTAACCACTGAGTAATTACTAATGCTCTCATGAATAATGGTCATGGTAATTTTAGAAACAGCCATTTAGCTGACACATCAAAGGTGACCAAACATGTCTCAAAAAGTAATGACTCTGACCAGTGAAAAATGAAACTGCATACCCTCATCAATTTGTTTTCAGATAAGTTAATGGAGTTTCCTACTGAATAGGTTTTATTTTTGCTCTTTGGCAGCACTTACTTGACCTTGATTGAGACAGTGGAAATATTTACAGCTGAGAGATTGGAAATGGTAGCCTCAGTGATCCCCAGTGACCTTGCAGACATTCACTGTGATCCCCAAGCTTAAGATCACCTTTACCCTGCCAAAAAGTTGTATGGTCTATCTGGTTTACAACAGAAGAGGACCAATATTTTTCTTCCTTTGTTTGATGCACCAAGTAGGAATTGGTTGAATTTTTATCTGGAGAAATGGTGTTAAAATACAGGGAATTGGCAGGAAATAAAGGGAAGAAAGAAGAGGAATGAGAGAGCCTTCCATGTTTAAGAGACAGGAGGGAGACTGTCAAAATCATGAAACAGGAAAAATGGCAACAGTACTATGCACACTCAGATTAGAAAGAGCCCTGAACAGACTCCCTACACCTCTCAGTTTCCATTATTGTACTCAACTGAGTCACATATATAAATTTGTAGTATTAGAGAAATAGCTCAATAATAGAACACAGCATATGTGAGACCGTGGTTCAATCCCAAACACCTCTAAATGTAATTAGCTTACTAGTTAATTAATTGTTAATTTTATAGTTGTAAACAAAGCTTAATTATTGTATTGTAACAATCTGGTGATAAAACTATTGTACCAGATACTGGTAACAACTTGATCTGGGCACACTAATGAAGAATTTATTAAGTGTCTGAAAATACTAAGACTTACTTTACATGCACCTTCTTCATCCCTTTAATTTTTGGTTGTGTTTTCTCCTATCTTTTTCTCTCACCATTCACTTACCATCAAGTTACAAGTTATGTGAGTGTTCATGTCTTGCCCATGATCTTCTTTCCCCTACCAATGATGACATTTTTTCTGAAAGTTTCTACTTTTCTTCTCAGGAATGATTGCATAAGGGTAGAGGGTCCCTAAGTACAGTGAGGAAGAGCAGGCTGATCCTTTCAGCATTTTCTCTGGTGAATATATGTGTCATTGAGAAATCTTAGCTATGATCATGGGCAAATCCAGGCAGAACTTTCTTATACTAAAGTGTGCTGTTATTTCCTGTAATTTCATTGTAAGTCAAAAAAACATTTGCTTGTAATATATACAGATGCCGATACAAAATAAAATCAGAAATTAGTAGGAAGTTTACACAAATGAACACCTACCTTTAAAGATGAAATTATACTTCATTCACCAGTGACCACTTGCAGATCTAATACAGACTCTACTGGATCAATTCCTTGACACATTTTGCTTAAGAAATGTAACAATACATCACTAGTTCCACTTCCATAAAATAAAAGTGCAGGGAAAATTACTCAGTGTTAAAGTCTTTGTCTCCTAAGCAAAAGGACATGCATTCAGATCCCCAGATTCCACATAAAAATGACTGAAATTCTAGCCCTGAAAGATGAAACCTAGAAATCCCCAGAGTGAGCCCATTAACCAGACTTAATGGCATGTTCTGAATTTAAAGACTAAGGTTGAAAAGCAATCCGGATGATTTCTGATTTCACCCCTGGGCCTCCAAGAGCTCATGTACATGAACATATGCACACACACACACACACACACACACACACACACACAGAGAGAGAGAGAGAGAGAGAGAGAGAGAGAGAGAGAGAGAGAGAGAGAGAGAGAGAGAGAGAGAGAGAGAGAGAGAGATACTATATCCACATATGCATGAAAAAGAAAAAGAAAAGAATTGGATGGTTAGTGTTATTGACTACAGAGGGAGATTTTACCAGAAATTTCTCACCACGAATCTATGAGAGGCACAGATTTCTGACATCACTTAAGCAAATTTCGTGCATTTGGGTCTGCCATTAATAACTATCACTTTGGGATCAAGGAGTAGGTACAGCAGTCAGGGAAACCTCTATGCTTTCATGAAGGGACAGTGTTAACCGATGGTACATCACAGGACTCTGGACAACCAAGATCAACCCACAGACCTTGTTTTACTTGATTCTTAAATTGAAGAGTAGATTTTTGAAGGACATTTTCATAAGGCAAAAATATGAAACAGGAAAGTTTATATAAAAACTTATAATATAAAACTGAGGATTTTCTGGTTCTAGCTCTTAAACCAGCAAGTCTCTGTTTTACAAATATCAGTTTTGTGCTCCAGCTATTTTTAAGTAGGTTCTGAAGCTGCAACCTGAACAAATGTAAAAGATAATTGTTTTAACAATACTCCAGATTTTAATGTAATTTATATATATATATATATATATATATATATATATATATATAATCGGATGGTCAAGTTGCAAATGTTATTACATTTCTAAAATGATACAGTAAAACTTAACTGAGAAACCTTGAATAGTTTACATCATTCAGTTAGTTTGTGGATATTATACACATCCATCAGAAAACAATATAATGCTCTCATTCAACTTACTAAAACTCCTTACGAATTTATAAAATATTTCTTCAAATGCATTTTAGGCATTTAATTTCCTCTAGTTTGCAATGAATAATTCTTTCTTAAGTTACTTTTCTTTCAAATTGGAATTTTTTTGCATAAAATTAACTTTAGAAAGAACATCTATTCTGTGTCCAAAAGGCAATAGACAAAAACATTTTCATGTTCACACATATAATAGTTTTATCCTGCCAGAGAGTCATTGATATTTAGGTATTCTGTCTGCTAAGTTTCCTGACATCCATTAGGAGATGAAAGGCTGGCTGAACATTCAGAAATATAGCTGCTCAACACAGAAGAACTGTAGTACAGAAAACATGCTTCTAGATGCTTTAGTATAAGCCCTCTGCCTTCCGTTTGCTTCTATTTCCATCTGATATTGTCTTCTGTTCCCATCACTCCATGCTCACTTTTGCAATCAATAGCATTGCTTGTTTATTAAAATCCTTTCTAAATATCTGCAGTACATGAAGGACTTATGTTTGTCATCCATAAAGTTATTCTATTAAATTTTAAGACTTTATTGGACTTCACATGTCTTAGAATAAAAATGTAATTGAATTTTGATAAACATTCATAGCCTCTTAGCAGGTGGAACAAACAAAGATATGTTCAAATTAGAACAGATAAATGAGAGTCTCACACACACACACACACACGATACACATGTATTATTTTGTGCATAAAACTTCATCCTTGTGAGGTAAGCAAGGGAGGGAAGTTACTATTTATTATAAATGTGTGAGAACTTGAGATTTTTGTACAAGGGCATTGGAGTTGAATTTCGATGACATGATCTTTTGATATAAAGAATTGCCACTCAACAAATATTCATCACCTTTTAAATTTTGTTGGGCAATATTTGCATGGAGCATTCCACCCACAGCTGCTGTCCAAATTTTCAAATGACAGTATTGACTTGATGAAACTGAAAATTTTACACATGTTTTTCTTTCCCAGTCTATTAAACTTACTTCTGCTAAGTTCTATATTCTTGGCTGGCACAATAAAATAAGTGTGTGCGTGCATGTGTG
This sequence comes from Typhlomys cinereus, assembly GCA_023101885.1. NCBI lineage: Eukaryota > Metazoa > Chordata > Mammalia > Rodentia > Platacanthomyidae > Typhlomys > Typhlomys cinereus. Next base: position 2,133,166 of record JALPQD010000359.1, on the reverse strand, counting down.
TGTGCATGCACACATGTATGTGTGTGTGTGTGTGTGTGTGATTTGATTTATAGATTTACCTCAGTGTACTTATTCTTTGTTTATCATTCTTACTGTAAACCATAAGACCTTTAAGTAAAATAAGAACTAGAATGAATCAAGAAGCAAAAAATTGGTCTATTTCTGCAATGAATTTTTTTTTTTCTGGGAGAGCTAGTTGAAAATAGAACATAAAAATCTCTAAGAAGAGACAGCAGCCTCTAAATGTTGCTATTTACTTCTAATGTGTCATTAGAGTATACAGTATCTGTCACTAACACGGAATCAAATAATGAAATTTCATGGCAGAATTCCTGAGACTAATGTTTGTGTCATTTCATTTTGTAGTTGCATTGTGAGTAAGTGAAAGCCAATTTAACCAATTACACTGCTATCATTTAGTACATTTCACAGAAGCAAGTATATCAGTGTCATCAACTAAAATAGCTAGTGTTTGATGGGTGCATGCACACAAAGGCAGAAAATTAGATACAGCAACAAAATATAGCAAATATAGGAGTATTATACATAATTATTTATGTATGTGAAACTCGGGAATGTATCCTTTCTACCTTCCTTATCTTAAACTTGAGAGATACAGCTCTTGATAAGTAAGTTGACTTTAGATTTGACCTGATAATAAAAATGTAATAGCTTAAAAAATTAAACTAAAATCTGTGCTGCAATTTGTATTAGTCATCGGAAGATCTCAGGAGAGATTTGGCTAATGGAAATAGTTAAATTCAAATATGTTCGATGCCAAGTTGCCAATGTTCTCATCTCTTTCTGAATTCAATCTATTGCTTGTCTCCTTAATGATCCAGGACAACAATTTTAACAGAAGAGCAGGATGACAATTTTAAATCATTTTTTCATCGTTTCTAAGGAATGGAAGTTACCTTTCCTTCCTACATATTTGAATTTATTTTTAGGTCAGCTTTCAGTTTACATATACAGAGCAAATGGTTGAATTTAAGTTGTTTTCAGTCAAGTATGAGGGCTTTCATGACTCTCTTTATGTTCCTGATGACCAAAGGTTGTTTGTTGTCAGGAACATTGAATATTTTGTTTCTAAATGAAGTAAGAAGATCTTTCCATTTTTTCTCATAGAGAAGCTTTAAGTCATTTTCCAGAGAAGGAAAATTATTGATCTTTCGGTGATTTGCTTCATTTGATATTTACAGATATGAAGAAAGTCATCCAATTTTGCTATCCTCAGGTTTTATTTATTTGTTTGAAAGATACACAAGACTATTTTTCTGAAGATTCCAGGGACTTAAATAACACACAAGTGCTATCACAGAGCTCTTTTGATTTTTTAAATTGTAACAAATCAATATTTTTAAAGCATTTTGTTTTTTGCTTAAGAGCAAGAGTGAATGAGCTAGAGAAAGAGCAAGAAAGTGAGGAAGAGAAGGAGAGAAAGACACACATATGTATTCTGTGGGCTTTCTGAGATTAAACACAGGTCACATGGTGTGCAAGAAGGTATCTTGCCTGCTGAGCTCTCTCACAGGCCACAGAGTTCTTAATTTAAGGAACAATATACACAGTGCTAGGGATATGGCTCAGAAGTTAAATCATTTGTCTTATGATCAAAAGATCAAAAGGAATTAAGTTCATATCACCACATACCACATAAAATGTCTTTAAGATGTGGTGGTGGCCTATAATTCTAGTTCTGTAAGGTAGAGAATGGAAAATCCCACAGCAAGACAATAAGGAGGAAGAGAATTCCAGGATGATTCCTAATGCCACCATACCGCCACAGGCACACACACCCAAGTGCCTTCTGGTACACATGCATACACACACACACACACACACACACACACACACACAAAGAAAAAGGCAACCCAAACCCTAAAATACTGGAACTGCTCTTGTTGGTCAGCTTTCATAGCTCTAGAAAGTACTACGTAAGCTTCTGGGGAAGAAAAGCAATGAACAAGCTTATCAATCCATTAAAGTTACAAGCTATAATAGCAAGGATTCTGGCAAGTGTTGGCCATCAGTGTAACAGTGGCATGAATGTCAAGGGAACAACCAACAACCTTTCTGTAAAGCCTACTTTACAGCAAAGATCACATTCTTGGTACTGTAGTCCAGGATAAGAATCCATGAAAGGCGAAAACACAGTCCCCAGGAAGTTACAAACTACATTTTAAACATTTATCATTATACCCATAGATAGATTGGAGGTACCCTTCATCTAGAAGCTTCCTTTTTTAATGGAAGGTGTTTATTACAGAAGGTTACAATTAGTTAAAGTGCAGAAAAATCAGTGGAAAGATTCCAGTTCTCCCTTTGTAATCTTTCCTCACCCTTCCTCCAAGGCTAAGAGAACACTGCAGAAGATGGGGTGGTAAGACTGTAAGAGCCTGAAGGTTGGCAGGGGTGAAGCCAGACATGGAAACAGAAAGAGCTCAAGAGATCCTACATATCCCTGAGAGACTTTTCAGGGTTACTGTAGATACGGGTTTAAGGGAAGTGCTTTCCTCTATATTATACCCACTGATATATGATGAATGCTCCAGCAAGCGCTCAGGAACATGACATCAAAGGCAAACAAAGTGAAACTCAGTGAGCCATATACAAGAAAAAGTCATGAAAATAGGAAGGACACAAGCAGGGAAAAAGAAGAGTTGTAATAAGAAATGAATGAAGGATTAGATTAGGGATTAAAGAGCGATAGTATCATAGATTCACTGTATTCATCTATAAATATCTAAAAGAAACAATAAAAATTTAAAAAAAATACAAAACAAAAATATTCAGTTAATACATGTCTAAAATTATTAGTACCTTAAAATAAAAATTAAACCTAATTCCCACTGGTATGTTGAGTAAGAAGATCTCATTTCGATTAGTGTGTTGAGCAAGTGGGACTCACTGTATTTAGTGAGATATCATTTCTTTTCCTTTTTTTATTATTTATTCAATTGTGCGTGTGTGTGTGTGTGTGTGTGTGTGTGTGTGTGTGTGTGTGTGTAGAACCACGGGCCAATTCAAGAACCACCATGGACTGCCTCCACCTCCTCCTTGTTTACTCTGCCCTGGGACTCACAGGCTCCGCCCTAACAAGACCAGAAACGCAAGCCGCCCCCCGCTTCTGCCTGGCGTCTATACCTGGGATCCGGGATCCGGACTCAGGACTTTCCTCCTGCAGGGCAGAGGCTTAATCCCTGAGCCACCTCTCCAGCCCCATCATTTCTTTTTCACCTCTCACATTTTAAAAAATTTTATCTAGGTGGGAAAATGATTTTGTGTTTCTTGAGCAGAACACAGAATCTTCAATGATATGCCTGTTCTTTGCTTATTATAAATTCAGCTTAAAAGTGGTAAAACACAAGTTGAGCTCCTTACTAAGAACTCACAGTTCACATAATTTTCAAAGCCTCTTCATATTTATTCAAAAATCATTGTTCCTTATACTTTGTATAGTTTGTATACTTTGTATAGTCTGTTGAAGTGGGGAGTGGGGTGGGTTATTCCTTGTTTCATAGTTCCTTCTCTTCTACATTCTTCACCTCTCCTATGACCTCATGCTTGGTTGGTAGAAAGAGTTCTTCTTTAAGTATAATCTAGCTCACTGGCTTCCTGAGCTCTGTATCAGAGTGCTATTCTGAGCTGACTTGTTTTCTGAAGGCTCTTGGAGGCCTTCTTTCCCTGGTGGCTTCTAGCAATGCCATCCATTTGATTAGTACAAATGGACCTTGTTCTACTTTAGGAATCCAGTGATTTACTTGCACTTCTATCTCTGTCAAGAATTATTAATCTCCAGGAGGCCTTATGTGTCAGTTTCTAGAATGATGCTCAGATGGCTGTCATTCTGTAGGTTGTCTGTATTTGTTTCTTGGGGGAGGGGACTGTATTTTCCCTTGATGCATCAGTCAAAAACTGGATACTGCCACTGCAATAGGCACTCTCTTCCTTTTTGTGACATTACTACTTACTTGATTTATATCTACCTTTTAAGTTTATAGGTAGAAGTCAGTTTCTACCTAATGTGCCCACTAACTGCAAAGTTTATAATTCCAGTTCTCCCTTTATAATCTTTCCTTTGTAATCTTTTGAAGGGCCATTCCCTTGAGCTAGTTGGGCTGTACATCTCTTTGTAATGCTTCCCTAAAATGTCCATTCCTTTCTCTCAGTGTGTATACTCTTATGCCCTAGTTTGGGCTGCAAGTTTGACAAACTTCTTTGCGAACTCCCCAGATAGCCTTGCACCATTTTAGAGCTCAGCATCTTTTGTGCTTTTTAAATTTTTTTCATCCATCAACATTTCTAACTCAATAGCCTATTAAATAATATTTGCTTAAATCTTATAACATTAATTAATGGAAGGAGCTCCCCTTAAGAATTTTCCTTAAACATTAAATTGGGTTATAGATTGATAAAAATGTGTCTTGTTCCAAAGTCAAATCAAATAAAAATAAACATTAGTTTTCTTATTACAATGAAGAGCTCATTAAGTCAGTAGGCAATTAGTATTTAAATTATGTGTATAATGAGTTATTGACTAATGTATATTTTATGATGTGCTTGTAAAGATATTAATTATTTGGCTAGGTAATGAAAGGATTACTTCTATAGCATCATGTAAAATTTCCCATGGAAAATAGATTGCAAATTTTGATTATGATGATAAAACATCAAGCACACTTCTTCATTGTGAATAGTTACTCATAGTATATGCCATTTAAATTCTATTATGTTTCTAAACATGGAGGAATATCTAATAAAAAGAAATATGCTTTTAACTTCACAGTGTTATTTTAATTATTTTTATTATTATTTAATATTCACTAAGCAGCCATGCTGAGCAAAGCTCTAATTTAACCTTTATTAATTGCTGGGAAGTACTTAGATAAAGGAGCCAATTTTGTTATATTATATTGAGAAATTCAGACTAGTTATTAACCCAAATGTTCAGAGAACACATTTTTTCCAAATTCTTTTTTAAATTTGAAATCTTATGGATATTATTCAATGAAAATCAGTTTCTCATTTAGTTTACTGATTTAAGATTATAATTTTAATAACTATTGTTACACTGATATGAGTATAATATTGTTTTACACTAATAGCCATGAACCTACAATTAATAATTCTGTAACCATGGGTTCCTACCTTGGATTTGAGGCCTACAAGATTGTTTTGATGACAATTTAATTTCTTCTTTAAACAAGTACTAATGTTTGAACAATTAGGCCAAGCAGTACCTTTGCCTAATTCAAACTCAGTTTATACCTTGATTTTCCTTTTATTTTATTTTTTGTAAGGCATTTGAAAGGTCTTCAGGTATTTGAGATCAGAAGCCATGAGCTCGTGCTTTTCCTCTGACATTTATCAAGTGACCAAGCTCTCTTCTAGGGTTTCTGATTATTCAGTTGAGGTTCATGACATCAAACTTCAGTGAAATAAGTAAAAATTACAAAATCACATATTGCAGTGAGCATTTTGATTTCTCCTATTTTCTCACGATAATGTTTCGTGTTTCTTGAAATTAAAGACATATCAAGCTATTCCAGGTAGTTTGCGCTTTTAAAATGCCCGCTTTATTTGAATTAAAATGAGTGGTACATTTGTTATGTTGTATATAAAACTTATGAAAAAGAAGGAGACCATCATGGTAAATACACTACTTTTATTATAGTTTGTTGCAGCAAAACACCTCATTCAAGCAACTTAAAGGAGAAAAGGTTTAGCTGGTTAACAACTCCAGGTTTAAACCACCATTGTGGCAGGAGGTTGAAACAGTTGATAAGATCTCATCCTCAGCAAGAAGAAGGAGAAATGATCACCACATGCATGCCTGCTTATGTTCGTTCAGTCAGCTCTCATTCTTATGCAGTTCTGGATCCTTTGCCTAGTGATTTGTGCTACCCACTTGTAGTCCAAGTCTTCCCTCATCAACTAATATCATTCAAACATCCTTCACAGACATGTCCAGGAGTCAAACTTAATTTAGAAAATCTTTTTTACATGTGCTGGGAGGTCTACTTTCTAGGTATGAGGCTGATAATTAATAGTAATCAGCATTACAGGTTATAAACACTTTACATCATCACATTTTCCTTTTAACTAAAATTTATATCAATATATCTATGTTTTGTTTATTTTTTAAAATCCCCAGTTGTTTCAATGTGAAATTTAATTTTTAAATAAATTTCTTAAGCCAAAAGTTAAATTGCTAAGTATATAGCAATTTGTTTTCTACTGTCTTCAAATGTTCAGTCATTATGGTTGTATCACTAAAAAACTGTGTGGCACAAAATGCCATGACTTATTTATAATTTGTGAGCAAATTTAAAGATAAAATGCAAGCAAATGTCGTGGTGTGGATAATTGAAATAATTCCAAAAGCTGCTCCCATACTAGTTCCATCCAGATGCAACTCAAAAGATGTTAACCAAAGTCTCAGATGGATGTCTCCAAGGAGACCAATATGAGCGTTAGGAAAATAGCTTAAACAACTGCTAACTGGGGTCCCTAATTTGGGTGACAGATGGGACTGGCATACAATATTGGTGAGTGTTTTAAAAACATGACCTAGTCTTTCTCTAATTGAGGAGGTTTCTAATTGTGTAATAATTGCTTTTCACTCTTGAATGTCACAGAATTAAAGGCATTTGCTCCACTTGGCTCTAGCACCAAGTAAAATGTACATTTTCTTAAAATGCATCCTTTTGTATATATTTCTCTCAGTAGATTCCCAATGATGGTCAAAACTTGAAAAGTTATATTAACTGAGTCCTTAGTATGTTCTATAACTTGTAATAACCTTCTGTACTTATTAATTCAATGTTTTATATACAGTCTCTCTTTTATGATAAAGATGAGGAAAATGCAGCTTAGAAAGTTAAACCATCTTACTATACTATGCGATATCATTATGATCTAACTGAATGACTCAAGATTTCAATTTCTATAATAAAAGTACATGCTATGATATTGCACATATTTTCTGAAAGTGTGAATAACTGTGGGTTCATGTTTGTGCATGTGTGTGTGTGTGTGTGTGTGTGTGTGTGTGTGTGTGTATGTGTTTGTGTGTGTTTGAAATCCAAAGGTTAATCTGGGGTGTCTTTTAATGGGTACCATCAACTTTACTTTGAGACAGCTCTGGAAATCACCAATAAGTCTAGGCTGTTAAGCCAGGGAATACCAGAAACCCCTGTCTGTACCCTCCTAAGACCTTTACGTACAAGCATTGGCTACCATGCCCCATTTTCTTCCTTACTTTTGTTTCTTTGACTTGGTTCTGGGGATTGAATTCAGGTCCCTGTGCTTGTACAGAAAGTATTCATAGACTTTGTTAGCAACTATGAAGAAATGTTCAATGAGGTGAGAAGACTAAGTATGCTAATGATCATTACTAATTGTATACCTATTTACACACAGTGATGTATGCCTATCCTGAATTCTCAGTCATGCAAACTGAGTCTTACATAGATATAATGATGTGCATGCTTTTGCACAGCTAGAGTGTGGTTAGATTAGAGTGAAAAGGAGGTATGTTTACTTGAGCACTTTCTTCTAATCACATAGTCTACTTTTCTATAGCTTCCTTTAAAATGAATAATAAGGTGAAGATCATATTTTATGTCTCTGGAGTTTTGGTACATAGCACATTAAATATTTAATAAAGATTAAAAAAATAATTAGTTAATATGTGAACTACGGTTCGTAAAAAGAAGAATAAGCGATTTCCAAATGTGTAAAAATTATCAGTGGATAACAGTAAGGCAGAAGCATAGCTTAATAATGACTGTCATGTTTAATTTAAAAACCAGCTATTTTAGAACCATGAGGCTTAATGTCTTATTTTGAATTTTTTCATGTCTATGTATACATCACAACTACTGGAACTGTTTTCATGGGGAATTTGTCTGAAATTTAATTCATAAAACTTTTAAGTATGTGCACAAATTACTGATATTGGTTTATTTTACAACCCACTATATCCTGCCTTGCTTTCTGGCTACAACATTAATTTACTTAGAAATCAAATGTAAAATCCACATCATTCTGTTACAGAAGATGCTGAGCCTATTAAATGCATAAACATTTAAAAGCTTCAGTGTTTAAATAACATCTTTAGGTTGATTAGACTACAAATTGAATATCTATGATGGATCTTGCCACGTTTTATTTTCCTTAATCACTATTAAATGCATTTGTTAAAACCATTGAGTAGATTAAGTATGAGTCAAGTTGTCCTTATTGTAGTATAACAAGACATTTACTTTTGACATGTAAATACCTTATTTAGATTTAATTCAAATTAAATTATGAATTTCTGTGGAGAATTTATTTTAGATGATTAATTTGATTAATTTCTGCACTTTCAAAGAAAAAATCCCTAAAATATTGAGAATGTATGTACATGTATACATATATGTATCAACAAGATGGATATGGTAGGCTAGGAAAGAAATTTTTGGAAATAATAGAATAAATTATAGAATAAATAGATTATAGAGATTATAAAATCCAAATGATTTCCTCTGACAGTTCGATATTAAGATTTTCTTAATTTAGAGAAATAATATAATTTTTTTCTGTATCCTTATTTTCTATTGCCATGCAAAAAAGCAGTAGGAACTTTAAAAACACTAAGCTCTAATTGAACATTTACTATCTCTGTCTATTCAAAAATCAAAACCACAAAACTCATTTATTTTTTTCTTTTTTAATTTATTCAATTTTGTATATGTGCATGAGTGTGTGTGTGTGTGTATGTGTGTGTAGAACCACGGGCAAATTCGGAAACCACCACGGACCGCCTCCACCTCCTCCTTGTTTACTCTGCCCCGGGATTCACAGGTTCCCCCTACCAGGACCAGAAACACAGGCCGCCTTCGCTTCTGCCCGGAGCCTATACATGGGGTCTAGGATCCAAATTCAGGACCTTCCGCCTGCAAGGCAGAGGCTTAACTCCTAAACCACCTCTCCAGCCGCACAAAATTCATTTATTAAATATTGTTTCACTATGAGCTCAACATACTAAGGACAAAAATACAGAGATGTAAGATTGACTACTTGCTTCACCATCCACTCCAAAGGAAATTAGCTTCATAGAATGCCTAATAAACACTATGTGAAAGTCTGCTTAAGAAACTTAAACTTCTCAAGAAAAAGTCTTCTTTTGTGTATAACCATGTTCAGAGTTGCTCTATTCACTAAAGCAAAGAAATGAAATCAACTTACATGTCCAACAGTGGACAAATGGTTAATGAAAATGTGGTACATATATACAATGGAATACTATTCAGCTGTTGGAAGAAGGAATTAATGAAATTTGCTGTTAAGTGGTGGCACTGGAAGAAAAGATATTGAGTGAAGTATCCTAGATGCTACATGTTCTCCCTTGTAAGTGGAATCTAGGATTAAATCTTCAGAATGCTATATCAAACAGACACTCATAAAACCCACAAGGGCAAAGAACATATATTAGAGTTGTGGAGGAAGACCCCAAAAGAGTAGAGTGAAAGAATGGGGAAAGAGATGAATAAGGCATCTACAAAAGAAAAGATTTACAAGAAAAGGAAGGATGGAGGTAGGACACAGTAATGAGCAGGGTTAGCCTTTGGGTAACCAATTACTTGCTATATAGTTTCTAGCCACCCACCCCCTTAATGTCAGAGAACACAGGTCCACTCTAGTAAACCTGTCCAAATAACAGCAGAAGAGGAGAAAATAAACACTAAACAGATCAGATGGATTAGTATTAACCATATATACCTAACAGCAAACCATCATTTAGCTATCTCTCATTATATCTTTAGATTGAAAAAAAAAAGATCTCAGTACTCAACCAAGAGGCAATCTATTACAATGGAAGAAAATTGAAGCAGAAAACCACAACTGACCAGAGTGCAGAGTATCCGTGATTCCAAAACACCCAGCTCTAATCAGGCATCCAAATCTTTTCCTTCCTAAGGCTCAGGCAACCTTGTGGAAGAGGGGGCAATGAGATTGTAAGAGCCCAAAAGTAGGGCAATGTACACTACAGGCCAGGTTATTCCAGTCATAACAGGACTGATGCCATCAAGAGCCAACTGTAATGAGATCTAACCACACCAGATCTATACAGTGGTCAACATATCAATATTCCCCTAAGAACCAGTGAAGATCTCAAGAAAAATAACTACGTGCAGTTGAGATTTTAGGGGTAGGTGCTGGACAGGTGAAGTTCCACCAGTAGGTTACTCACTGAAGAGCCACTTATGTTGCTACAGAGGCCTGTTCCCATACTAGCACTGGCAACCCAAAGGGAGCATCATGGTCTACATAAGCAGAGAGTTATGAGGATGGGAGGGTTAGAAATGGATTGGGGAAGGTAAGAGAGGAGGGAGAAGGCTAGGAGGGGTCAGGGACAACAACTTATTTTGCTTGTAAATAATTTTAAACACTCAATAAAAAAGGCATTAATGTAAAATGGCATTAAAATAAAACAAAACCAAGAAGAATTAAGGCAAGTACAATTACCTATGAACATACATGTGAAAATATGCTTTTCAATGTATTCAGTGAAAAACGAGAACTCAATACTGGTAACATCTAGTTTAAGAGATTGTGAAAATAGATATATTTATCAAAATCTAGTCTTATATTCAGATCCCACAGACAAAATCATTAACATTACTCTAAAATGAAGCTAAGGGGCTTGAGAAATTTCTTTTTCAAAACCAAAATATAAGCTATTTTGTGAAGAGAATGGAGCATCACACAAAGGGTTATGTCTGCAACACTTCCAAATGGGTGTGTGCTTGGGTGAAAAACTGCTTCACAAGCATTGGGTAATGGTTACATATACAAACATGCCATAAAGACCTTCGTATGAAAATGAGCAAACAAAACAAACAAACAAAGTCATTCCTGCAGATGTTGGCCAAAAACACAAGTATCATCCATAGATGATGTTATCATACAGAAAAGTGGACATAGAGGAAAAGAAGATGGATTCTAAGAAAAACGCAATAAGCAATTTTCTAATTTAGTTAGGTCAGTCAGAGGGAAGATGTACACCAGTAATACCAGTTTCTTGGAAGCTTGGGCAAAAGACTGGAGGTGTAAGGTCAGAGTGAGAAACATATTGATAATGTTTCAAATAAAGAAAAAAAAAGGAAGAAATTAACCATCGTCTATAAAAGAATGGGAAACAGGTGACAGTGAATAGGCTATTTGAAGTGAGTGAAAATAGAGCTGTAATAACAATAAATATAATTAAATTAGACTCAAGGCCTCAAGGCAGAGGACATAAGAGTGGACAAATTCAGCACTTAGCATAAGCATAAAGGATCAAGAGGGATAGAATATTGTACTTCATGCAAATAAGGGCAATATTCAGAAAACACATGTAACAATGATATTGTATCACCATAGCCCAACAAAATAACAGTACAACGCAGACTGGTGGCATAGAAGAGGAATTCAGGGACTGATAAATCGGAACATAAAAATAATAGTGAACATATGAATTTAAACAAAACAGAAAACCTCTTTTTTTAATACCCATACAGATATATACACATATACATGTGCGTACACACGCACACACATGCACATACACAAACATGTATGTACATAAACATACCCATACCCATGCACATACACCCCCACATATAAACATACATGTATACACATTGGGTATGTTTATAAAATCACTGTATCCAATAGAATTCACACATTTTAAAAGTATAAAATACTTATTAAACTGGCAACAAAGTTTGCTGAGAAATTTCACTGTAGTGAATCACAGGTGTTTATTCTCTGGTTTGTCACAAGCGGAACACACACAATTCAGGATCCAGATCATTCTCCAGGGCTTTGCTGCTATTTGAAGAATTCATTCCCTCCCTATTCCCTCTCCCCCCACTAACTTGGCCAGCTTCCACTCCGTTTAACAGACAGACTGTCCCAATGTTCTTTCTTGACCTGGTTTGTTGACAGGAAGGAAGCAGCAGCAACCCACAGAGCTCTACCTGGGGAGAACAGCAGGGTGTCTTTGTAGACAAAGGTAGAAAAGTGGATGTCTATTGGCTTTTTGTCTCCATTTGTGGTCGCTCTCCTTTCTTTCCTCCTGGTCACGGGGTAGCAGCTGTGCAGGAGAGCTGGGGGCGCAGCAGCATGTGATTAAAGTCTGTCAACAACAGCCTCTCCTCATAAAGCAAAACCTTCCAATGAACAAAACTCATTCTACTAGCAATGCAATGTGGACTTGGATGTGAGTCACGCTTATTTGCTTTTGTTTTGCACTTTTTGGTTTTGTTTCTTTGCTGCATGGACTGCACAGCAGAAGATATTTCACAGGGACAGAGACAATAAAATCTCTGTGCGAAGTAGCAAGGAAGTCTGGAGGGTCTGATCATCTGCTGCCCGGTCTATGTTTGAAGCCAAGCACCCTTGAGCCCTTGAAGTATACAAACAAGGCTTCATACATCCTTATGATACATTCCCCTTTTGGGCTAGCTAGCTCATGTATTTTTCTGTTAGCAATTGGGAGAATCTGAACTAATGCAGGTAGGTTCAAAAGGAATAAGGTTGATGCATTTGGAAGGGGTCAGGAGGTAACCTCCGGTGAAAGGGTTGGACAGCCAGCACACCCCTGAGGCATTGCCATGCAGAGCTAGCTTATTCAGTGTGCATCACCAGGATACTGAGAGAGTGTGATGTGAGTCTACAGTAGAGGGTACCCAGGAGCAGATAGGGAGCTATGATTTCTACTTTAGGAGTTTTGCCCAGGGCTGACCTGCTGAAGAAGTAAACAAATAAATAAATCATACACAATAAAGACTCAGTGGCAAAGAGCTTCAGGGCAGAACATATTTGAGAAGCCTTGCTGAAGACAAAACATTTCATGTGTTCATTTTTATAAGTCTTCCTCATTTTTCCTGGTTCTTGTGTGTTTCTTGCACTCAATAGTCATTACTTGAGAGTTTGAATTTTTTATTGAACGATTTCTAGTTCAGTAGCTGTCTACTGCTTTTGGAGTCTCAGTTTCTCTCTGGAGGATCTCTTCACAGAAGGGCAGTCTCCCGAGACCTGCTGCCTGACCTGCTCTGGCCAGCTGCCCATCAGCAGGTTCTTCTCAGCATCCTTTATTCAATCCAAAAAGTCAATTAATGATTCTTTTCTTACATAAGCCAGACCGAGGCTCCATGCCTGAGGGATGCAGAGACAAGGGAGGGAGTTTGCAGGCCTCTCTTCTTGACCTCCTCTGGATGTCTCTTTACTGGGCCGCAAAAGGAGAAACTTGTTTGCAAGCTAGTGTCAGTGCATCAGGGTGAGCCTCTGGCATCTTCCAGCAAAAAAAATTGAACTTTCATCAGAAGCAAACTTACATGGCAATTATTTCAGGTCAGTGGTGCTGTGATGGAGCTCTTCGGAGTAAACAGACACAGGAAAGTGACAGGAAATCTAATGATGTATTGGTGCTGGAGCATTCAAACAGCAGACATCCAGAATTTCTTAAGGGCAGCATGAAGATTTATGTGCTGTGACTGCATATGCTTTCTAATTGAAGAAAGTCACTGCCTTTGTTTGTTGTTTCATCCCTCCCCCCACAAAATAGTTCAGAAATCCTATGACAAACTAACATTCTGTGTCATAAATGTCATTTTCCAAAGTCCAGTGGGATAGTTAAAACAGAAGACTATTGACTTAGGTATCGAACTATAAATCTGCTAAGAAACTGGCAAATTTAAATACAAATGTAGAATTTCGACAGGATTTAATTAGTGGACCAATCTATCTGTCTTTTCTTAGAGCCTCCCCTATACTCAGGAGTATGCTGTTATCCATGAAAAGAAAGGATTGGACACGATCCTGCCCTAAGTTACCTAAATTCCAGCCAGAAGCAAATAATTAACGTAAATAAAACCTTAAAGGAAAGAAAACGCAAAAACTCCTTGTCAGGTTTTCAAGATCAGTAATTGCTAACAGAGATCTGCATGTGTTCAAGAAGTTTCTAAAGAAGTAGCCATTGGGGGAGAGGACACATGGAACCAGTCAAGAGGAGAAAGTAAGAGACACTGGGAAGGTGGGAAGGTGTCGGAAATTCTGAGCATGCTTCTCTCACATATCCCAAACATTACTTTCAGGGAAAAAAATTTAAGGTCTGCTGAAATCAACTATCTGTCATTCTCAAGCACATGTATCAAATTTTGACTTCACAAATATATAGTAAGTAGTATTGATCCCCAGAGAGCACTGGGCAAGTTTCAAAATGAACAGTTTTCTTGGAGGAAAATCATACATATACAGGGAAGCACTGATAGTCCCACATCTAAGGGATAGCAACGACTCATGCCATGGATTGAAATGCCTTTGTCGTCTTTAAAACCTGGGTTAACACTCTCCTATTCCTTGGTAGTTTTAGGAAAAGTGGTCCTGGGGAGATCATTAGGTCATATGACAAACTCTCACAAATGGGACCTGTACCTTAATAAATGCTACAGAGTTTCCTCATTTCTTCCAGTGGGTATGGATATTGAAAATAACTGTTTATGAGCCAGGAAAAGAGTTTTCACCAGACACTGATTGAGCTCCTGAAATGTGAGAAGTAAAATGTGCTGTTTAAGCTACCAGTCAGTAGTATGTCAGGGTTGCCTAACTATGTTAAGACAATACATGAATAAGTAAATACTGTGTGTTCTATGAGGTGTTCTATGATTTAAGCACTTTCTTCATTTTGTGAGTTACTGAGAGATGTTCTACAAAGGCTCTAAACTACTGGATGGTGTCACACAGACACAGACAAGGACCAGAGAAGGCTTAATGCTTCTCCTCCCAAGGAATATCAGTCAATCATCAGAAGCTTTTCAGTTGACATTTTTCTGGGGTGCTATCAGGATTATGATGGAATAAGAGGTGGCTAACTGTCCCTTCTTGTAGACACCCCTGTGAATGAACCAGTTCCCTCTGCAAGAAAGTTAGAGTTCAAGTAAAAGACAACTCACTGGAAAACCAAGAAAACGCCCATGTGAAAACAGGTAAGAAAAGCAAAGACATTTAAATAGCAACCCCACCCTTATAAGGTATATAAGAATACCTTATAACCACAAAGGGTCCTTCAATACCAAGCTTCTTCCTGAGGGAGTGAGGAAGGAATATACACGGTTGCAGCTTCTGCTGGGGTTGGCAAGGGTGGTGAAAGGAGTGGCTCTTAAAACCATCATCCTCAAGTGATAGCAAGGGCTAGACCTCAGATGATCCCCCTCAAGTGTAATGTACAAAAGAGGGCTTGAACTTTGCCCACATTCCTAAATTATAGCCTGTATCACCACCTTCTAACACTTAACAAAGAATCAGAACATATGTCTTTTCAGTTCCTTGTGGTTCTGGCCTCAACAAGCAAGTATGTGGGAGCTTATGTAGCAAATAATGAGCTCCCTGAACCTGTATAGGACAGTCAACTTCATATACCTTCTTTCACCCCTAGCTCACCCCAGTGATACCTGCCTTCCTATAATCTCTCCTTGTGGAGATTCCTATACTCTCTCCTTCCTGTAATCACCCCTCGCATTCACTGTTCACTCTGCCTTGCTTTGGGGGGCAATTCCTTAGCAGAACTCCTTCTTTAGGAACACATGAGGCTTCTATTTTTGAGAAATGGAAGAGGGGATGAACTCCATAGACTCTTTCCCGGTTTTCTCTAGCAAGAAATCAAAGTGTGGAGTACCTGCCTCACTGGTACTAGTTTCTGCATAAATCTAGTGGCACAGCTCTTTCAATTTCTAAAGTGTGGGATGGAGCCCTAAATCATCAAAGTATCAGAGGTGATTCAACTCTGCACTTGTGAATAGATGACCTAGAAAAACCTAAAAGTTGGCTTTTAAACTTGGAAATATTGAACAATATTGCTCCCAAGCTCAACATTAGCAGATGAGTCACAAATATCCACAATGCCTTTAGGTTTTCACGTTAATGCAGAAATAAGAATAAGAATAGGAGAAACCAGAAGGACTTGGACTTCACAGCTATCTCCCTTCAGCCTCTCTAGAAGCACAACAGCAGGCTCTTCCCTTAGCCTACTCACAGCAGCAAACACCTTATTTTCTAGTGTCTAATTGTATTGCTCTTTGCTGAGAATCCCCTTGGATTTTTCCTATTAAGTTTCTATTAATCATCCTGGATCTGGATTTTTGCTTTCTTGTCCAGGCTTTGGAAGTCCCCTGCTAGTTTGTTTGAATATTTGTCATCAGGTCTGTCATATTTTCATCTTTAATTCATGTGAATATAAGTGGCTCTGTATGTTATAAGGTTCAATGCATTCTGTGTCAAACAGAGCCACTAGTTCAGCACTGGGCAGAGAATGGCAATCTTAAAAAATGCTTATTACTAATAACAATTGTGCATGTTCTGGAGGTACAGTGTGGTATTTTACTTTATATGTATCATATAGAATTAATCAAGTATATAAGAAATATGTTGCCTCATTGATTATTTGTCATGAGGATGTTAATCTTTTTTCTTAGAAATTATTGGCATTGATGACTTTTACATTAGATACTGCATGGTGAAGATCACTCTGTTCTTTCAATTTCTTTAGTAGCAGGAAAGTTTAAAAGATTTTTGAAATAAATACTTTTATTTTTGTGGATTTAGGTTTAGATGATATGACTCTTACTAATATTTAAAAAATTGTAGTGCTTCAGCTCACTCTAGTTGCTAGAGATTCTTCACCAAGAACTTGATAATATTTCACGCTATGTGGTCACTTCAGCTATTGAAATTGGTGGAAGATTTTTACAATGGACTCAAATAATCCTTCCACACTCAATTATATTTAAAGAATGTCCTTGGATGAACAAATACTTAACACATTTGTGAAAGGTGTAAAATTTCTCTTGAATGTTTACTTAAGAAGACAAAACACTGCACAGCAATAACTGCCTTGTTCGTTAATAAAAATAGAAAATATGTCTATCACCATAAATAAGAAGTGTCAGGTCAATGCAGAGCAAAATAAGGTGCTAATGTTCAGTGAAGAACTTCAGGATTTCTGTGGCAGAAGCAACTAGGTTTCCTTTGATTCTCATTTCTTCACAGCTGTCGGATGTAACTTTCTCCATTCAATTGGTACAATCTTTGTTCAGGCTTTCAGCCTCTTCCCATGTGTTTCTTTAATCACCTTTTAATGAATCCCAGTACGCCAGCCTTTATTCCCTCCAAGCAAACCTCACAATGCCACTGATCTTTCCCAGTGTGAAGCTGATCAGATCACCAAGCACCCTTTGGACTGTATTCAAGTTCTTTTTTACTTAATAATGCATTGGCTGGGAGCTCTCCAACCTCATTGTTTTCTACTCTCTTCCTTATATCCTAGGTGTCAGCTATATTGAAGTAACTATGGTGCCGTACAGCAGAGCCAGAACTTTTGCATAATTTCCTCTCTTCCACCAAAATGAAACCTCTTCATCACATATGAAACCTCTCTAGTTACCCAAATTCTGCTTGCCCTCCATGAACCAATTAGGGGTTTATGTTACTTTCTATGACAATGACCAACCTACTCGGGTATCTTAATCTATTTTTCCCCACATAACAGAATATCTGAGATTGGATAATTCATAAAGAAAGGACTTTTATTTGGATTATTTTAATTGAGGCTAGGGAGTTCAAGAGCATGGTTATGTCTAGTGAGCTTTCTTGTTTCATTATAATGTGGTCAAAGGTGCCATGCCACATGATGAAAGATCGAGGGAGAAGGGATAAAGGGAGGAACTTCGCCTTTTGTGATTAACTCATATAATGATCTTGGCCTATTCATGAAGGAGGTATTCATGTTTTAATCACCTATAAAAGCATTTCCTCCTAATACCATCACAGTGACAGTTAAATTTTAATGAGAAGTTTAATGTGAACTTTCAAATCCAGATCTTCCTATGTTCAAACCAAATTGTTACTATCTCAAGTGCCCCAAATGCTCTTTCCTGACTTCAACAATTGCATTCATTGTGTTCTATCATGTTGCTTATTTGTCTATTTTCTCTTCATGTCCACAGAGTTATGTATTGTGTATATTTCATAAGTTACTATCTATTACACATTAGCTAATGTCATAAACATATGAGCTACTACAGCCTTTGTTGTTCATGTAATAGTTGAATACAAACCTCTCATTTTGACCTTACCGTAAGAAAGTATTTTATGTGGGAAAGTCAGAACAAATCCTTATGCACACTTCTTTGGAGATATCTCCCACTCAGAGAAGTTCAGGAAAAAGTTACCCTGTGCTAACAATAGATCTGGCAGTCTTTCAGATAATTCGGCCATTGCAGGGAATCTGTTTTGAACAGGGCTTAGAATAGGAGCACAATGGAAAAGGAATAATTACATTTTTCTGACATTCTTAAATGTTCTATGGGATTTTTGTCAGAGTAAGTACGAAGCAATAATAATTCAAGCTACATTAAGCAAGCAAGCAAGCAAGCAAATAAACAAACAAAAAATGCCCTAAAATGTTACCGTAGGCCTTGTCCTTATTCCACGAGGAACTATATTGACTATACTTTTGGTAATTTGGTAAATACAAAACCTTTTATTGATTTACCTGTTTGTTCTAATTAAATTAAAGTGTAGGTTGTATAATGGGTTGGATATTTCTTGCTTTCTAATGAAAAAGATAGTATGGTCCATGGTTCCAGGTTTCTAGGTAATGTGCTATTAACTGAAGTTCAGTATTTAATTCAAAGTATAAATCACACATACCATTTCTTATATTAACTGAGACTAGAAAGAAAAACCTTCAGACCGAAGATTTGCCATGGAGATACACATTTTTGACTACTGCGTCAGTAAATTATTATAACAAGTTAATATGTAAATCCATTATTCATGCTATAGCTAACTTCACTGCCCCAATAGCAGACATTGAAATCAGTACTAGCTCCTACATTTATTTGATCCATAAGAACATATGTACTATAAGAGATGCTCAATAAAAAAATTTCTTTTGTGAAGAGAGTATCAATTTCTGATTATTTTCAGTCATAACTGTCTCCTGTCTTTCCATTGATTCTTTGTTTTTAATTCTTAAGTGTTACAGTTTTCACATTACCAGAAATAACTTATTCTGAGGTTTTAGTACCTTTTCCTAGGACTCTTTCTGATTTATATTTCTATTTTTTTCACCCTTTTATATCTTAACAGTGATTATGCAGAAGGCCTTTCCATTTGGGAGAAAGATGTAACCTCATTCAGTCTTCATATCTTAACACATTTTTAAAAAATATCTGTAAAACGTATTTAACTCATGTTTTCTTCAGGGTTTTTCAAGGGCTTCTTCCATTACACATTAACTATGATAAAGTCACATGATTCACATGTAGCCTGCTGTTGGCCTCACCATCTCTTGTACTGCTAGGCACACATTCTTTTGTATTTTTAACCTCTTCACTGGCTTCTCATTCATATTGCTCACTGTCTCCTGCTTTCACATCTTTGCACTGTTCCTTCCAGCCAATGTATTTGTCTTGCATTTATATTTGCCTCTGGTAAGTTTGACACATTCATACCATTGGCAAGCTTTATATTAATTTTGTGTTATGTTGGTGTGTACCTGATGATATGGAACTTGGTTAAGTTTTTAAAGTCATTTCCTGTTTGATTTTCCACCTCAGTATTTTTTTCTTTTGGAAAGGCTTTCCAGCTTTGGAGACATAAGATTTTATGTCTTTAATAACATTCACCCTCATATCACTTATAATAATGGGATGTTTTCTAAATTCTTCCTGTTTTAAAAATACTTTATATATTTGAGTGGGGGAGAGGGAGAGAGAGTGAAAGGAGAAGATGGAAGGACAGGCATATGTGTGGAGTTCAGAAAACCACTTTCTAGCAATCTGTTCTCTCCTTCCATCAGTGGGCTCTTGGGATTGAAAACAAATGGCCGGATTTGTGAATAAGCACCTGTCATAGTTAGGCACCGGTGTCAACTTGATGGTTGAGGGTTTGAGCTCTGGGCATATTTGTGGAGAATTAGTGGTTGAGTTGGGCCCAGAGCACACCTGCAAGAGATTGTGTAGCTGATGGGGAGGGCCCAGTTTGTGGTGGTTGGGATTAGACCCTGAAATAAAATACAGAGATTTGGTTGAGAGAGTTGGTATCCTTGTGTATATTTGGATAGACATGCTGGTCTTGCAAGTAAGGATTGTCCCTCTCTCAACTGTTACCTGGTGATGGTGTGGCCAGTTCCCTTGGCCCTGGTACTGGTGCATGCTCTCCCTTCAAGCTGGACTATGACCTGTATCCGTAATCATAAGAGACAATAAAACTCTTGTTCCCTTAAGCCATTTGATGGTCATCAGCAGCCATGCAGGCGAACTGCTACAGCACCTTCATCTGCTGAGCCATCCAACTATCCCTTAATCAGAGTTTCTTAAACCTCTTCCTTCTACACTTTAACCTGGTATTTATTTAAAAATAAATTAAAGCAACAGTTATAAGTCTTCTCAATTTTATTCCTTCTATACTTTTGCATTGTAGTATGGAAATTTAAATTAGCCACTGGTCATATGTTAATATGACAATAAGTAATACATTTATTCATATTTTAACAATTTGGTTATGTAAAGGATATTTGTCTGAACTCCATAATATCCTTCTATCAGTGCTTCTTTTTATCCATAATTGTCATTGTCATAGGATGATAGAGTGAAATGCTATAAAAAAGAACTAATTTGAGCTTTTTTCTAGATTCTCATCTTGTTTTGTTAACTATGTTGTATAATAAAAGCAAATACTAAATTCATAAATGTTTTCTGCCATATTTAGCAGGTCAGAATTTTATCAGAAAATTGTTCAATTGGGATTGATTTTTAGATTATATAAGAAAAAGTCCAACCTACTTCTGCGTATGTGTGACGGATAATTCTAATTAATGGAAAAGATCAATTTTGACTCCAGAAAAACCACATACCGTGGATAAAGCCTTTCTGTTGACCTTTTCATAATTTCCATTCCAATTCTTGTCTGTTTCAAAGCTACTGTCTCAGTTTCTGCTCACTGGTTTGCTGGACTAGCAAAACACCGCAGAGGTGGAAAGAAGCACAGTCTTTTCCTTCAGAAACCAGTTGTATTCAGTTTCAGATCCCATTATCCAAGCTAAGGTGACTTTGACCATGTCACTAAACCCATCAGATGCCCACACTGGTGTTCAACAGCGCCATCTCGCTTCCATAAAGGCTTTAATTGGCACCCACACATGGGTTTGGAGAAGGGCATGTCTTTGAAAATGTCAGGGCTGCAGCATCAGATTGAAGTGTCTTTGTATTTTACACTTAGAGCAATCCCAGAGAATGCCACAATTGCTTAGAGTAATTACTATCATGTGAAAATTACTTTTGTCCAGTTAAGCACAGAAACCAGGGGGATATATTGAACAGCAGTGAATTCAACAAACAAATGAACGGCATAGGAATTTCACAGGTGTCTGTCTCCATCACCAACTAACTCTGCCAGTTTGAAACATTTCCTTCACTTTTTGCTACCCAAATGTAATACTCAGACATAGAACTAGCAAAAATTTTTAAAGGATATTTTATGGGTGTTAATGAAATATTTTATTTCAAATATAGGGAAAGCATATTTGGAAATATAAGCATGCACACTGAAGTTTACTTGCAAAGGTAAATTTCATTGCTTTTATTGTAACAATAATAGTGATATAGCAACAGCGTTAAGACATATGAAATGAGTTATGGAAGACTTGGTGTAAAGGGCAAAATTTCTTCAAACAAACAGGGATTAAGTTTACAAAAGAACGAATCAATTACTTATGTGTTCAAATAAATAGTAAATACACTGCAACATGTAATAAACAGATTCTTCCATTTTTGCAGAAGTTTGTTTATTTGGTAGTATGGTTATGAAAAGTTCGTCTTTCTAATAACCTAGTCACTGAATCAGTATAATACACATTGATCTTGTTTCTTCCAGATCAATACCAGATCATCAAGCTGACTTTCAATTTTTCTCTGCACAACTGATATGTAGTAACTGCTGAGTGGAAATATTGCTAAGCTCTTTTAAATAAGAGGTCATTTATAGAACATTCCAAACAAAGCATGCCATTCCCATGCTCCTAGCAGACAGCCAGGAGTTCTTTTTGTTCTGTTGACATGGACTGACTTGTTGACAAGTGAGAAATTAATCTACTTCTATAAGGAGAATATTGACTGTGGTTTACATTATTCTAGGATTATGAGATTGGGATGTTTTAGACACAGATTGAAGTCTCTAAATTGAAAATCTTAGGAACGCTATTTTCTTTGCTTTCCTTTCCTGTTCTTTCCTGTGTTTTTGATAGTTAGCCATGCTTTGTAAGAGAGGGCAGTTAATGGTTTCTCACCTCCCTTCATGTCTAAGTGGCTTTGTCTCATTTATAAATATATATGAAAAAACAAAAACTTGAAAAATGTCTTTTAAGTCTACTGAGTTTCAGTTACTATATATATATATATATATATATATATATATATATATAGTCCTGGCTAAATTATTTTATTAGATGTCAGTATGTTCATGAAACTTATTCTACTCTACCTTTATATGTTTGTAATAAGTAAAACCTTGTGAAAATGTAAAATGACATTCACCATAGAAAAATCACTGGTAACAGTTAAACTTAATATGGTTTATCTTTAGCAACAATCTTGCCAAAAACGTCATAGTTTAAGAATCAAGAATAAAGGAGAATAATAATAATTTATGTCTGAGAAAATATGGAAGGATACAGTGTAGTCATTTTCACTAGAAAAGCAGAGAAACACAATTCCACTCTTGTTTATGGTATAGAATATGAGTACTAACAAATAATAGTTTTGTGATAATCAATTCATGGGTTGAGATAGTTTTTTAATAGTCCACAAAGAATTAAAAATCTTGTATATCTTATATGCTTTTTTTCCTCTGATAAAAATAACCAAAAATTATCAGCATAGATGTTTCATATTGATTTTAATGAAAGCATCTATTTTAGACTATTGAACTAAGAGAAAACAGCATACAGAGCAACCATCTATGAGGAAAAAATCAAAATCAAGATAAAGCCTGAGGATAACTTGTGTCTTTTTAGGTTTCTATTTGTAACAGAAAAAAGAGGAAACTGCAGGTGGTCTGTCACTTAAGCAAGTGACACTACAAGCTGACAAGAAAATCATAGTACTCAGCTGGAGAATAAACTCAATGGCAGCACACTATTTTCTGAAACATATTTTATTTCCATGCACACCTTCATCAAAACCCTGTTATTAATATATCTACACATGAAAAAATACTATTCCACAAATTATGTTTCATAAAATGTTTCTGAAAGAGATTAGGAACATGACTCAGTCAGTAAAGTGCTTGCTTTATAGAGTTAGGCCTAGTGGTATTCCTAGCAAACACATAAAAAGCTGGGTGTGACAGTTCAGGCCTGTAAATCAAGTGTGGAAGAGGTAATTACATCATCTTGAGCATCTAGATTGATCATCAGCTAGTCTTGTCAAATAAGTCTTGTCAAATAGATTCAGAGGAAGACCCTGTCTCAAAAAAAAGTGGACAAGAATAGTGTACAATATCACAAAGCTTTTCTCATAATTACTTGCAATTATACCAAGTATAATGTTGTGCTTAATGAAACAAGATGTTGACTAAAGTATTCTATATTGTGTGAAAGCAGCTTTGTATCAAAGCAGCATTTTTGTCAAAGAATGAAATATAACTTTGTAAATATGCTAATGATTTAAGCAGTGAAGTCTGAAGTAGAAAATGATCATTTAATGATTTGCTGTAATTCTATAAAACAATATATTATTCCAAGTGAAAATTGCCAAAATGAAGGGAAAAGGAAAAAAATGTGGAGAATAGGAGGCCAAGAAATAGTCCGAATACCTGGTGGCATTAGTGATACAAAAAGTTAGCTAAATGAGCTCTTTTCATTGTCGTTTACTAATTTTGAACAAAGCTTAAGATGATTTTTGGTATGAGATGATGTAGATGCATACACTGATATGACTAACTAATTCATTGTGAAAAATTCCTGCCTTTTTGACTGTATAATTTTTAATCATTTTTAGAAAGAAATATTTTCTTTTTAAGAAGTTATTTATTATGTGCGAGTGCATGTATATATGTACTCATGCACACGTATGTATGTGTATGTATATGTTTATGTTTGTATGTAGAAGAGAGCACTTGAGTGTGAGTGCCTGTGGATACCCAAGGGTGACATCTGATTATCATCCTGGATTTTTCTATCTCCTTACTGCTTTGTTCTGGTGGTTCCAAGGCTCTGCCTTGCAGCACCAGAATCATAGGTTTTTATTATATTCACCCAGAATTTTTATGTGGATTATAGGTATTCAAACTCAGATCCTTTTGCTTGGAAGTTAAACGGTTTTAACTTTTAAGCCATTTCCCCATACATTGATTGCATATTTTTTAATATGGCACCTATAATATATTATTCATGTGACTATTATTCATAATCATAATAAACCTGAATAAATTATTTTATGTACAGTGATTTCAAGCTTAGAGGGACAAAATCTTACCATCCTTACATTTAAGCATTGTTTTTATCATTCATAATAATTTTCATAAATGATAATTGTATTTGTAGAGAAAAGATTATAGTATTGTATTGGTCACTAATGCATATTTATTAGGTATATTATTCAGGAATGGGGAAATTACAAATATAGATGATTTTGGAACAGTTAGACAGACAAATAGAAAAAAATAATGAAAAATATTGATGTCTAAGGAGTAAATCATATGATCACTTTAATAAATGTACAATGAAAATGGAAGCTTAAATTCCTTCATAAAAATAATATACTATAAAATAAGAGTAAAGAAACCTTTAATAAAGAAATTACTGCTTGTGGTAAAATATGTGGTAAATTTATCTTAATAGGAATAATGCAAAGATGAGATCAGAAATGAGGAACGATATCGGCTTTTATCATTCTTGAGTGACATTGCAGTTATGTCCCTAGCCAGTGCAATAAAACAAGAAAAAGAAATTAGTCAAATAAATCTGGAAGAGAGAAATAAAACTTTTTTTTGGAGACTTTGTAGCTTCATATTTTCACATAGAAACTATCAAAGAGTTTACCACAATATAATCTGCCAAAATTAGTGACTTTTAAGCAAAAATTTAGAATACAAATATAGTAAAGAATCAATTATTTTCTATTAATATACCTTAGCATAGAATGATTTGATACTGAATATTTAAGAGTCAGATTGAAAGAAAATTTTCTAACAATTTGAAGAAAGTAAGCTTGAGTCAGATTCATAAAGGGCATATATTGACAGCTTTTTTTTTCTGTGTTTTCTGATCTACTTTGTTGGTAAGTGAAGCTCAAATCACAGAAATTTTTAGATGAAGGGATTTCTATTAATGTATATAATAAGAATTTGGAAGGGTGTAGTGATTGAAGAAATCAATAAAACTGGTCACTACGACTCAATATAAGTTTGTTCTATTTAGTCTCTCATTTATTTGGGATGTGGCTATTTTAATACTGGGAAGCAATCAACTGATATGTCTTAATCTTTCTTTTCTCTAGTCATCTTTCAAAAATAACTGAAAAGTGATCAGGATTGCAAATAAAAGATTGAGTTTAAAACAAAAACCTTCCAGGACGAGAATTGTAGTCTTTTGCAATTTTTGCTGTACGTATTTTTGTGTGTGAGTGTGTGGGATCTGAGATCTGAACTCAAGATTTTGCCTTAGGAGGCAAAGGCTTTAACCCGAGTCATCTCCCCATCTCATTCTTTGGCAAATTCAATCACATATACAATGCATTCTTATTTCTCTCATACCCTGAACTTTTTTCATCTCCTTCCTACTCCTGTCAATCCCTCCACCTCCTGCAGATCTCTTTCCTGTATTCACATTTTTCATTTTTGTTTGATGATCCGCAGAGTTTAACCAGATCCCTCTGGTCCTTCATAGGTTTGAAACTCTTCACTGGTGCTTTGCGGGCTCATCAGCCAATACACAACTTAAGAAGAAGAAAACTGTCCCACCCCTCTGCATCTGTTGGTTGCCAGAAGTTCACTAGAAAATCATAGGGTCCCATGTGCCCCTTCCTGATCCCAACTGACTGTTTTGGACCTATTCTTGTATGGCTGGGACAGTGTGTTATGATTTTATTGGCTGTGTCATGGCCAGAGGATAACATTGCGTATTTGTCAACATCTTCTTTCTCTTACATTTTTGATACCCTCTGTTTTAGATTACCCATGAGCTTTATAATGCTATGTAGTATGGTAGTTAAATCTTAATTCTGCAGTCAGACTATTATCTCACCTGAGACTGTGATATTTCTCAAACACCTCACTTAGATTTCTTTTCTCTAAAACTGGCGGCAAAAACTACTCTGGAAGAGATGATACATGGGTTAAATATTATTGTACTGATAAAGAGCCTAGGATATTACTTGATGCACAATAAAGACTCATAGTATTTTATGTGTATTATTTATCCTCTTTTAAACACCTATATTGGTTAGATATGTAAGCATTAAGATATACATCTAGATTCTCATGTAAAATAGAACCATTAATTTTTGAATTTACTTTTTAAATTTCTTTGAACACTTTGTAGATGCTGCATTCATTTTCCAAGTAGGTGCTTACAAATTCTTTGACATTTTTAATTCAGACTCTGGGAACTAACATTCCTTTGGAACTCTGCAAGGATGCTCATGTTTACTTGCAAATGAGTTGCTAAGCTGCAGCAGACTGGTTATTTGCTGGAAAGAAAATAAGTTCATGATTTCTATGCCTTATATCTGATATTCTGAATTACACTTTGTATTCTGAAAAATCTTTTTTTAATATCCTTTCACATGTCATTAAAAAATTGGGTTCTTTTTACAGCTTTGGAACCTTTATTACAACTCTTAAATAGTAATAATTTCTATTAATTCAATGTCAGGTCCTCTTGTTGCAAGGGGGGAAGCCAAGCCCTTATTGGAAGTATACTAACTATAGTCTTCTGACAACTTGTGCAGCTATTTTAGTTGGTTTTCATGACTTCTTTCATATTCTATTTTTGTTGTCCTGTATTTTATTTCAGCTTGCTCATTTCTTTGTCATTTTGGACAAAAAAGTGAAACAATTTCCTGGTTCAGTTTGACTTATCTCTCAAACCAGAGCCTTCTTTAACTCATTGTCTTATTTTCCAACTTGATTTTCAGTCACTTATCTATCTCTGCTTGGATGACCTCTTTTCAGCATCTAAGTCAGCACTTGTTTTTGTAATACATTTTTTAAATATAAAAGAAGAATCCATTTTCTTTTAGTAGTTGCAAAATGCTTGTCAACTAAACAGTGTTTTAGAGGTTATCTTTTAAATTTACATTTTAAATATTTCACATTTGGGGAAACAGAACCATGGACTATGCAAGCTAGCAAGTACTCTTTCATTAAGCAACACATCGAATCCATGAATGCTGTTCTGTAGAGAGCATTCTGTAGTGTCTAAGATCACACAGATCAAATCATTATTATATCAGCGAAGTCAAGTTTTGTCTCTCAAAGATCCTTCAGTCCTTTTCTTCCCCCTTGGAATGAATCAGCATCATCAAAGTGACTAGTGGCAGCAGAGACACAAATATACATGATGGAAGTAACCTGAGGATTATTACAATTACGCTTTTTTTTTAAATTTTATTATTTTTGCATGTGTGTCTGTGTGTGTTTGTATGTATAGAATATAGTCAATATAGTCTGTATGCCTGTGAAAGCCTGGTTGACTTTTGTAATCACCCTGAGTTGTGCTATCTCCTCTTGTCTTTTGCTCTGGAGTTTCCCAGACTCTGACTTCCAGGTTAGGAAGTATAAGACGCTGAATTTTAGCCTGGCATTTTTACACGCGATCCAGGCTATTACTTAATTCAGGATCTTCTGCTGCCAGGGAGACGCTTAACCCCTGAGTAATCTCTTTGGCCTGCATTATCCTTTCTTACGTTGACTTAAACTAGAGTCTGGACTGCTTACTATTGTAAGGACCTGAATTTTATGGGCTTTAATTTATAGCCAACTATACAGATATGGCCAGCTCAATAAAATATGAATGGAAAATTTTTGCCTACTTTTAAAGATAGCATAATGAATAGAGGAGCACAATAAACCATTGTTTTAAGAAAAATTTGGCTTTCATGATACCATAAAAACCTTTACATAAAATCCTCAGTGTTATAGAATATAGCCATTAAAAACTAAAATAAATGTGCCTCTGTATTCCTTCATTAAAATATTAACTAACTTAAAGTGAGATCAACAATAGAAAGGCTTAAATTATTTCAACTCAAGGTTTTATTAGAACCTCAGGGAATACGTTTGTAAAACAGGTGCTTTCAAATGAAAGATAATAAATATTGGCATTATCAGCCTCTCAGAAGTA
Organism: Typhlomys cinereus; assembly: GCA_023101885.1. Lineage (NCBI taxonomy): Eukaryota > Metazoa > Chordata > Mammalia > Rodentia > Platacanthomyidae > Typhlomys > Typhlomys cinereus. Next base: position 2,104,728 of record JALPQD010000359.1, on the reverse strand, counting down.
CAGCAGAAAACCATAAAGACATAGCAACTTAATATTTACATGAACACTAATGTTCATTTTACTTTTCATCTTATAAATATATAAAAATCCATGTTCGAATATTTTTTTCTTCTAAAAATTGGAATGGGAGCTAAGGCAATGGCTTAGGGTTAAAACTTTTGTCTCCCAAGCAAAATGACCTGAGTTTGGATTCCCATATCCCACATTAAAGTTCTAGGTCCAGGTGGATATGAATACAGGGCCTATATTTCTGGCTTCAGAAAGCCTGGGAAATGACAAAGCAAAGCAATTAAGGAATGAGCAAGCCAAGATTGTTCCTGATGATGTCACTGTTGGGGTGTCACACACACACACACACACACACACATACTCACACACACACTCTCTTTCACACACACATTCACACACACACTCACATACACACACTCACACACACACATACACACACTCACACACATACACACCAAAAAATACTCTTGCAAAATAAAAATTTGGAATGTAGAAATTGACGGCAACATGATTTCTTTGGGCTATCATTGTAGGAGGAGTTTGAGTGCAGTATAGCAAAGAATGTGCAAGGAGCAAGAGGAGGAAGAAGAGTCCCTGCTACTTTGTCTTCATGGCTTCTGTCATGATTATTGTTTCTGCTGCTGTGAGACAGCACTCAGGTAACCCGTTTAAAGGATAAAGGGAGATTTATTTGGTTTATAGTTCCAGAGGAGTGATATGGTCCATTATAACCAGCCATAGAAGCGGGAGGAGGCATAAGTCACAGTCATCATGGGGATAAAGGGAGCACAGATGGATATTACTAGCATAAGCAGGGTGGGGTTAAACAAACTCAAAGCTTGCCCTCTGAGACATGCCTTTCTCCATCAAGGCTCCATCTCCTAATTTGCCATGACCTTCCCAAATACCAACATCAGCTAAGGATCCAAATACATGAGCCTGTGGGGGCCACTCACATTCAAACCATGACAGCTTCTTATCCGTCTCTATCAGAGCCCTAGTATCAAAACTGATCAGTACTATTGATGAAAGACCTTGTTGTGGAAGTTGCCATTCCAGAGTTCATTGAACATAAATCTGGAAAGCAAAAATTTAATGTGAGAAATTAATATGAGGGGTGTGTGTGTGAAAGAGAGAGAGACAGAGAGAGAGAGAGAGAGAGAGAGAGAGAGAGAGAGAGAGAGAGAGAGAAATTTGAAGTTCATCAGTTACTGCACCAAATAAGAAAGAACTATTTTTCTGCCCTAAAGATGGTTTTATATTACTGCTCCTTTCTCAGCTTTAGAATGACTCCCTAAAGGACCATTTCTAATTACTGAAAATATTACAAGATTTACTTTGAACATTGTATATTCACTCATGACCAATAATTTAGTTGTATCACCTGTGACTTCTCTTAGTTTCACTTGAACTGAAGGGTTTTAAGACATAATTACCAGGAAACTCTGAAGTGCAATCTAATCACAATAAGCCTCCTAAGACATATTTGAAACCAAGAGTGGGCACTGCTCTTAGAGTACACAGAAAAATCTGTAAGTCAAATTCTATTAGAACGCCAGCAAACTCCAGTGTTCTGACACACTCATTACCTATTTTCAGGATTGATTAAGTATGTAATTAAAAGATAGTCTAGTTTTTCTATGTACAAAAATATTACAAAAAATGTTTGTTCCAATGAGCAAAGCCCCCATGCCACCTTGTGATTCTTGTCAAAGGCTGCATTAGCTTAATGCAAGTGGATTTGGTTTGAATTCTTTGGAGAGAAGAGGAAATTGGGGCTGGGGGTGCAGTGTGATTCTACTGCAGGTGTCTAATTGCTTCTAATACAGGTATCATGACACACAATAGATTGTGTGATTAAAACACACACACACACACACACACACACACACACACAACTTTGGAGTGCTAAGCAATATAAATGTGTCTGGTGAAAGGTACTTGTAAATGGCTGCAGTTTCTACATAGTAATCACATGGACCAAAGAGCAAAAATGAAGAAACAGATAATCCCAGCACAGGAATTAACCATCAACTATAATCTCACATGGCATGAAGCAAGTTGGAGATGGAGAGTAAGTCAGCAGTCCAGACTGATTTGAAAAGGGTATCTTTTCCTGTATTACTAAAACTAAAAATTGAAGACTAGTTGTGTAACTTCTTATAAACTATGCTGGATTCAGTCTTCCTTTAAATACCTGCATTTCCTCCAAGTCTTGACTCTGATCTTCCCTTCTCTGTAAGCCATTCAACATCCACCTTGTGTACACTTGAGCTCCTTAGCTTTGTACAATCACCTCACCTGATATTACATTTCTCCCTCCACACATTAGCATCTGAACATGCACTATACTGCACTGCCTTAGATTTTGCTTTTGGAATAAACCTCTCTAGAAGGCAAGCTCTGTGTATATTTTTTTCCATTAATGAACCTAAAGCAGTGAACAGAAGAGGAATATGATATTATTGAATAATTTGAAATGATCATTACCTTTAAAAAGTCATTCTATCGAAGAGTTGCTCAGTAATCATTTGAAAGTAAAATTTGAATACAGTAAGGATGAAAGAAAGCATTTTTTGATGGAAGATGGCAGCTACCAGGTGCTAAATGATGAGAGAGAGAGAGAGACAATTTTGGGACAAAACAATGGGAATTAAGAAGAAAGCAAAGAATGAAGAAAGTGAAATAAGGGTGTTTTGAAGAAAAAAGGAGTGTGTTTCAACTAGATTTCTTCATGTTTCTCTATCCTTCAACACAATGTAAGTAATGATTCCATACTGCAATCTACAATCTATCTGAAATATTTGCTACTCAGTAAAGGTGAAGTAAGATTCTTTAGAAATATCTCTGTAGATAGGAAGTCTTAAGCATGCTGTGTGATCTGGGAATAAAGCTTGACATATTTTGAAAATAAAGTTCTCTTTGTTTTCATTCACTGTCAGAAATTGTTTACTTTACTCTGTCCCATGGGCAGGGAGTCAGGAAAAGGTCATGAACCATTTTCAGATGCAACAGTTTCAAACTTGGCTGCAGACTGGAATGATCTGAAAATCTTCTAAAAGTGTCCAATAATAATTCCTTTTTTGTTTAATTTTAAAAATATAATCAATGGTTGTCGCTGCCCCTTCCTCCTTCCCTCCTCCCTTCCTCCTTCCCTCCTCCCTTCCTCCTTCCCTCCTCCCTTCCTCCTCCGTTTCTCTCACACCCTCAGCTTCCTTCACTAATACACCACTCTCCTTTTCTACCCTAATATCTATCTGCTTGGATGGGCCTCAAGGGTCCCTTCATCTTATCTTCATTGGTATGGGCTCAGGTCTCTGTTGCAGATTAAGTGGCTTTTCCTTGGGTAGACCCATTGATAGTGTCATTCTCTTTCATCTGTCTAGTCCGTGCCCCTAAGGTTCTACCTGCATGTAATAATTTCTCTTTAGCTCTTTGTTAGTCTATGGGGAAATGTTGCTATGTCAGATTGCAGCAGCCCTATTTTGAGTGGCATGTCCTGGACAATTGTGGACCTCCTCACCTTTAGGCTCTTAATCTTACTGTCCCCTTTCTGCAAGTTTCCCTGAGCCTCAAGATGGGGAAAAATTTGGTAGATCTGGTCATTTTAACTATGTTATTAATTCTGCTGATTCAGGAATATGGGAATGTCTTTCCATTTTCTTGTGTTTTCTACAAACTCCTTTTTTTAGGGTTTTAAAATTTTCATTGTATAGATCTTTCACATTCTTGGTTAGGTTTATTCCAAGGTATTTGAGCATTTCAAGGTGTTCTGAGCATTTCAGAATCCCTGATACTCTGCACTTGGTCAGTACTTATTCATTTTATTGCTTTTTCATTGCAATAGGCTGTGTCTTGTTTGGGTGTTGAAGCCCTTTCTTTTCTTTCTGTTTTTTAGCATCTCTTTTTGCATCTGGGATATTTAACTGAGTATGATTCCTTCAAGATCCACTCATTTTCTGGTAAATTTCATTAGCTTATCTTCTTTGATAGCTGGATAGTATTCCATTGTATACATGTACCACATATTCATTTACCATTTGTCAACTGCTGGTTCCATCTCTTTGCTATTATGAATAGAGCTACTATGAACACAGTTGTACATGTGACTCTTACAAGATGCAGTGTTCTTTGGGAGTATTCCCAGAAGTACATTAGCTAGATCTCCAAAGAGGTTGTATGATTCTAGAATCCAACCAGCAATGTATGAGGGTCCCCTTTTCTCCACATCCTTGCCAACATTTGCTCTTGATTATGTTTTGGATTTTAACTATTCTGATTAGAGTGAGATGATATCTCAGGATGGTTTTAATTATCATTTCCCTAATGACTAGGGAAACAGAACACTTTTTAAGACACTTGTGAGACATTTGAATTATCTTGTGAGAAGTTTATTCTTAGTTCTATAGCCCGATTTTTTTTATATAGCCCGATTTCTAATGGGGTGTTTACTTCTTTGGTATTTAACTTTTCAAGTTCTTTGTGTACTCTGAATATTAGTCTTCTATCCAATGTGTGGTTAGTGAAGGTGTTTTCCCATTCAGTAGGTTTCCTTTTTGCTGATTAATAGTCTCTTTTGTGGAGCAAAAGCTTTTTAATTTCATATAATCTCACTTGATTAGTGTTGGACTTATTTATTCGATGTGCCTTTAGGGTCCTATTGAGGAATCAATTTGAGGGTATTCTGTATTTCTTTCTTCTTCTAGGAGTTTTATAGTGTATGGTCTAACATTGAGATCTTTGATCCATTTGGAGTTGATTTTTATTCAGGGAGACAAATAAGGGTCCAGTTTCATTTTTCTGCACATAAACATCCAATTTGCCAACACCGTTTGTTGAAGATGCTGTCCGTTTTATAAATTTTTGGCACCTATGTCAAAGATCAGTTGACTATATGTGAGTGCACTTATGTTTGGATTTTCAATTCTAATCCAGTGATCTATAGCTCTTCCTTGGTGCCATTATAATGTTGTTTTTATTATTAAAGCTTTATAGTATAGTTTAAGGTCTGGTACTGTGATATCTCCCACAGAGATTTTATTTATCAGGATTGTTTTTTCATCCTGGGGCTTTTTCATTTCCATATGATATTTGAGATAATTTTACCAATTTTGGTGAAGAATTGGGTTGGAATTTTGATTGGTATTGCATTGAATCTGTATATTGATTAAGGTAGAATGGTCATTTTAACTATGTTATTAATTCTGCTGATTCAGGAATATGAGAATGTCTTTCCATTTTCTCGTGTCTTTTACAAACTCCTTTTTTTAGGGTTTTAAAATTTTCATTGTATAGATCTTTCACATTCTTGGTTAGGTTTATTCCAAGGTATTTCTTCTTTTAGAGGCAATGGTAAATGGCATTGTTTCTCTCTGGTCTTTCTTGCTTTGCTTATATTTGGTGCATATAGAAGCCACTTATTTTTGGACATTTTTGTATCCTGCCACTATACTAAACTTATTACTCCAGAAGTTTTCTGGAAGAATCTTTAGGGTCTTTGAGGTATAGGGATCATGTCATCTGCAAATAGGGGTAACTTGATTTCTTCTTTTCCTAAGTTGTATCCCTTTAATTTCCCTCTCATGTCTTATGGTTCTAACTAAGACTTCAATTACATTGAATAAAGTGGTAAGCTAAGACTTCAAGTACATTAAATAGAAGCCATAGGTTTATCACATATGGCCTTTATTATGTTGACAAATAATCCTTCCAACCATATTTTTCTAGGGTCTTTATTATAAAGGGGTGTTAAATTTTGTTAAACACTTTTTCAACATCAATTTTGAGAATCATGTGATTTTTATTTTTGCATTTATTTATATGATGAATTGTATTTTTAGATTTGTATATATTGAGCCAACCATATACATTTGGAGTAAATCCAATCTGATCATAGTGGATGATTTTTTTTTTTGATATGTGTTTGTATCCTGTTTGTTAGAATTTGGTTGAAGATCTTTGTGTCTGTGTTCATCAACGAAATTGTCCTATAATTTTCTTTTCTTTTCTTTTCTTTTTGGTGCATCTTTATTTGGTTTTGGGACTGCTGTATTGTTGACTCTGTAAAAAAAGTTTGGAAGTGTACCTTCCTTTCTATTTTGTGGAATAATTTAAGGAATGTTGATGTTAATTGTTTTTTTCTTTAAATATCTGATAGAATTCTGTGCTGAATCCATCTGGTATGGAGATTCATAATTACTGCTTCAACTTCATTCCTTATTATAGGACTATTTAAATAATTCAATTCACCATGATTTAACTTTGGTGTAATGTGTATGTCTCAAGATTTGTCCATTTCATTGTGATTATCAAACTTGGTGGAATTTAAATTTTTAAAGTATGACCATATGATATTCTGAATTTCCTTGACATTTATTGTAATCTCTAATTTTATTAATTTGGATTTTCTCCCTTTTGATTTTGTTTAATTTGGGTAAGGGTTAGTCAATTTTGTTAAGCACAGAAAGGCAAATAATAGTAGCCACATCTCAGATGTAAGACAAACAGAACATTTTGAGATCAATAAGAGAGAAAACAAACTCACATTTAAAGGCAAGTTTATTAGAATAGCAGCTGACTTTTTTTTATTCAATTGTGCATGTGCGTGTGCGTGTGTGTGTGTAGAACCACGGGCAAATTTGAGAACCACCACAGACCGCCTCTACCTCCTCCTTGTTTACTCTGCCCTGGGATTCACAGGCTCTGCCCTACCAGGACCAGAAACGCAGGCCGCCCCCACTTCTGCCCAGAGCCTATACATGGGGTCTAGGATTCAAACTCAGGACCTTCCATCTGCAAGGCAGAAGCTTAACCCCTGAGCCACCTCTCCAGCCCCACAGCTGACTTTTTTAATCAAAATATTAAAAGCCAGAAGAGGTTAGAAAAGCATTCTTTAAAACATGAAAGATCACTAATTCCAACCTATTATTCTATATTCAGCAAAATTATCAGTCACCCTTGAAGGAGAAAGAAAAATACTTCCTAAGAAAATAGACTGAATTCCTTCTTATCTATCAAAGTAGGCTTGCAAAAAATACTAGGAAAAATTTCTCAAGATAGACGAAATTTATCAACACATTAAAGAAGATAAAAGGGAAAAATAATGCCAATACAACTATCAGGGAGAGAACTGCTAACACACACACACACACACAGACACACAACACACACACACACAAACAAAAAAACAAAAACAAAAACAAAATGAACTTAAGGAATTACAGGAATCAACAAAAACCTCAATTATAACTTTAAACATAAGTTGGATCAACTCCCCAATCAAAAGAGACAGGTTAACAGTATGGATTAAAAGATACACCTGCCTCAAAGAAACATACCTCACTTTGAATAGTTTTCAAAATTTCTTGAACAAACACTACAATGTGTAAAACAGCAAATCAATGCAAACATGGTAAAAGCAGGGTATTTTAGCATTCCACTTTCACCCACAGACAGGTCTACAGGCCAAAAACTGAAAAAAGACAAACTGGAAATACTGAAACCATAAACCAGTTGGACCTGACAGAAATCTACCAAACATTCCATTCGAACACTAAGGAATATACATTCTTGTCAGCATCCCATAGAAATTTCTCCAAAATAGATCTGCATTCTAGACTACAGAGTAAGCCTCCAGAAATAAAAGAAATTCGAAATAATCACCTGTGTACTATCTGATCATGAGGGAATGAAGATGGACATCCATAACAAGGCAAACACCAGAAAGTACACAAACTCTTGAAAACTTGATAATATGGTACTGAATGAGGAATGGGTCTGGAAAGAAGTAAAAACAGAAATTCAAGAATTCATAGAACTCAATAATAATGGAAACTTATCCTATCAAAACCTCTGGGATACAACGAAAGCATTCCTATGAGGAAAATTCATACCACTCAATGCCTGAATCAAAAAAATTGAGACATCATAAATGAACAACCTAACAATGTAACTTAAAGCTTTAGAAAAACAAGAACAAACCAACCCAAGAAGAAGTAGATATGCAAAGATAAGCAGGAATCAGAAGGGAAATAACTGAAATTGAGACATAATACTACAAAGAATCAATTGAACAAAAAACTATTTCTTTGAAAAATTTAAGAAGACAGTCCAATAAGTATTCCTTAGGTGAGTTTTGCAAAATATGAAATTCTATATTTTCTAAATACTGCATGGAAGTTTGTCAGTCCTTGGAATGTTACATTTATTGGAAGATCTTCTTAAACTGGGTTCTCATCATTGCCTGCTATAGATTATCTATCCTAGACTAAGACTAAAGGAGTAAATACTAACAGTGTATCTTCAACTTCAGCATGAAGGATTTTGTAAAATGTACACTCTTTGGATCTACTTCTAGTGATTTGGATATAGCTGACATGAAAACAGAAACTATAGTTGATCTTGAAAAGTTGAGTCTGAATACTTGTTTTCTGATAAACTTCCAGATGCTTCCATTGGAAATTAATGTTTTAGAGTCATTACTCCAGAGAAAAAGACACTTAAGCACTGATCTCATTAGTCTACAGGGATCTCAAGTGAAAAGAATCAGTGGGACTTTCACTTCCATCTTCTGCTTTAGATCTCCAACTAACTTCAACAATTGATTTTTCCAAAGGATTCTCAAACCTCCAACATTAGGCATATGTAAAGTAAATACTTTGATAGAACTGTAAACTGGAACCATGTCACAGCATTTGTATGTACAATTGTGTGGGAAATGTTTTCAACTTTCTGGGATATATTTTTCAAACATGTATTCTTTCCATTATTCTACAAAGAAGTACTATAGCAATATGTCTGTATCTGTCATGTTTGAATGTGAGTTGTCCAGCCTAGGCTCATATGTTTGAGTACTAAGATGGGGTTAATGTTCAGGAAGTGTATGGTATCTTTAAGAAGTCCATTATTGTTGGAGGAAGGCACTTCATAGGTCACAGAATGTGGGCCTTAAGATTTAGTAGCCTTGCTTAGCTTTTTCTTACTCTTTCTTTCTTCCAAATAGCTGTAGTGAGCTTATCCAGCTTTCAGTTTCTGCCTCCTTCTGCCTTATGCGATTCCTGCCATAACTGGAATATATTCCCTTTGGAACTATAAGCTAAATAAACCTCCTTTTCTCCCCATGTTGCTTGAGTATGAGTACTGTCTCACAACAGCAAGCAAAAAATAGCTATAACAGTATCCAAAGTGATTTCACATAGCTGTGTCAGCCAAGCCATTACCTAGCTCACATTTAACTTAGACTTTGGCATGAATCACCTTTGAAAAGATTTGAGAATATAATCAATAAGAGGGAACAGGATGAAATTATTTCTGAACTCTTTTGCTTTTTCCAGTTATGAATACTTTTATGAATATATCTTAAGAACCACTTCAAAAGCGGTGAAGCCCTTTCAAGGGTCAGCCAAGGTGCAGGATTTGACAAATGGGGAAGAGATTATTTAGCTCTCTTATGCTAGAACTTGCTACTTCACTATAAGAAACAACAGCTTGTAAGGAAATTGTTCATGGAGGATTTTGTGACCAATCCTTTTCTTTCTTTAATCTTTGACAAATAAGTTAACTGGTATGACGTGGTGCACAAAAAAAAAAAAAAAAAAAAAAGAAAAAAAGAAAAAAAGAAAAAGCCTTGAACCCCATATAGCACTTCATTGGAATAGTAATACCTGAAATTCACAGAAACTCAGAAAGATTGCTATTATTAAAAATGGCACCCAAACACTATTTGGATGATGATGTTAATCCCAGAAGATACAGGTTAGAAAGCAGAAGTTAGTGCCAAGGTTAAGATACTCTCCATTGGATGCAGCTTGTTGCTATGTGCTGATTACCCACCAGAACTAGATGGTAAAGATCCTGTTTTCCAAGATATTTTATGCATTGTTTGCAAGATGTAAAGAAATCAGGTTGATAATTATCTGGGAACTTATCCCTACTGCATAAAGATAGAAGGGATAAACAGGTAAGTGATTGGGGGAGAAAAAGATATCAACAGTCTTATCTAGCTGTGCATCCCATGCGCCACACAAATGAGCTCTCAGACAAGAGGTACAATAGAAGCATGACTGGTACAGGGGCATCAGGTGCTCTCTAATTGCATTTGAGGCCTGCTTTACTGGATAGAATTCACAATCTGGTACTGTATACCTTATCAAAAGTCTGTTGCTGGGAAGGTCACAGGACCTTGTAGGAAGCTACTACTACAGCTTTGTAAGTGAACATGTTGTGTTAGTCTAGTTGGATTCTAAATATTTATGTATTTTCCAATAGATTAGTGCTAACCTTAGCCTTGGTCTGAAAATTTTACTTAGCAGTGAATGGAAGCAGTTACTAGGAAGTTTTATACCTGGTCAAAGTGCTGTGAATACCCGGCTATTAAGTGCTCAGCCCTAAAAAGGTGTCAAACCACAATTTACCAAGGCTGCAGATATTACAGAAGAGGGAGACAAAAAATGTAAAAGCCAGAGAATGGGGACTAGTGTTATGGAATGCTGTATTCCAGATATGATGTGGCCATTGCATGCATGGATTCAAAGGACCATTGGTTATCTGCACAAGACCTACATAAGATTAGCTTTACTAACATTTTGACATGGATGGTGAAGAAGTTCATATGGTCTCACTCTCCCTGAGGAGTTACTGACACTTGATCACTGCTGGAGGAGGGTAGATATTTTCTTTAGTGATATAACCACTGGTAATTCACCCATACTTTGGTAAAAGAGTCTCTACTTATGTTCATGAAAATGAGGCGCTAAACTCAGTGCATCCTTATTTCACTTTTTTTCCCTCTGTCTCTTTTTTCCCTTCTTCCTTAACAAACACACAAAAGCACACACAGACAAATTATATGTACTATGAAGAGGACTCATTGTGTAAAAGGGGTTCAGGAGAGGGACGAAGAAAGCAGAAGGTTACGAGTATGATGAAAATACATTTTATACAAGCATGAAACTCTGCGAACTTAAATTAATAAAAATAATTAGTTCTTTACTTATGCATTGAAATAATACAACTTCCACTAAGATGGAACTAAAATTATTTGGTTTAAGCTTTCAAACTCTTATATTGTTCCCAGTAAGTATTTTTAAATGTGTCAATTAAAAACAAAAATAATTTAAAATGATAACTTATTAAGCATACAACTGTAAGCTTGAATTAATTATTCTATCACATACTTTCACAGGACAGGTTATAAAATATAGTATAAAATATAAAATATAGTATAAAATATAGTATGTACAGTATAATACAGTATAAAATATAGTATAAATATAAAATATAGTATAAAATATAGTATGTACAGAAAATCAGTAGATAAAGATGCCTGCAAAAGATTAGACGTGCGTAGGAAGAGAGACTTCAGTCAGTTGTGCACAAACTTGGTAGAGACAAACTTTTTTCTTTTTCTAATTGCTTTGATTTCTCATGTGTGAGCAGTTTGTATAAGATACTACAAAGTGACCTGTGGTTTCTTCTCTTTTTCAAGCAAAGCATCCTGAACCTAGGGTGCCATCAGTTCTCTGAATGGCTCTAGGCTACAATGCATCATAGTTTTACCAAGTTAAGAGTTATAAAAGTGATTGCTTTAGCCTGTCTTTTCTCTCTCAGTGGTCTAAAGAAGGATTTATTGTCTCTGAACTAAGATATTCAAGATTTATAATAGATACAAATTTGCAGATTAAAACCAATCTCTGGAAATAACCCATAATTCAACTATATTTCACTTGTTGAGGACTTAGGATATCTAATTGGTCTCTGGTTTTTCAATCACATTATTGCTGTTTGTGAAACTACCCTGCCATTCTGTTCTTAGATGCAGATAGTTGTCAGTACATATTTCTGAAGAACATCTTATGTAATTTACTAGTAGCAAATACTGAAAATGAGGGTAGAATTCTCTTTCACTATTTTGAGAGAGGCTATTAGCATGAATTCTTTCTAAATGTGGACAAAAAATAGTTTGACTGAAAGCATTTTAGAGCACTGAGATAAAAATAATTATGACTAGTTATTAATTAAAGCATCATGCATAGCCTTCACACACACCATTAAATTCACAATTAGTCTAAATAAGCTAAAAGGATTGAGCACTCCAATGGCCATGCTTATAAAATGTCAAGTTAACCTCCTAACTGTGAACCAGATTACTGAGGATACAGGCCTTTCAACTTTAAATATCAAATGCATAAAGGACAGTATGAATCTTTTAACTTTATAAAGATGACATGCAGACTGTAACATTTTGAGAAAATTAAGTCATTTAGTCATTTATGAGGAAGCATGTATTAAGGCATTACATTGAACACCTCTGGATCAATTATAAAGAAGTCCAAATGTCATGCTGTAGAATTGACAATGGTAGTAGAGCTCTTGGCTAAAGGAAAGACATAAATGAACCTTTAGCAACAAGTTTACTAAGTATAGAAAATAATTTCTGTGGAGATTCTCTTAAATAACAAACAAAATGTACTTTTTGTTTTCAGTACTTTAAAAGTTAAAGTACTTTGTCTTTGTACTTTAAGTTTTTTAGATAATGCAGTAAAATTTGGTCATTTCCAAGGTTTTATGAGATCCAACATCCCATATCAATAAAATCCTTTCTTTTACCAATGCAATAAGGATGTTTCCAAGTTTATAATTATGGCAATTCTTCTTCTGATGACATTGTCCTAGTTCAGGAAACACTGAGAAAATGGCAAAAATTAAATTAAGTCTTCAATGTCTTACAGTCTTGCTTAAAGCATATTTAGAATAAGGTCCTTTGTTCAAACTTAAGTCATTATATAGTATTTCTTCTGATGAAGAAGATGAAAAAATGTCTTTTGTGCTGTTCACTCACTAAAATTCCAAACATCATTCGCTTCAGTCTTCTTTTTAAATTAAATATAAAACTGGACTTTATGTTTGCAGGATATCTTTTCTTTTTTTTCTCCCACATTTTATTTTTTCCCAATCATACAAGGTCAATAGGTACCCTGTCCTCTCCCTCCGCATTCCCCCTTACACTCTCCCCCCCCCTTTTCCCCTTCCCTTCTCCCATCTCCCTCTCTCCTCTTCTCCCAGTGCCTCCCCTTCCTCCTTCCCATCCCCTGGAGCATCCTTTTGTGTGAATGCCAAACCTCCCTCTGAGTTCTCTACTCTAGTGAGGGTAAGGACTCAGTGGCATAGCCTGGAGCACTTTCTTGAGCTCCACATTAGTATGGTAATTCTATTATGACTGTTAATCCCTTGCCTCTAAGGATCCTACTGTCTGAAGCCTTCTCCCCTATGATCCTGCATGAATATTTTATTATTATTATTATTATTTCAGCTCATACAAACTTAACAGGTACTCCCTCCCTCCACCTCCCCCGATACCCTTTCTCCCCCTTTCTCTCTCCCCTCCTGCTCATCCTCCAGTGCCTCCCCTCTCCAGTGGCTCCCCCCACCCCACAATCCCCGGAGCACCTTTAATGTGCATGCCAATCTCTCCTCGGGGTCCTCCTCTCAAATGAGGTGCAAGGACCCAGGGGCATTTCCCAGAACCCTTTCCTGTGTTCCTCTTAAGCTTAGGAACGCTACTGTGACTGTCAGTCCCTACCCTCCAAGGATCCTAGTGCCTTTAGTCCATGCTAGACTTTGTGGGGTAAATAATGTGTTAGACATAGCGCATGTCATGCAAAGTCCTATTATGATTGCTTCGGCTCTAACTTGTATGGAGTATCTTGTATATCATGACTCCTTCCATCCTTGTGCTCTTACAATCTTTTTTTAATTTTTTTAAATTATTTATTCATTCAATGGTGTGTGCATGCGTGTGTGCGAGTGTGTATGTATGTGTGTGTGTGTGTAGAACCATGGACGAATTCGGGAACGATCATGGACCGCCTCCACCTCCTTGTTTACTCTGCCCTGGGATTCACAGGCTCCGCCCAACCAGGACCAGAAACGCAGGCTGTCCCCGCTTCTGACCGCATCTATACGTGAGGTCTAGGATCCGAACTCAGGACCCTCCGCCTGCGAGGCAGAGGCTTAACCCCTGAGCCACCTCTCCAGCCCCGCTCTTACAATCTTACTGTCCCCCTCTTCCGCAAATTTCCCTGAGCTTCAGGATGGGGAGAGATTAGGCTGCCTTAATTCCTGGTGGTTGATATAGAGTCTCTGATGTTCTGAATTATGGTTTGTTGATTTTTTTATGGTTTTGCTGCTTCTGAAATGCCCTTGGCTCCATCCTGATGGGTTTTGGATGTCACCCCCTAGCCAGAGATAAAATCCTGTTAAATTAGAGTCTTGTTATAAGAGTATATTCAAAGGTAGATGGAATAAAAGTAGGAGACCACGGTAAGAGGGGGGTCAATCACCCATTTGCAAAATGGTTACTTTCTAACTGGCAGCCTGTATGCCCTCCTCTTCTGGTGAGATCATACCCCATCAGTTGCAAATGATCAGAAAGGAAAGTCTGTGAACTTAACCAGATGTCTCATTACTTACTTGCAGTCCTTGATGGTGGCCTATTTTCTCTGCAGTAACATGGTCCCCTCTCTCCTTGTTTCTGGTGGGGCCCTTCTTCCCCATCCCTCCTGTTTATAATCTTTGCAATTACTGTAGGTATTACAGAGATTGGTCTTTGAGTGTCTTTAAGTGGGTTTGGTACTAGGATCCACCTATTAGGGAGTACATACAGCACTTAATTTTCCGTGTCTGGGATACTTCATATAACTGTTTCTAATTCCATCCATTTCCTGGCAAATTGCACTAATTCATCATTTTTGGTGGCTGAGTAGTATTCCATTGTATAAATGTACCACATTTTCCTTATCCACTCTTCAACTATTGGACATTTGGGCTGATTCCATGGATATCTTTTTTAAGAGTTCAATTTTTATGGTGCAAATTCTGTAATATTAGAACTATATTTAATTTCATAAGAAAAACAATGCAAGTGAATGAAAATTCAGAAGGTGCTGGTCAAGTCACTAAGACTTGCATATTATTTTGATCATTGACAATGTCACTTTGCAGATGAAAGGAGAGAATTAGCTAATATAATTAAGCATGTAGGTATCTTGCTCATAAATTACTGGGTGGTTATATATGTAAATATAGAAATTTCCTGAGTGACTGGCAGAAGGTCAGGTAAGCATGGACTTAGAAAACAGTTTCTGTTCACATGTAAAAGAACTGTGATAGAACAAGAAGTTACAACCAGATATATAAAACGGAATGACAGTTATAGCCTAATGATGACCTCCAGGAAGTTATGTGCTTATACTGATAGAAGAACAAAACAGAACTTATGGTGTCATGAGTGAAACACATTTTATATTCCTATGATTAGTCTAGAATCATGAATTTTGCCTAGTTGTTTGTTGTTGCAGTTCACCTACATGGTTGCTGATAAATCACCATCAAATGGTTTAAGGGAACAAGGGAATTATTATTTGCTGTTATGATTACTGGTTATAGTTCTCGGTCTGTTTTGAGAGGAGAGCTCACACAAACACCAGGGCCGAAGGAAGTGACCACAGCATCACCACATAAGGGCTGAGAGAGGGACGATCCATGCTTGGTAGGTCAGCATGTCTGGCTAAGTGTACACAAGGATGCTTTATTCTAGGGCCTAGTCCCACCTGCCATGGCCTGGGCCTTCCCCATTAGCTAGACAGTCTCTTGCAGGTTTGCTCTGGGCTTAACTCAACCTCTTATTTTCCACAAATGTTCCCAGAGCTCAAACCCTTAACTGTCAAGTTGACACCTGTGCCTAACTATGACATTGGTGAATCCCATCTTTCATCTACCATTTATAATTCTTATTGACAACAATGATTTTCTGAATGTTAGTCATCCATGAAAATATCTGCAAACTAATTCCTTAGTGAAAGATATTTTGTCATTTACTTACTTCATTATTTACATTATTTATTTTATTTTTTACTTTTCATTGGGTAGGGAGATGTGCCAGATAATCGTGCTCTAATATTTCTACTGTGTTACAAAATCACTTATTTCTTTGAGTTAAGGGTATTTTTATAGGTTGAATTAGGTCACTTACATGGAAATATTACAGGCCTAAATTTCAGTCTCTTAGAAGTTAACATTATTCAAAGCAACATGTATTTAATGTATAGTTAGTTATGATGAAGCCATCCTCGAAGCAGGATAGTTCTTTTAATTAAAAAAAAAATGGCTGGAGTCCTTGTTAGAAGAGGAGAAAGGACAGAGAGAAGAGAAAGTCCTCTAAAGAGACAGATGCTCAGAGAGAAGATGACCATAAGAACGAAGCAAAGTTGCAGTCACACAACTGCAGCAAAGAAAAATCAAAGATGCCCTGAAGGAAGAGAGTCAGAGGAGCCCAAAGTTCCAAGCATGTAGTTTATTTTTAGGTTGGTGACACGACACTTTGTTACAACAACCAGAAACACACCAAGAGCTCATTTGCTGTTTCTCTGTTTCATTGATTGCTTGTCTAGTTACCTTCTTAAGACTTTCTTAAACATAACTTAGTAAAAAATTTGCAGTTGTATCATAACCCAAGAGTAGCATTCAAATTCTACCTTTTTTCCTCTGTCTGTCTGTCTCTTTTTGTCTTTTTCTTTCTCTTACTTTCTAATCTCCCGTTACTCTACCACTAAAGTAGGCACCAGGTAGGAGGGTTCAGGAATTCAGTAGGAATTTTGCTTATAAAATCTCACATTATGGTTGGAGTAAAATGAAATTACCATACAATAGTAATGCACAACATCATAGCATTTTGAGGTTTATGTAAAAATTCCATTTTTATTTTGTTTTCAAGTTGATTATTAATGATTATTGTGTGTGCTTGTGCTTGTGGTCATATGTGGTGGTTAGAGGATAGCTCTGTGGAGTTGGTTCTCTCCTTCCACCTTTATGTGAGTTCTGAGGATCAAAAAGAGATGGTCAGACTTGTGTGGCAAGCACCTTTAAGTGATATGGAAAAAATTCTTCTTCTATAACTATGTTTGATATGAAAACATACACAAATTAACATATGGTTTTATATTTTAGTTGCTACCATGACAGATACTGTATCTTATATCACATCATAGGGATTGAGAATGAAAATTTCATAAACAGATAATAATGCTTAACATTTTCAATGATACGGTGAGAACTATTTTTGCATTCTGTTGCTATAAATAAAATCAGTAAAACCTTTCTTAAGAACATTTTGGTAATTTGTGTAAAGAACTTTAAAAAGACTCTTGCTTTGATCTTTGCCATTATATTATATTTTACTTTTTTGCACATTGTGTGTGTGAAAGAGAGAGAGAGAGAGAGAGAGAGAGAGAGAGAGAGAGAGAGAGAGAGCACTATATGCGCCTGTAGAGATCCAAGAGTGATTTTGGGAATCATCCTGGATTATTATACCTCTTTTTGCTTTGCTCTAGGTTTGCCAGGCTCCACTTTCTGGACTGAAAGTACAGGCTGCAGCTTTTTCTGCCCAGCATTTTTATTTGGAATTTGGGATCCAGTAGCAGGTCCTTCCGCTTTTTAGACAAAGACAACTGAACTTAACAACTAAGCCAACTCTCCAGCTCCTCTTTACCATTATATTTCAAAACTATCAACTTTAGAAAATACACTAATTACAGGAGAGTGATGCCATTCACACTAGAAAACTTTACCCATTTGTATTCATACACATCAGTTGGAGCTCTAGTTACAACTGCCAGTTCTAATTCAGAAATCTAATCATGGGATCTGAGGATCTTTATTTTTAATCTCGGTGTTGTGTGTGTGACATGATGCCTAGGTGGTGTCTAATGACTGATGTAGAGGGACACTTTTTGAGTGTATGTAATTTGAGTGATGTATTTTAGGTAATTGTAATTTCCAATATCTTCAGAAATGAGGTCTAAACCGCTAGTACACATATACATACATCTTAACCTTCTCCCTCTTTTTCCTTCCTGTATGAAATCCTATACAGCAGTTTGCAGAGCAAGCAGTCCCAATAAAATATGTCTCTTGGGCTTTACAACTTGTTATTTTTTTACCCTGGGAAAGTTTTCACAGGCAAGTGCCCTGAAAACATTCTTAAATCTGGCTCCCGTCGTTTAGTATACTCTACTGTCAGAGAGAAGAAAGGTATGAAAAGCTCAATTGGGGCCATTCTGGAAAATTTAATAGCGCTTCGATTCACTGACCCTTTGAATTTCAGCCAACTCTACTCTCATGCCTGTGGAGAGACTAGCTGCATGTTAAATCCCTTGTTCAACCTTTCCTGCTCTGAGCTCTGAGTGGCAAAACTTCAGAGAATACTTCTTATGACCAATTCCAAATCTGAAGTTGACAAGTAGTTCAGATACAGGGGAATATGAAAAAGGATGGATGGCATTGATTATAACAGCTACTGCACTACAGAAATGAAGGGCTCTAATTGTTTTATATCCACACATAACCGAAAGGAAAAACACCAATGGTGGTCCACTATGGCTTCCATTCGAAGTGTTAAGTGACAGAGAAAAGCAGTTAATCAAAGGGAGAACCTGCCAGAAACTCTGAGAGAAAACCAACAAAGTTTGAATAATACTTCCAGGGATTTGGACATTAGAACTAAGGTCCATTCACTTGACCTCACAATGCACTCTCTTGTGAGCTGAGACACTATCCAGAAAGCAACGAAAATGAAATAGCATTTTGACTTAAAGGAGTATAAAATATATTCTCTTTGTGCATTTAAAAATAATTGACAGACATGATGTTACATCAGAAATAGAATATCTACTATGCTAAAGCATGTGATGACCTTTGACCTTATTTTCTAGCCTAATGGGAATTTCCAATTAAAAAGCTGCCTGGATAAGGAATTCTTTCTGTGAAATTTTCTTTTCATGCAAAACAGGTTTTTCTGACACAATTTTGTGAAAGACATTTTGATGTTCAAATACATTTGCATGACTTTTTCCTGGTTGTCTTTATGATATATTTTCATTTAAATATTGAATTCATTGCACAAGCCACATGGAGTGCTCAGTAATAAATATGGCCAAATGCCACTTGAACTTCAAGGATACATTAGAAAACTAAAATAAGGAAGAGTATTTTACATTGCATTCACTGAGTATAAGTGAAAGTACAAGCATTTTTTCCTTCTCAAAACTGATACAGATGGGGCTTCTTCAGGCTTTAATTTCTCTAATAGGTATTTCAAAATCCTTTGGGTTAACTTTCACTTTGAATTTAGATGCAATTGTCACCCTGTATGAATTTTGCTCTCTCATGTAATGATATGATTTAGGGATGGATTTACAAAGTCATTCCTTCCATTTCTGTGATCAGTGACTCATAAATATCAGATTCAACCTGCAGTCCTTCAATGATAGGCTCATCACATGTGAAATGTGTCCACACAAAAGTTACACAAGAATGCAGGCAAAACATGATTGCCTTGCATTCTACAATAATTCACTGAGTGTCTCTATGAAAAAAAGTGTTATTATTTAGTTCATAAATTCTAGAGTGAACTCTGAGGATTAAATCACTCTTCTAATAGTAGCCCTAAACAATGATATTTAGAACATTGTCTTTCAATATTTCTGATATCAAATGTCTTGCATATATATTTATATGTTTATAAATGTAAACATAAAATACAAACACATATGTATATATATGTGTATATGCATCTATCCATCTATATACATACATATTCAGTTTTGTTGTATTTCAGGGCCTGCTAATCCTCTCAATCTACATCAGTTTTTTTTCTGTTCTGATCACATGAGACAAAGTTGATTACTCAGAAGATTACTAGCTTGAGCTCTAAAAAATTTTGAGCACTCTTATTCTGAATTCAGTGTTGAGAAACAATGATATGTTAGTAAGCTGTTGATGAGTTATTCTTCTACCATCTATTTATATTCAAAGAGCAGTGAAAGGATTTGGAAGTATTCTATAATCACTTCCAAAGTTAAAGTTAAGTTTCTTCAGATAAAGTGTATTCATTCTCTTGCAATAGCATTAGAAATTAACCTATCTATGAAGAGGAAAAGTAAATTGGGGTTTATGCACATAATCAAGGTGTTATTTTAACAAAGTTAAAACTGTCATGTCCAGGAGAAACAAAAATGAATATAAGTAGTGAATTATTGGGGCTGGAGAGGTGGCTCAAGGGTTAAGCCTCTGCCTTGCAGGCAGAAGGTCCTGAGTTCGGATTCTAGACCCCACGTATAGATGCCAGGCAGAAGTGGGGGCGGCCTGCGTTTCTGGTCCTGGTAGGGCAGAGCCTGTGAATCCTGGGGCAGAGTAAACAAGGAGGAGGTGGAGGCGGTCCATGGCGGTTCCCAAATTCGTCCGTGGTTCTACACATTCACACATACACACATACACACACGCGCACACGCATACACACACAATTGAATAAATAATAAATAATTAAAAAAATAAAAAATAAGATAGTGAATTATTATTTTACTAATGAAGGAATCAGCAAAATGGGGAGAATGGAATGAAGAGGAGAGATGATATTGTGGTGATTAAATTTTGAACTATATTGTTTCAGTACAAAAACAAATGTAGATATACGCACATATTCATGTGCATTTCTTTCTCTCAGAAATGGACAGAGTTCTTTCAGAAATCTTAATAAACAGATAGTGAATAGCAAAAAAACAATCCCATTCAAACAATGCTAGATTATTTTCCACTTATCATACATCCTTCTGTTCCTAGTATATGCAGTGTATTTTTTAAAAGAAGAATGCAACACACGTGTAAACCTGAAAGAGTATGGAATAATCGAGTTTTTAATTTTCAGTATAATCAAGATGACTGGAGTCTAAAAGATCAACTTCTTTTTTGATTTGCTGGTCTCTTTCAATCTTCTCTTGGTTTTTACACAATGCATAAATGCTCCTGCTCCTTCTAGCTTATGAGGTTATGTCCTGCTCTAACATATGCATAGAAAGAAAAAGAGAATATTTCCCAATTCACTGTTCTACAGATGGTAACACATGTCCTTTTGAAAATACAGATTTCAGTGGTGGGTGGAAATCCTGAAGCAAAGCTGATAGATGTAGACAATGCTGAGCTCTGTAAGTGGCATCAGGGAATGGGGCTTAGTTTGTAACAGGGAATCATGGAAAGTGAAGTCATCTGGCTTTCACTTTAGACAGACAGTTATCCCTGAGGTTCAGAAAACAGTACAAGGAATGGACAAGGAAACACTGAATTAGATGTTCAGGGACAACAAGCAGGAGAAACGAACTGCCTCTTACACTATATTCTATTAGGAATTTTTAGCTGAGCCTTTCTTCCTTCTACATTTGTAATGCCATTTAAATCTTCCTAGCTCATTGAAAGGAGTCACAAAGTCTCTTAGATCTAAATGAGTGCAAGGGTTTTCTCACTTTTAATTATTTTTATCTGTGGACAATCAATTCTTTTGGAAGGTCACAAAGGCTTTTTTCTGACTTTGTTGAATTTTCTGCCTTTCACCTCCAGACACCACTATTGGCTCCACTAAGTGTGGGCCAGCTTATGTTTCTGAGTTTCTCAGAAGATAATATGGTCCTTATCAGGCACAAAAGATGAGGAAAATAATTACACTTTGAGTTAGGAATTTATGAATATGCCAAACAATATTTTTTGTATATCTAGATGATTATTTACCATGTAGAAGACTTTAAAAACTGTAGTACTCCTGTCTTTGCCTGGGTGACAATACTCACATTATCTAGAAAGTATATCTGTAAGGGGCATGTGTCTGCCTGCATATGTGGAAAAGAACAAAGAAATGAAGTAAATTTGCTGATTAGTCTTAAAAATTGTGCTGTATTTAAAGAGATAATCTTTTGTTTCCTATTTTAATTAGTATTTATTAATTATACACAATAATGTACTTATGACATTCTCACACATATGCATAATGTATTTTGATCATGTTCCGTACCCATACCCCTTTTCAGTGCCCTCTTACCTTCTCTCCTCTAACAATTTGTTTCCTTTATGCTTTCATGCCTTTTTTTGTGTGCAAGAGACAAATAGTTTAATTATGGTTGTTTGCAAGAGCATAAGTAAGGAGTTATTTATTGGAGCAGAGACAACTTTCTTGTAACAATACCACTGATGAAAATGTTTATCCCTCCGCCAGCAACCATTAACAATAAATCTTCAGCAGGCCTCATGAGTGACTTGTTGACAGCTCAGTCTTGTGCTGGTCTTCTCACATAATCTAGCTATTGTGAGTTCATGAAAGTGATGGCTGTATTGTGCCTGAAGACAATATCCCACAGCACTCTAGCCCTTCCACTGGCTCTTATATTCTTTATGTCACATGTTCTGTGATGTTCCCTGACCCTTACAAGGGTAATACAGATGCCTCATTTGGGGATAAGAATTCAATAATCACTTTTTCTCAGCACTTTGGCCAATTGTCAGTCTCTGAACCAATCACTAGAAAAAATAGAACCTTGTCTAACAACAATGCTAAACTATGAATATGAACATAAATATTTGGAAGGCAATATGTCCTTTAGATAAGCAGTAGTAGTAATTTCTCCACTAGAGACTATGACCCCCTGAATGTTTGTTCTTTTGACTGTGTTTATAGCACCAGGCTATAAAGTCTCTCCTGTGGAGCGGGTTTCAACCCAACAAGAAAGTGTTTGGCTGCCCCCATCACAGTCATTCCTCTGTTGCATCAATAGGTATATCTTGCTGAGCAACTTGGTACTGTAACACTGAGTTCACAATAAGTAATACTGTTGAAAATCTTCCTTCAGCAGTCATTACAGCACCTTTTGGCACGTTGAAAGTTAACCAACATGGAGGAAGGGTTCAGCTTTGTTCTAGCTTGATTTATCTGTGCTCTTCAACTCAAACATGTGCTATCTTTAGGAACTGGATCTTAACAACTATTTCTAATAAAAAACTTAGAGCAATGGAAATTCTTTGGTTTTTTTTCTGACTTCAGAAAGCAACCTGACCAATAATTCATAGGGAGGATTCCAACACTTGGTATTAAAGACTTTTTTTTATTAATGTATGGCTTTGGGGAGCAGCTTTATCCACCCTCATTGAGTTCACCTGGTAAAACTCTATTTTTTTTGAAATTTTAAAAATTAGCTTCCAAATATCAAATTGTCAAATATCAAGTTGTCTTATGACAATTTTATGTGACAAGTATTTATAATGACAACTAGATGACAGAAGAAACAGGTAAAAATTTTATTTTGCTTACTCTACCATTAACTTTTATTTATAATTTTTCATTGTATTTGCACTGATGAAAAACATGACCAAAAATCTCCTAAATAGTACTCATAACATGTTAAATACATGACTTTATAGTCATAAATATCACTGACATACAATTAAGAAGAAAATTATTATTGATAATTTGATACATAACAACACAATTATACTAAGAAAAACAAAGATTTTTCTTTGCTTTTCATACTGCTGATATATTTATGAATTTCTGGCATTAGCATAATACTTGGTTACATGTACTATATTTCATAATATATGGATTTTTCCATTTCCATCTATATTTACATCACAGTCTAGCAGATATATGTAATCTTTTCTCTGAGTCATTATGAAGGGAAAATATAAGTTCTCCACTCAGAACAATTCAAGTATAATGTAATTTGAAAATTTCAGAAAAATAGTAGTATAATTTCTTCTTTTAAGAATTTCTATCTTCTTTGCTAATTGGTCTGATAAGATGAGAAGAACTGATGACATATTTGTTGACCACTATCACCATCAAATGATGAGACAAGAAATTAAAAATGCCACATTTGGAAAAATAATACCAGCAACAGCAACATTAAAAAGTCTAATAATTAATAAATGACTATCTGGGATTTTCTGAAGTCACTATGAGATCCCTGGCATGTGACAGATTTTCATGTGCCCCGATACTGATGGGGCAACAGTAAATGAAATAGCCACACTCCACCCTTGTATCTCACAATCTTTCAATATGCAAAGTCAGATAGGAGTGCAATGAGTTTTGTTTGTTTAAGAGGTTGCTTATGTTGTCTCCATGTTCATGGTCAACCACCCGAGTCTTTTTTCCAAAGTCCTTTCCTTCTCAAGATTAGCAAAGATATTTCTAAAAGCTTCTAAAAGCTTAGACTGAAACACAATCCAATCTGCTTGCTTGACTTCCATCTCAGTTTTGCTGCCTCACACTTCAGTTTTCTGGACTCACACTTCAGGTGCATCCTTTTCCATTTTTTTCTTTTTTTTAATACAAGATATAGGACTTGCCACTGGAAAGTACAAACGTGTAAAGTGCATTTGGCTAGCCATCATATGTAATTTTTTTCTTAAACTGTGTTATTATCTCCTAGGCACTTTCTGCATCACAGTTTGTTGGTCATGCACTTGGATATTGCCCAAGTGAACAAATATCTTTTTTGTAACTTTCTTGTAGTTAAACCTTATTTCATACATTCTTAAAAAGTGGGATGATATGTCATGCATTCTTTCTTTATGTATCCTACTATCAGTGGACATTTTCTGGAAGTGGGGACACTTTTAGAATGTCTGACATTAAATTTTAGAGATATTTATCCTTTCCTTAAGGCAGAGACAGAACCTGTATGGAAAAGAACACCATACAAATTTTAATTATTTTTTTTCTATTTAACCTTGTTACTCTATTCTTCAGATTCAAATACATAAACAGTGAAATCTGTAACCAGCAGAAACATTTTGATTAAAATCTGAATTTAATGATTACTTTGATTTACGGCAAGTTTAGGAGCTTGAAAGGAATAAGATAGCATGGAAAATACTGTGTAATGTAGTCAGTATTCAGTTTGCCTTTGTCTGTACTATATGTCCTATGTAGAGAAAATTATTTTTAAAATTCTTCAGCATTGTGTTTCAAGCTGAATTCCTTCTACCTCGTTTTCCTGATTTTCAGGGGGAAAACTACTAGGCATGAATATCTCAGCTGGAACAACCATGACTGCATATTATTGAGATTTCTTATTAAAAGTGGCATTTTCATTAAAATCCCTTTCTTCTCCTTGAAAAGCTGTGATGATATATTATCTATTTCCAACAAACGTGATGCAGAAAGTGCCTAGGAGGTAATAACACAGTTTAAGAAAAAAATTAAATATGATGGCTAGCCAAATGCAATTTACACGTTTGTACTTTCCAGTGGCAAGTCATATATCTTGTATTAAAAAAAAGAAAAAAAAATGGAAAAGGATGCACCTGAACTGTGAGTCCAGAAAAAAAGTTGTTATATTTGTGAAACCAAAAAATGGATCAAAGGGTTACCTGAAACTTGGGTGTTTTAGCAGAAACAATCCCTAAAGCAAAATCAAATGAGTGTAAAATTACCTTCTATCTTTGTTTCAGATAATTCACCTTTTGCCATTTGCCATTCTGTCTCTGGGGCATGAAGGGATTTGATTTCTTTTTCTCTGAAAAAAAACCACAGCAAGGGGGAGTCTCCCAGGCTAAGATCCAGGATGTTAACATTCTTGAGTGTGGCCCTGGGGGCCCTGATCTTAGATTTCAGGTACAATACTGCTATTCACCATCTTCTTCACTCCTGATCAGTCATCTCATCTCCCCATATCTCATGAAATTCAAACCATAGAGAAGATATTTAGGGATGCTGACCTTTCATCTTTTCTGTATAATGTATCTTTTTTTCTAATATGAATCTCTTTTTTGCAGATATGAAGCACAACAATAGCAACTTTAATCATCAGGAAAACTATGCATTTTATAGTATTTCAGCAATATCCTTAGTTTCCCAGTCCAATGACATGTAACTATAACTCTGCCCATGCCTTCTCTCTATCCATCATTCAAAGCAGACCTAGGAGGTTTTACCTACTAAACACTGCTCTTAGTTGGAAGTGGAATTCATCTCAACCTTTGATGAATTGTCCTTGTATGGGTTCTATAACTCACCAGAGCACTTATCCCTTACTACCTTGCAATCCATGCCCATGCTTTTATCTCTCTTCTATATTACGGGTTCTGTGAGGCCAGCCCCATGTCATTAATCTTCATATCTTCCTTAGTTCCTACCATAGCCTTCTTGTAGCAGGAATTTAATTACTGTTTATTGTGCCAATGAATTAAAAGCAGTTATCTATACTATTTTACTAGGCAAGAAGACAGAATGAAATAAGACCAGAGATGTGAAAGCACTTGGGAGGGTGAAAGCTTTATTGGAATGAAAAACCTCATGGCTGGAATGCTATACAAGTGCATTTGACAAGGGAGTAAAAACTGACAGAACTCTGAAATGTGACTTGGATACTAAAGAAATTCCTGGGTTATAAGTGCAACTTTATCAGAAACTGAGATAACATGCTCAAAGAATATTGGAAGAAAGAAAATTCCAAAAAAGAACAGCCTTTTTGGAGTTGTCAAGACATCTTAATTTGTTTTCATGCAGAGACTTGTCAAACTGCCACTAATGATCCTGAATCTGCCTTCTTGCCATTGTGAAGTTACTATACATTTTGCCAATTCCATTCACTTGGTAGCCAAAAATTTTCACAAAGTCTGTTACAAACCATGACTGAGGTAAATGTGTCATTGCTGACATTTTCTGTGCCTTAACACCATTCCTGGTGGAAAGCCAGAGTAATCAGAGATGGAATGTGGCATGCTCTCGTCGATAGTCTAACGGGAAGGTGTATGTTAGCTAGTGGATCACAATAGTTGCGCAGCCATACGCTTTTCAAATCGTTTGAGATTTGGTTTTCTTTGGAGAAAAAGAAATAAGCATGAATACTAAGTCTGAAACTGCAAAGGTTAAGCAGCTCAGAACTCAGATATTGCTTCTCGATGTTTGATCTGCAGACCATGGACTCAGGATCACCCTGGGGTTATTTAATGCCAGGTCTCAGGTTCCTTTCTACCCTGCCTCAGCGAGCTGAGCATCTGGATTTCAGGAAGACCCTGGGTGATTTGTGTACATCTAACTATGAGACATACTGCTGCTCGCCAAGGAAAAAAATAAAGCGTCTGTTCCTCCTGTGATAAAAACCTTATCTTCAACTCACCAAGAAGGAATTCTGCAATTTGAACAATAACTTTTACAAGTGCAGTAATTTCAGCTGTTAATTAAGATATAATCAGAAAGAGAAATAAGTCCCTTCTCTGAAATATTTCTTATGACAGTGTACTTGATTTCTTTCCAAAACGTTGTCATCTGGATACAGACTTACTGAAAATACATAAGTACTTGCTCAGAAAACCAAAATTAGTTATTAGACATGCTGGTTGCCTATTCCTTCCTAGTCAATTACAGCTAATAGGCATTTATTATTACATTATCAAAAGGCATAGAATTAACCAGTGTCTATCAAATGTTAACTCCATTGCAATTAAGGAGAAGTATCTGAAATATTAGGTGTAATATTTTATAACATTAATAAGAATAAAATGACTTAGCAAATATTCATATGAGCAACCTGCTTGCCCATGTTGTTAATCTTAAGTAAACATAAAGACATAAAAACAAGTGTATTTCTCTTGAACATAAGCAATGCTAATAAAAACTATAAATAAAAAATAAAAAATAACCCAATAAAATAGATTTAAAAACCTTAGAAATTACCTTTAAGTGACTTTTAGATATTAACATGTGGTGCTTGGAAAACACTAATAGTGGTAAATTCAAACTTAAATATATTTTTTCTCTTTAACTGTAGGAGCAAGAGTAATACCAAGTTTTGTGAGACTTAAGAGGCCAGGCCAGAGAAGCTAGGGAGGTGGATTAACCAATAAAGTACTTTTTAAGAAAGAAAGAGAAACTGAATTTAGAACTCTAATATTC
Organism: Typhlomys cinereus; assembly: GCA_023101885.1. Classification (NCBI taxonomy): domain Eukaryota; kingdom Metazoa; phylum Chordata; class Mammalia; order Rodentia; family Platacanthomyidae; genus Typhlomys; species Typhlomys cinereus. Next base: position 2,076,944 of record JALPQD010000359.1, on the reverse strand, counting down.
ATCTAAAACTATGATGGAAGAGAGTGCGCGTATAAGTCAGTGACTGTGGTGGCCAATTGCTAGAGTCCATTGGTCAACTAGCCTTGCTGAATCAACAGGTGGTAAGTTAAGTGAGAGGTCTTGTTTCTAAAAATAAGGTGGAAAGCAATTAAGCAAGAATTTTAACATCAACCTATGGCCCCTAGGTGCACACACAACACTCATAAGCACATGTGCACACAAGCATACTGCACACAAGTGTACTGCACACAAGCATACATGCATACATTCACATGTGCAGACAGCACTTTGACTTCTGGAACCAACGTAAAGATCGAAGAAGAAAACTGACTCCACGGATTTTCTTCTGGCTTCCACACACTTTCTGTGGGAAATACCTTATACACACGCATCATCTGCAGACATGCAAAGCACACACACACACACACACACACACACACACACACACAGAGTTATTTTTTAACTATTGGCCATAGAAAAAATTCTCAGGCATTTTTTACATTTTTTATTTATCTTGTTGGATGTTTCGAGCTCTATTGACATATATGTAAATTCAAAATAATATTTTTAAATTGTTTGGTATAGCATCACTAATATGAGGTTAGTAAACAATGTAGGGATTGTGTATTTTTAGTGCCAAATGAATTATGTGCCATTAATTCAGCATAATATCACATAATCTATGTGATAAACCAAAATATAGCACCACAAACATAGACAAATGCTATCTATTAAGTCTTATTTGCTTGTCTTCATACTCTGATTTCTTTTCCAATGGCTCAAATAAATTTACCTTTCAAAGGTAACAAAACTGTACAAAACTGAAAGAAGATCAAGAATATATACTTATATATGCTGCACTCTACAAATCTAATCACCTAACTATTATAGCCAATATGCTTTACTTCAATTTTATGCTTTTATTATAAAGTGAGTCTCATTCTTTGAAAATTCATCATCATCATCATGGGTTTTGAGGGGACTCAGAAACTAGAACTCTTTGACCAAAGCACTGTGTGCTTTGTTATAAATTTATTCCAGGCTCCAGATGACATTCTCAAACACATGCTAGCACATCCTTCTGCAGAGTTTGCTCTGTCCTATCCTTAAAGCTTACAAGATGCAATCAACTGAAATATTCAACTCTTTTCCAGCTTCTTACATGATTACAAACCTCAGTTATAAACATTTCACTTGGATGTTTTTAATTGAGTGTATTTTCTGCCATGTCAGTTTATCTAGCAATTCACAAATTTTAGAAAAGTTGATGTTGCTGAGCGATAACTTTTCAACTGATATCATACTATCTATATATGTCATTCACAGTTCTTTCTTCTTTCAGAATAGCATTTCATGTAGCTCACGTTGGCTGGGATTATAATCATGTGTCACCACACTTAGGTTGTAAATCATTCACATTTCTGGTTATGTCTTCAGGCTATATGACTAGCTCTTGGAAGTACAAGGCACAACAAAAAACATAATAAAAAACTTTAAAAGACCTTTGTATTTTCAAACTGCTCTTAAGAAAGGTTATGCCCAAAGCTAGTGTGTGTACTTTTCTCAGAGCATTCTTTACAATACCCAATAGATGCATTTTTTGAGTGATTAAAGTCAAATGCCTATCTTATGAATGGAAGAACTGAAATTTGTAGATGTTATAATTCAGTGACTAAATTTATAGCAGAATCAGGAATGAGTATTAGAAGTTAGGACTGATAATGAGCACATTATTGAACAGCTCAATTTGCAGGAGTCATGCTAAAGCATTAACATTATATTACGTACCCACTAGCATGTGATCCTTTTTTTCCATCTATAAAAATAGAATGCATAGAATTCATAAGATATTTTTAAAAATGAAGAGATAATACATATGTAGCACTTGGTTAGTGCCAAGTGTACAGAATAGTAACTAAATAGTTTTAGAAACTGCTTAGAAATAGTTTTCTAAAATACATATTCTTAAATATAAATTTTAATGAATTTAATGCAAATATTGAAACTCAAATTTTATAAATATAGAAATTATGTATTTGAACATTGTATATATCTAACGCAAATCTTTCTAAAATAGTTGAAAGTATTTTGAAAGTGTCTTTCTATCTGTGGCTTCAGCTGAATATTAGATAAAACCTTCAGGACTTAGAACCAACATCAATTTGGGATAATACAGTGATTAAGCAACATGCCTCTAGTCCTTTGCCTTCATTTACAGGAAGAAAAATTAAAACAAAACTTTTCAAAAGTCTTTGACCTGACTTCTCTTTTACTAAGTAATGCCAGTTTGCATGCACAGAGCTTGTAAAATAGAAGACATCTTAAATGAGATTTTCAAACTCATCAGCCTCCTTCCTGCCATACTCAATGACAGGACAAATAAATGGTACATCATAGAAATAATATGTCATAAACTTACTTAAAAACATATCACATGATTATTACATAAAGATGTTTATGATGGATGTACCTGGAAAATAGGCAGATATCACCAAATATTTTGGTTTTGAAATTTGATAACAACATAGTTCATTAGGCCTTTTTTTTATTATTTCCACTCATACAAACTTAATAGGTACACCGGTTCCCTCCCTCCCTCCTCCTCCCCCTGGCCCCCCTGCTCCCCCTCCCCTCACTCCTCCCTCCTCATCCCCCAGTGCCTCCCCCACCAATCCCCGGAGAATCCTTTAATGTGCATGCCAGACTCTCTTCTGTACCCTCCTCTCCGATGACGTACAAGGACCCAGTGGCATTTCCCTCAAACCTTTCCTGTGTTCCCCTTAAGCATAGGAACATTACTGTGGCTGTCAATCCCTTGCCTCCAAGGATCTTGGTGTCTTTAGCAAATGCTAGACTTTGTGGGGTCAATAGTGTGTTGGATATTGCGCAGGGCATGCAAAGTCCAGTTATGATTGCTTCGGCCCTAACTTGTGTGGAGTATCTTGCATATCATTGCTCCTCCCATCCTTGTGCTCTTACACTCTTACCGCCCCCTCTTCCGCAAATGTCCCTGACCTTCAGGATGGGGAGAGATTAGTCTGACCTAGTTCTAGGTGGTTGATATAGAGTCTCTGAAGTTCTGGATTATGGTTTGTTGATTTTCTTTTGCAGTTTTGCTGCTCCTGTAATGCCCTTCACTCCATCCTGATGGGTATTGGAGATTAGGCCTTTTTTTAAACTGTGGTTTCTGTTCTGAGCAGGCAGTATGATTACAAAAACAAAATACAAATACCTTGTATTGTTTAGACAAGGTTACAGTTTAATTTAATTATAGTAATTTACAGCCCCATTGCACAAGGTTGTTAAAAATGTGCTTCTTGCAATGGGCAGTTGGTTGGCACAAACTAACAAAGTACATTTAAACTAAACCACCTCATTAAATTTTAGGATGTCCATTACTCCTTGTCTTATTATTATTCTAAATACAGTATTGTGGCTCTTATGATTCACCTAGAGAAGTTCATGACAGATTGCCTTTGATGCATGCTGCATTAGTCATATTTTTCTCTTGATTTGAGTGATGAATAATGTAACATGCATGGAAGTAGTTATGCAAGAAAATTTCCAGTGCATTACCTAACATTGTCTTTAACACCCAGGATATAAGCAAATACTCTTTTGAATAATTCTTAGGAGAGAGGAACACAAAATCAGTTGACTTCTTGGTTTGATGGAATATAGCATGAAAGCTGTCATAGCTTAAAGAAAGAACAGTTAATGAAATGACGTGGTTCTACATTGGTAAAGGTTGAACATCTTCAGCGACTTTGTTCATCTGACACTGACCTGACACTCTCAGAGAATATAGTCTTTGAGCTCTCTGCTACTCCAAAACTCCACATCTTTTATTTGTTTCCAAATATGGAACACAGAAATTTGAAGAAAATAATCTCTGATACATAAGAATATTTTTTCCTATTTGAAAGAGGTGTTTCATTGCTAAGTTTGTGATGTGAATGTTACAAAATGTGCAATCCAACTGTTCAAATATGCATTCCTCATAGATATGCAACATGGTCTAGATTCCTTATATTAGTCTCTCCCTTAAAATCCTTTGTTCAAATGTCTAGTCATTGGAGGATAAATGTATTTGTACTTTTAGTAAATGAAACTATTGTGTTTTACTAATGTGAATATTTGAGTTCAGAAATTTTCTAAAAGGATATTTCCTCGGATCATATGACTGAGCATCTATCATCAGACAAAGGCCAGCCTATAGTTTAGAAGTTCTATGTTGGCCTACCAGTGAGATACATTTGTCAACTTGAAAATTGAAAGCTGAGACTTTGGACGTATCTATGAGGAATTAGTAACTTTCATGGGAAAGACTCAATCCATGGTGGTTAGAACCACTTCCTGGGAATTTGGACAGGGTGGAGAGAACCGACTCAGTACTTTGGCAAATTTTGGCAAGCTGACAAGCAAGAAATTTTGCCACTCTCTCATTGATTCCTGTAGATACATTGTGTCCAGGTACCTCAATTCCTGGTGTTGTTATGAACTCTCTAGCCATGTTTATTAAATGTAACCTAGAAGTATAAATAAGAATACATATGGTCCCCTAAGGTGTTTGGCCATGTATTTATCAGCAAGCAGCAAGAAATGGCAAGCAAGAAAACTATAAACTCCCCAAGTAGAACCTTAGTGTAGCAGAATCATTAAGAATGGATTATCACAATATTTCAATAATGTAAATGGGATATTCAAACATCTCTGGGAATAGAAGCTATGTTTTTCTAAATATATAAGACTTATCAAATCAGATAGCATAACATAAAAAGCTTAAACTTGCAGGTTCTGTGAAATACTATACTTGAGATTCATTTGAGAGTGTCCTATAAATTTGTACCGACTTTGATTTTAGTCTTTGAATAAAGTCATGCTTAATCTGTGAGAGATTATCATTTTGTTGAGAGGCATAGAGTTACTCCACTATGTTTAGTGCCAGTCAGATAATCAGAGTAGTTCAAAGCATGATTTTTGAAGGAATATATGTAAGTTAAGAAAATGGCAGTTTTTTTTTATAGTGAATAGATTGGTTTGTCTTGAAAGCTGTATTTTAGTGAGGTAGCCCAATGGGTTTGGTGCACAACAGAGTACACAAATGAACTGGGGACTTGGAGAAGTAGGAAAGATGATAGAATTAAAAGTTACTTTTTTCATATTCTGCAAAAGGCAAAACCTCACATTCATTCAAATAGAAGTTGACTAATAACATTGATATTAAGCACCGAGAATTCTAGAATTTTATATTTAATATTGAGAATGGACCACAATGAACCTGTAGATTAATAGCTCATATAATTGAATTTCCTCACTATTTAAGGAAGGTCATTTTAGTATAGAGGTAGGAGAGAAAAATAAAAAAATGAAGGCTTAAATATAAAGAAGGAAAACAGACAAATGTAGGGGGAAATATTTTCATAAAAGCAAATAAACAGACACAGTTGGACATATTAGGAGAAATGAAAGATTTCTTTAACATAAAAGTGCATTCATCTATTTCCCTTTTCTATTTCTATTTTAGGCATAATCCTTGTGGGACATCAAATATAAATATACTCTAAGACATTGCTATAGTTACATTCTTATATTGAGGCAATAGACTTCAGGTTTTTTCTGCTAAATGGCAACCGTAGTTTACTCTTTTTACTTCTACCTGTTTCATTTTACATAATCACAGGCCATAAAACATAAGCCTTGTAGCAAGCAAAGGATAAGTGTGAAGAGTTATAGTATGGATTCATTATCAAGAATGTAAATTAATCTTCTGAAGTTCTTTTTTACTGTTTTTAATTTAAATTATATATTATCTGAGACAGAGGAAATGACTTAGTCAGCAGAGTAATAAGAATTGGTGTTTGTATCTCCAGTAAATTCATAACAACAGTGAGTGACTAAAATTCAGTGTTGGTAAGGTAGAGACTGGTTAGTTCCATGGAGCTTACTAGTCACTGGCTTAGACAAAGCTGGCAGCTCAAAATTCCAAGAGCAATCATCTTCTAAAGTTAAGAATGATTGAGATAGACATCAAACATTGACCTTTGGCCTCCATTATGTGAACGTCTGCATGAAAACCTGAATACATACATACATGCATGCACATGAACTCATATACACACATGTATCACACACAAATCAATAAATACAAAATATATTGTCTCTTGCATAAATATTACTTTAGTTTCTTTGAAAGTCAAATTGTCACTCTTTAAAGATGATATTATTTATAGATAGGAAATACCAAAGGATCCATCAGAGGAATCAATAAAACAATTCATGAAAGTTACAGGACGCAAATATCAACATATGAAAAGTGGACACATTTTTACATGCTAATAGAAATGTATCTGAATAGGAACTCAAAAAAAGATATTCTTTAGAAACCTAGAGAAAGTAATCCTAAAATTTTCATGAAATGACAAAAAACCCTAGATATTGAAAGCCACCCTGAGAAAAGAAACAAATAAGGGGTACTCCTTTATGTAATGTCTAAGCATAATGAAATACTGTGGTATACATAGACACACTTCTGGTTACAGCATAGATCATTGGGCATACCATTAAGGAAAGCATCTTTCTTTCCTTTCCTATTAGTTCTCATGGGAGTCTCTCAGGGAGGCATGGAGTTCTTGAGATCATTCCCTTTCCTGGTAAGCTGTTGAAAGGACAATCCCTTGCAGTTCTTGTTATATTCAGGAGATAATATCTGATTTACCATTGTCCCACCTCACGCTCTCACAATCTTATGCTAGCTCTTCTGCAATATTCCCTGACCATTGGGATGGGTGTAAATGTGACTTAGATATTCTGATAAGGACCAAGCAGTGCACGGTCATTTACTTTCTGCAATCTGGCCTGTTGTGTTTTTCTGTAGTAAACGCTTTCTCTTGCAGAAAGAGGCTTTAAGGTTGAGTGTTTCTCCAACCTATGGTCATAATGATAAGTGTTTAAAAGGAAGATTGTATGTTCATAATTAAACTTTCAGAGCTTTGTCTTCTCCCTTTCATAGTTTCTTATTCTAGTTTACAGGGGTGTGGTGCCTTCTGATAAACAGGCCTTAAATCATATAGAAAGCTTTTGGTTGCCTCCTGGATACTCAGGCAACTATTAGATGGATGGTCACCTTTGGACATGGTGATTGTTATTCCAACTTGCAGATTTGTAGAATGATGAGACTTTTGCTTGCTGTTGTCCTCCATTAGCTTCTCTAGTACTCTCTAGCACTCTGTATCCAACAAGGAGAAAGCTTCCGGATGAGTTCAAGCTGGTGATTTTTTTTTTTGTCCCCATGTCCTATGATGCACATGCTTTGCATTTTCACTAATAGCTTCCTATTAGCTTCTGGAGGGCAACTAAGAGCAATGGCAAAGGTCTGAATTATTTGGAAGACTTTTGAGATCTCTTTGACCAACAACATATTAGAACTACTAAGAAATTTTATTGCAACATTTAGAAACATGCAATTAAATTGTTTTCCGGCTAAGGAAAAGATCATCTAAACTGATCTCCATTATAAGGTGCCAAACATAATCAGTTTCAATTAGGCTCACAAACAATGTTAGAGTCTTTGTAGGAGTTTCTAAGAAGATCTATCTGTATGGTCATTATAAGTCTCATTTTTACGGGGGTTTATAATTTGATTCCCTTAATTTTCATTGGATAGAGATGGTACTTTGCTTCCACGCAAACTTTTGAAGGTTTAAAATACAATATATAGTAATTGCTTTATTTTCCTCAGTGATTTTTGACTTTTTTTCTTTTATCATCCACTAAGAAAACTTGGTAGACATTGTTTCCCTAATCACTGTGATTTCCATACCCTAGATCTACACTTGGGTATGGAGGCTCTTTGAAAGAACAAACATATCAATAGCTACAGTTTTCCTTTCTTTCTCTTGTCTTGCTAAAGAAACATCTTCCTTTTTGGAAAATGTAATTGCTGTCATTGAGCATGCATAAAATGCTAAGAAATCTTGGGCTCCACAGATATAAAAATATATAATCTTTATATTAGTTTGATGAATAGCCAAACATGCTTCCTAAAAGTGATAACTAATTTCATGTGGATTTAGATTCAGCTATGACTTGTGTTAATATAACACCCTGGTAATAAGAGCCTTTAAAATGTCATTAATTCTGAAATAAGAAACACTTTGTAACCTAAATTTCAATACTGACACAAAGTACGTATCATTCACTTGGACAACCCAATTAAGATTGATGGATATATTCATAGACCAATTGTGATAAGGCTCTTACACACAGAGAGGAGAATTTTTTTTTATTTGAAAGAACCAGACAGTGATTTGACCACATGAAGATAGACTTACAAAATGATATATAGTAACTGGTAACTTTGAAAAGAATAAAAGTGTTGGTGCTCATAGAACAAAATCATTTTAGAACTGGAGATCCTTTGCGCTTGCTTCTTCCCCAGTACTTGGAAAGTAACATAGAATTTGGGACCCAGTGTTTTCAATTTCACTGAATACCAGCTCAAAGAAGAGAATAAGAATTTTCTTTTCCTATACCTCAGTGTACTTGTTTTGTCTTTGAAGACAATTCCTCTTTTTCGCAGTGGCCACTTAAGAAGACAACGTAGGCAATCTTTTTGAGAATCTTCCAGTTCTTAGTATTCTTTTTTTCTCAATGGACAAAGGAGCAGACCTCAGCCTGAAGTACAGAAACTTGTCTGCACTTGTAGAATAGAGCTGACTCTTCTAGATGTTTGGTATTGCTCCTAATTAAAGTTTACTAGATCCCACTTTGGGTTGTAGGCACATTCTCTTTGATACATTTGTCATTTACTTCAGATTTTTTTTTAACAAGGGGATATAAGGTTTCATTGTATAGTAATACAGATAAAGACATTAAATCAGGCTGGAAGTCAATCATTTCAGTGAATATTATAAACTTTGAAATGGAATGCCTCTCAATAAGTTGTATTATCTTCCAAAGTAGTATTCTCTCGCCAAAGAAAAATACTTTTAAAAAAGGAACTTCAGTATCTTGTTTATACTCAGTCAACATCTAGCAAGCTATAAACCACACCTATGCACTGTCTTGACATGAAAAGCCAGTTAGTTCCTCAGAAGCTCAGATATGGTGCCAAAATCTGCACTGCATTGAATATAAAAGGGTCCTTTCCTTTGCAATACGTTTCATGCTGAATGTTATTAGTGTCTTCATCTTGAATGTCTATGATTCCATCAAAAGAGAGAAAGGCTTGCTCTTGGGTGTTTTTGCTTCTTTGTTGTTTTGTTTCTGTTTATAAAAATATTCTAATTGGTTTTAGTGCTTTGATCTGAATTCAGCCTGCTATTACTTTTTCTCTGCTTTCTGATTTTTTATTTTTTAAATAACTGTATTACCCTAATATCTTTTGTGTCTGAATGAATAAATATTAGCAGCATTTATGATTTCTTTGAAAGCTTTCAAAATCATATTCTACTTTTGTTTCAGATGCAAACAAAAATGATGAACAAATGAGCACCTAAGACAATGTGATACTTTTAGACTTTCTCCACATCTCACCAAATATTGATCAGTTTAATCAATGAGCCAGTGACAAGTATGAAATTTTATGGCTTTCCATTTTTAACTCTCTCCCATACACTGACCTCTGCCACTGACAGCTTACCGCCCCCATCCCCAGTCACTGTATGAAATACACACAAAGAGGCTATTCTTTATCAAAACAAGCTCAAGGAATGACTCATTCCATCCTTTAGATTTTGTGGGCATGATTTGATTTCCTTTCAATAAAGCTTATCTCCTAGGACAGAAACTTCCTTGCCATTATAGTCATCGCCCAACAATTAACACCTTAGGTACCTGTGAATGCTACTCTTAGTTTAATTTTATATATTAGCATGGTTGTATCCACCACAGTAAATGATGAACCAAAGTTGAATGTTATTATCTATTAAACATGTTTTACTCTGATTTCATTTTTTGCATATATTAGCCTTTATCAGAAAGCCATCCTAATATAAGATCATGTTTAACTGTCATACCTCTGTCCTTTACAGTGACCGTTTCTTCAGATCGCCTTACTTTTGTCCTTTACATCTTTTAACAATAATGGTAAAATATTTAGAGAATATTCTTCACTGTGTACTTGTATGTTTTCCAATTGATTATACTCGGTTCGTGTGTTTAGGAAGGAAGGAAATGATTCTATTGCTTCCGTGCCAAAGACACATGCTATTACAGGAGAGATTGATATTGGTATTCAGTTTCAGCATGTGGGGCTGGTTAATCTCCCCTGCACTCCATTCTGCATCATACTCTTTGAAAGGAGCTACAAAACTGCTGAGCATTTACCTCCATGTATTTATGACTTCAATCATTTTCCTATGTCTTTAGACATAGATAATTCCTGTAAATTTGGGGTACATTCAATAACAAGATGTTTACTTTTTGTGACAGAGTTTCATGTATTCTAGGTTGGTTCTTGAAAAGCTTATGCAGCTAAGAATAAACTTGAACTTCTGGTCCTCCTACCTCCATCTCCAGAGCAATGGATTAAAGAATGTACTACCACACCAAAATTTATGCTGTGCTGGGAATTGAACCTTGGTACAGTCTGTGCTATATAGAGACTTAGAAACAGACAAAATATTTGGGTTCATTTTATTTTGGAATGATATTGAGAAGCCTGCATACTTCATGTACCATTTCAATTTCTTTGAAAGATAGATGAGTATTTCAAACAGCATTTTTGATTTTAAAATGGAACTAATATTTAGATAAAATGTCTTGTTTTAATATCATTTTCCTATTTTTGTTAATATAGGACACATCTAGCTCAAATACATAAAAATACCCCTTTACACTTTTCTGAAGAGAAGGGTACCAGTCTTGGCTGAGCTGTTTATAAGAGAAGGCTTTTGTTATTGGCAAGCCTTTCCCCATTTTCCCTTCATCCTCTGCCCATAATTGACTTTGCACTCATTGCTCAAGGGAAATATGTGGCAGAGAAGAATTCCAGAATAACTTGCAAGTCTCTCTGGAGTTGTGTTCCAGACATGAAGTTTTTTGTACGAGGTATATATTAGCATTGAGAGAGAGAAAGAGTTTGACCAGATCATGGGGAAAAATGCTGACAGGCTTTTCTATGCATCAGAGAAAAATGAAAAGATGGAGAGAGAGATTGTGAGAGAAAGAGAGAGAGGAGAATGAGAAACACTATTATTCAGGGACTTAGACTAGAGGAACAGAATATGGGATGCAGAATGTAGATGCAGGAATCAGGATTCTTGATTCTCACAGGTGCTAGAATATCACACATAACTTATAACTATAATGTATCCTCCCATATAGAAAAACAGGTACCTTCACAGTAAAGTAAATGAGCCAGTGACTAGAAGAGATGGTCTACTTACTTCCTGCCAGTATGTAGATACTGAGAAAGCACCTGAAGATATTCTAGAAGCCTGGTCTGCTTGCAAAAAGACAAGGTCAACACTAAATATAATTTAAATGCCTTTGAGTTTTCGACTAAGATGATGCTCACAATACCCTTTGTGTTCTCCTTAGTATACTTAAGATCACAACCATCACCCCTTGGAAAAACTTTGTAAAGAATGCATTTCAAAAGTAATTTAAGTTATCTCAGAGGGAAAAATAGTTAATTCATAGAAACAGAGCTCGTGCCTTTTTCTATGAGGTTAACTATTTGCAGTTGAAAGTCTTAGATTCAGTATTTGTAAATCACTTTCAGTTGACACTGTGTAAGTTTGTTGACTGCAGTTGTTAAAGATGGAGATTCTGAAGCTGTGAAACAGGTATGGCTGAAAGAAGCTTGCCTAAATTACTAGAGGCATAAGAGAAATGAAACTGCAGCGGTAATAGTACCCAATTTGCAGCATTAACATGGGTTGGAGTTCACCTAGGCAATATGCTTACAATGTGATAAAGAAAAAGTTACTGGTTAGGTCTCAATGAACACAGTGAGTTAATGTTAGCTTCATGTGCACTTCCTTTTGTCATCAGAATGCATATAACTTTCTTCTACCAAACTTACTGTCTGGTCAAAATAAAGACTTGATTACACTTAATTAGTTTCTGAATCTGGTGTTTAAGAGTTTTGATTACATGCATTATTGCTTCTGTTTTAGCAAAGGAGAATATATCCCTTGTCTGCCTGGCAAAAATCATAACAGCATTCATTTCTCCTGCACAATGCATACACCTGTACATGCACACGACTAAATTCTTTAAAAGAGACAGGTTTGATTGATGCAAAACCACCTTAGAAGGCAACAAACCTTGTGGGCATGAGTGAAATATTTCAGAATTTGACAATGGGGCAGAGGCTAGATAAAGTATTACTAAGAAGAAGAAGTTGAAGGAGGAGAAGGAAGAAGGAGGAGGAAGAGGAAGAGGAAGAGGAGAAGAAGGAGGAGATGTTTTCTTCTACTAATATGTAAATACCAAAAAGTTCTTGGTAAAATGTTTCCCATTCTTTTCCAATTATCCCATACTTTGCAATTAGAAGAGACTTAAAGTCCAAGGATGAGAAATTTATTTCCTGACACACACACACACACACACACACACACACTCAGACACACTCACACAGTGTTGTTTAGAATATATTATAATCCACTTTCATATTTAAGAATAAAGAAAATCTACCAGAACATAAATATCTGAGGAGCCCCTTAAAATCAATGCTTTACCTTTTTTCAAAGATTTATTTATTTTACAGGAAAAAAAAAACCAAGCACTTCATTAGTTCTGTCACAGAAGCCTTGAAATGCTTTTGGAAAAGAAATGAATTTTAAAGGGTGTTCAGCCATACTCTATTCAAGCAATGAAGTAAAGAAGTCTTTGAATCAGAACCACGGCTCACCATAATCTGGCTAAAATTATCTCCAGCACCACCTGTCATTATTAATATGCAGAAAAAGAGAAACTACCTTTTCACTATGAAAGGGACCAATCCTGACTGTAGTTACACTTTCAATCCTTTCTGAATTTTCATGACATCTTTGGGGGCAACTCATGATTTAATTTAAATGTGTCTTAAGAGCATGTCATTAGCATTTCTATCTACTGGATTGGAAGAAAATCCACAGGTCTCTTACATTTCTATCTTTAGTGAGTTTGTTAAAATTTCAAGCTTAAATATCTGGCTTGGTTTTATAAAAAAGTGTTACGATGTCTCAGAAAGTGATAATATGTCATAGCATGAGTGCTGAAGTGTTAACAGTTAGACTCATTTTAGAAGAAACACAAACCACATGCTGCAAATGTGGCTCGTGTTGTAGAGTGACTACTAATGAGAAAATGAGTGGTAAGGCAGGTTATCCTGGCAGGATAGCAAAGGAGACATGTGGGTGCTGACTGAGATCTGTCTTCCTTTGATGCCCTCTGCATCATCATACTCAGGTAAGTCTGACCCTCCTTTCATCCTGAAAATTCTGATCACAGGTTGTCAAAGAAGTGACTGAGGGATGATTCTAGAATGTTCTGCCTAAGACCAATACATTGACTCATGCCTACTATGATCAAAAAATCATGGGTATACTCTAATAGGGGCATGAAAATTCTAGAAACATAAAGAAACAGTTCAAATAAAGTTTGATGACTATAATTTGTGGTCATAGTTATCAATGAAAGCGAAGTCAAAAGGTATAACACTCACCACATTTGACAAATATTTAATGCTTATTATATGCTAGTCATGGTATTCATTACTCTTCTCTAAAGTACTTATGTGTTTCATTTATTTAATGGAATGTGGATACCTATAGTGAGCAGATCATCATCCCAGAAGTTGAATAGCTTTGGGCATGAGTCCTCCTTATACACATCATCCTCCTAATTTTCTAGCAGCAGAATGCTCAGAAGAATGAATTGTCTCATCTCATTTACAAGAGAATTTTGTTTTTCATTCAGTGTATTGGGGGCATTCATCTAAAGGATTGGTCCTATGTTAGGGAGGTGTTAATTAAAAAAATTGAGACTTTATGACCATAGTTCTGGTTAGAAGAGTTGATTTATTTTAAGTTCAATTTTAAGAAATTTTATTGGTTTTACCTTCAGAAACTACTGTAGTGGAAGTCTGGACACTTCCTCCCCTTATCTTTTCCCACAGTTTCTCTCACCACTTACAATACCCTAGAATCACAACAAACATTGCCAGAAACCAAGATTAGTGCATTAGAAAATGACCTGCCAAAGTAAAACTAAAGTCATTAAATGAGTCTTGGGTCTTTTGCGTACAAATTGCTTTCATCACGCGAGGATATCAGAAACTATTATTTTGAAACCTGGTATTTAAATTGGAAATTTCTGGACTGGGGAGGCCACTCATGGATTAGGTGTCTGCCATGAAAGCAGAGAAATACAAATTTGAGTTCCAAATCCTAAGTAGAAAAAACGTTCAGTTGGAAATAGCCATGGCCTATAATTCTAGCCTTAGAAGGTAGAGCCTGGGAATCCCCAGAGAAATACAAAAATGAAGCAAAGCAATCCAGGATGACTATGGAAGTTAACCTTGTATCTCCACAAGTAAACACAATGCCAATCCTTCCCACTCCACCCCCACATTTATGTCTCCAAAATAAAAATAAAAATAAATCGGGAATTCATTTAGAACTTGTGTTTAGAAACACTCCCCAGTGAGTCTGTTATTTTCCAGCCAGGACTGAAACAGAGAAAGAAAGGAGAGAATATGTGAGTCTGAACGAAGTTCCACCTTCATAAATTTCTTTTATTCCAGTAAGATATGCTCTATTTCTCTGTTCTCTCTCTATGTGACCTCACGCATATCCTCTCCAGACACTAACACAATTTTAATGTGTAAAATCTAAAAAAGAACAATATAAACATGTATGTTTAAAAAATGTTGTCTGAAGCCTATCATAATCTGGTTTTCCAGAAGAATCCATTCTTCTCCCTTTTCTATCCCAGAATATTCTAGATAGTCCCTGAGGTTTCTTAGGATCAGTCAAGCATGTAACATTGATCATTCTGTTTCCAGTGCTTGTCTGCAGGAAAAACTTCCTGACACTCTTCAAGTTTTGGCTCCCTGAGTTCTTTGCCCAATTCTTCCTAGTGAAGTACTTCTTATCTGCCCATGTTCCCGCAGAAAGGTGCACCCCAGTGAGCTTGGAGCTTCCATCCTGTTGACTTTGACTTTTCTTAGTACTGTGCTGTAATGTTTTCATTCTCATATAACTTAGAGTATCAGTTTTTACTCTATCTCCTGGATTATATATCTCCACTGCAACAGTTGACATACACTCTAGGTCTCATGGTTTGAGAGCAAATGATTTTTCCCTGAGACTTAGTCTAATGTACCTTTTAAGAAAAACTTACATTTTATGGTGCTAAGGTAGTCTCAGATGAATATTACAGGTTTCTAAGCTATTAATAAACAATGTATAATATAATTTAATTTGATAAACTTCTGATTATGCAAGAGGCAGAATTTTTCATCTAATTTCCTATTTAGTCAGATTCTTTCAGTATATAAAATTGGTGAAAAGAAACTGAGGAACTACATATTACTGACTAATATATACAATATGTGGAGAAACATTTGCTCATTAGAAACCTCTCAGGAAGATGAATTGGAGAATACTCGTGCACAAAAAATCTTAAAACATCAAAGTAACGATTTATCTTGATTATTTTCTGTATTAATAATTACTGCCAAAACAAATTACCTAAAATTAGAATAAAAGTATATGAAAGAAATCATATATGTGAATTTAAGTCTGTCTAGATATTTTTCTAAAAGTATTGCAGAAATTCTCATTGAGTTCTTTTATATGTGCAGACTATTGAATTATGTTTTCAGGAAAGTGGTCTCTTAACACTTAATCATGTTGATGCTTCATTATCACCCTGAGATGATGCCTTTTAATTCATTCTTTCAGTAAAGCATTTTAAATTCAGTACAAACTTTAATGCATGAACGCTTTCCAAATATTTAAATACAGCAGCTGATGCATTGACATAAAGTGTGTGTAATAAAAACTGAATGTTGCATATATACAATCATTCTGGGACTGTGTCCACATTTAAATGTGCCAGATTTTTACTAATGAGATGTGCAACAGTTGAAAGTATATGATTTAAAAAACAAGCTTAAGATGGGTAGACTGAATTGATGTTTATTCTAGGGTCCCACTAATTATATATACAACATGGTTGTTTTAAATAAATAAAAAATGGAGGTATACAATAGATTGTTATTCAAAATATTCTTTGTTGTTCTACATTTAGAATTCAGAGATTTGAGGCCTTATTCAAATGGTCAAATTCCAGAAGTAAAATATATCAAATTGTATGTGAAAGTAAAGAAATACATCAGCTTATCAATATTCAGAAAAAAAGAAGAGAAGAAGAAAATTTCAAACTATTGAGACTAATGCAACCACTCCATTCTGATCTTGTAGCATAACAGAAATCAGAGCCAAATGTGAAATGAATAGTGGTGGTGTGTCCAAATAAAGTTTTATTTTCAATAGAAGACTGAAAAACATTTGATCCTTGGACTATAGTTTGCCATCTTCTGTTTTAAATAATAAGGAACAAATGAAAGAAAAAAAAATCCTTATCAAGGTAAATGAGACTATTTAAATGGACTTAATTGAAAGGTATGAGTTTTACAACAGATGAATTTGTGGAGATTAGTTCCTGGGTTTGTCTTTTTATAATAATTCTCTTCTAATAGTTTAGAGAATATTAACATGGAAAACACTTTCAGTTTCTTTGAAGTTTGAGGCCTAGCATCTTTCTATTTCTCTAATTACAAATACAGTAATCATCTGCCTGACTGTTCTCTAATCAGAGAAAAGATTTTTAGATTTCTCTGCATGCATTCAATGTATTTGACCTAATTTTCTCTCCAAATTACAATGACAAGAACGTCCACAAAGTGTTCATGACACCTGCTTCATCTATGCTTTTTCCATCCTTCCTCCACTTAACACCTGCAAAGTTCCTCTTTGGAACCTATACTGCATCCTTCCTCCAGATCACATCCTCCCTGCTAATTTATAAAGCCAAAGTCTCTCCTGTTGACAATCTAATGAGAGGCTCCTCCTTCTGTGTCTCCTCTCCATTAGCATACTTTTAACCTGACTGGTGATCATGTTCATCTGTTCTTGGCTCCTCCCTATTATGGCCACTTACTTTTGCATACTGCTGTTTTTTCTTTTGTTACCTCTAGTAGCAAATCTACATCTATTTAATTTTTAATTATTCTGTAGTATTGAAGATGCATTTCCCAGCGAATCTTTTCCTGATTTCTCTAATTCAATCCTCACTCCAGGGCTTTCATAGGAGGAATTTTGGAACGTGAAGCACTCTGGCAGTACTTTTTCTCTGGACTTTGTAAGTGGAGTTATGGGCATCAAAAAGTTACAAACAGGTGGTAGAGACAGCATGTAAACAGTATGCAGTCCTAGGTCAGTGCTGAGATCACACTGGGATATAGGATATATATATATACACACACACACACACATATATGTACGTATATATTTGTAAGCTCTATTTCATGTCTTGTGAGCCTCTGAGATACTTAGAGTGAATTCAGTACTTGTAAAACTGACAAAATAAAAGTGTAAGAAGGGTCTTGCAGAGAGTGTGGAGTGTGAATTATCTAGTTTCAAATGAAATTCTGCTCTATTTTAAACATATTTAAGTGTATAAACACAGTATTACATTAGCAAAAATATTTTTTACTTATCTTTTTTCAAATCATATATTTATTTATTTATTTATTTATTTATTTATTTATTTATTTATCCCCAATACAAGCTCAATAGGTATTCTGGTCCTTTCCCTCCCTCCACCCCTCCCCAGTACCCCTTGCATTCCCCCGTTTCTCCTTTCTTTCAACCCTCCTCCTTCCCCTTTTCCCAGTACCTCTTCCTTCCCCCTCCTATCCCCTGGAGCATGTTTTTGTGTGAATGCCAAACCTCCCTTTGAGTCCTCCTCCCTAGAGAGGTGTAAGGACTCAGTGGCATAGCCCAGAACCCTTTCTTGGGCTCCTCTTTAGTATGGGAACACTATTATAACTGTTAATCCCTTGCCTCTAAGGATCCTACTGCTTGTGATCCATGCGAGACTTTGGTGGGGGGGGAGGTCGTTGACATTTCAGTCATCGTGCAGGTCATGCAAAGTCTGATTATGGCTACTGCAGCCCTAACTTGTGTGGAGTATCTTACATATCGTTGGTCCTCTCATCTTTAGGCTCTTATAGTCTTGCCGCCCCCTCTTCGGAAAGTTTCCCTAAGCTTTAGGATGGGGAGAGATTCCGCTGGTCTGGTTCCGGGCGATTTTTTTTTTTTTTTCTTGAAACCTGAGTTATTTATTTATTTGTTTGTTTATTTATTTATTTATTTATTTTTATTTCTTCCACTCATTCAAAGTTGGTAAGTACTCCATTCCCCTCCCTCCCTCCACCCCTCCCTAGATCCCCTTGCTCCCTTCCCCCTTTTCCTCTTCCTTTCCCCCCTTTTCTCCCAGTTCCCCCCCCCCACTGGTTCCTGGAGCATCCTTTAGTGTGCATGACAAACTTCCTCTGGGTCCTCCTCTCTAATGAGGTGTAAGGAAGGACTCAGTAGCATTGCCTAAAGCTCTTTTTTGTGTTCCCTTTAGTATAAGAATATTATTGTGAATGGAATCTTATCTTGAATTAACATTTGAGAGATTAATTTTCCTTTCCCAAATATGAATAAATTGAATACATATGTTTGTATTTACAAACATGTACATAACTTGCATCCCTATATTTAGCAGCAGTTGTGAAGTTCCCCATATAGTCTTGAAATAATGTAGTTCATATTAGAAGGAGGAAACATAATAATCAGCTTTTTAATAATTATTTGAAACTACATGGAAGAGATAAACAGTTTACTTTCTTTAAAAGGCCATAAAATTCTCTTGGCTATAGAGTCCAAGACTATATGCATTTTATCAAGAGATTTTTGACCAGCATGAAAAGAGAAAACCCTGCTGAGCAGAATCATTTTTCATGGGCTAGGTGAGTTTTATGTCACTTTATCTTTGTGCACTAAAATTTATTGCCATGTTATAACGTTTTAACACCATAACATTGCACATTGCTTCCACAAAAAAAGGCAGAAAGAAATCAATTACAGGAATCATTTGTAAGCAACGGGGTAACATTCTGTCAAACATTCCAAGCACCCAAGATGATAAGGGGCCAGTGGCAGTGGGCATTCCACAAGCACTACACACATGACTTCCTCTAGAATCCTTGGGCTCTGGAGTCATGCAATGTTAGGTGGCCCTGAATTGCTGAACTAGTATAAACAGGCTAGATCAGTAAATAGAGCTTTGTCTTAAACTTTTAAGGATAAAATTTAAAGTGATCAGAGAAAACATATACAACCATCCACAGTTTTACTCAGAGGATTTACTCCTAAGTCATAATATTTTCTGGTGTCACCTGAGATAGGTTCCAAATGTTAGTGTACTTGTTTGCTAGAGTAAGGTATCATTTTATTTTAAAACTCAAGCTCTATGGTGCAACAGCAACTTGGGCCATGTAAGACACACTAGTCTATATTTCTTACACTTCTTCAGTATTTTAACAGAATTCGATGTGAAAGATTGATAATTAACAGAACTATTATATTTGCATTTAAAATTGTTATGTCAGTGTCAAAATATTCTGAGAGCATATAGAAAAAAAGAGGCTGAATAACTGAGAATTAACCATGTTATAGAAATTTTATATAATCAGAAATAGAATGACTTAGTCAAAAAGAATCATAATTTTCTATCATCTTTCAGCATCAATCTGGTATATGAGAGCAGAGTATAGACTATAGCAAGAGTACACACAAATACACAATATTTTCATTGTATAATGAAAATACATTAAATCATTTCATTTGAACTGAATGAAATATGTGAGCAGCATTTATCATTAATTATTGGAATCATTAATTGCTTACAAAAGTTAGTCATTCATATTTAAATATTTTCTAGGCGACGAAATACAATGTTCACACTAAAGTACTATGTACTTTAATTTGAGCCAGGTGCCAACTTAACAACTGAGAACTAAACTTTTAGGTACAACTGTGAAGAGTGATTTAATTTAGGCAATCCTTGAACAGGTCTGTGGGATATTATCTAATTTATGCTGGAACACCTAACCCAGAGGGGCTTTGACTACTCTTTGGGCAAGTGGATAAGATGGAAAAAGCTGGTTCAATATTTCAGTAGCATGGCAAGCAAAAAGTTATGTGCTCTCTCAGCTCTTCTTCTTAATATAGTTTAGTCAATTCCCTCAGCTCCTGATATTGTTATACATCTCTCTGTCATGCTGATGAACTGTAACCTGAAACTGTTAGAACAAAATAAGTACCTTGCCATCCTAAGTTTTGTGGAGTTCTGAATTCACGCAGAAATGGAAAGACAACTATCACAAATACCCATCCCTTCCTTCACTATCATAATTAGCTTTCTGTTAGTCTTCAAAATTAATATATTAAAATTTGTAACCCTTGTACTCCCACCATTTGATTCATATTGACATGAGCTAAGAGATTACATCATTGCAAGTTAACTGTAATTGAAGCATTCTTTAAAATCATAGGAGTGTTTACATACTTTATCAGTAATGGATAATACAAATCCTATGCTTTGGATTTATAAGACATGCCCATAATATTTGTTCAGGCATTAAAATTGATATTAAAATATACTTGAATTCCTGTTGTACACTTAGCCCCTTGTTAATCTAATTAAGTAAAATCATATTTCTCATTTAATCTTTTCAACAATGAGTAGGTTCTCTTACCCTAAGATTATGCATGAAGGATCTGAAGTTTACAGAGGTGAAAGAATTTCCCTAAGGCTTAGACAGTAAGTAGTGAAATTGAAAAATAAATCCTTTCAGAGTTACTCATCTGAATTTGGATCAATTAAATTTCTAATAATATTTTCACAGTAAATATTTCTTTTCAAATGAATAATACATGAATTTTAATTACTATCTTTTTATGCTTGGATGTTTGCATTGGAACCTATATTAGTATACTATTCTTCACAGGTAGTATATTAGGAAAATTAGTCTGTTTGAGGCTAGTAACCCTAATTATTAATTTACAGAATGCAATTTCAATAAATGAACATAAAGTTTCATGCATGAAACATCTTGGAATCTGATGATAGCTCTGAGTTTGAAGATGTGGGAATCCTCTAAGGTGGCTTAAAAATAGCAAAAAATATATTGGATAAATGATCCATGTACATTTCACTCAAGTATGAAAACATCACTGTCAATCCTATTACAATATCTAATTAACATCTTTAAAAATTATATTTAACACCACAGAAAATGAAGTATTGGGAACATTTACCACTAGTGATATATTTTTCTTTCATTTGCAGATAATGTTCATGTGTAAAGTTCATATTAAATAAATACTAAAGACACTTATATAAACAGACTATAGTTATTTATAGAAGATAATCTCTGTAGTTCTAAATCATGCCAAAAGTGGTCTAATCTCAAATGTATTAAAAATTTGTTCTTATTTAAAATATTGTTTTCTAGATTAATTCTGGAAGACAAATATGCTCAAACTATGTGTTTTGTGGTATGTATTCTAATACAGATTAAAATTTTGAAATAAAAAATTGTCATATATTATGCATTTATTAAAGATTTAAGAATGGCCTGAGGTCATTTTCCTTACTGCACTGAAAATACTGAAACAACCCTGACGACAAGGTGCTGACTATTCCTGCTGGAGCTAATTTGTCATTTATTTAAAAGTTTTTAAATCTTTTTTTCTTTGCATTTGATGTGTGTATGCACATTGTCTGGTATGAGTTCAGGTGTTGATATGCCATAGTTTACAGTCCAGAAGAAAATCATGAGTATTTATCTTCTACCTTGCAGGAAACATTCCCTTTCCTTATTTTTCCCTTTTTTTGAACTACCTGATACCCAGGGAAGAGCAGCGTTTCTGATGTGTTTGCTACACACCCATGTTTTGGGATTTGAATTCAGGTCTTCATACTTACATAGTACAAGCTTTAACTACTAAGGCATTTAGCGCACCTGTAATTTTCTTTTAGCTTCATTAAAAACAGTCTGACTTGTGATACTTAAAATGTCTGTTCCTTTTAATTTTCTTTTAATATGGAAAGTATACATTTATCTATATATTTACTGATATCACTGATATTTTTGGGGGGATGGAAGATACTTCTAAAGAGTATTGTTTCATCCCCATATTTTCAAATATGAAGACGCATGACAGTTGCAAGCAAATGGATTTCAAAATAGCTGATTTCTGCTCAAAGTTTTCAGAGATAATTTCATTTGATTCATTGAAGACTTAACATCCTTTGCTGATTTCTCTTTCTTTTCTTTATTTCCCCTCTTAGTTCAGATGAATTTTCCTTTTGGCTCCATATACTACTTGGAGAAGTATTAGAGGATGCCTGCAGTGATAGAATCTTTTTTTACATGTCCTATTACATGTTGCTGTGGGTCTCTACTGAGAAGACCTATTTTAATTCTCATTTTCAGTCTCTCTCCTGAGAAGGAAGCTGCAGATTTCTTTCAAGGTCACCGGATTTGATGGATGAGGAGTTCGACAGAGATCTCAGTATCATTCCAAATTGAAAGAACAACAGAAAAGGAGATTAGCCTGTCCCAATTAAGCTGAAATGAGGCCAAGGGCAGGTGACCTTTTGTAACAACTGAACACTATCAGCTGAAAGTAGAATTGCTGATTTTTTTTTTATTATTTTCCCAGCTCCTGTGACTGCTTACTAAAAGTAGCTCACATTCTATATAAGATTCCTACATTTTAGTGCATTGATACTTGCAGTACTTTGTTATCTCACCAAGCATCACAGAAGTTACCATGTCGTTGTCATCTATAAGTGACCTCTTTTGTGAAATAGTACAAAATATACTTAGCTTGGCGTAAGGATAGATTTCTTGATGCCAGTCCAAGTTCTGAGCTTTGAATTGGGAATTCTAATTCTAATTTTAAATTCCTCAGACATTATGTAAAAATCTTGCACTAATCCCATCAATGAAATTTTCAAACTTAAGAAAATGGCTTATGTTTAAAAAAAGCAAAAGAATGGATATGAAATATTGATAACTGTCAGGTTGTTTGGACTGAAGTGTTTCATGGAATGGAGGATGGATGAATTTATTAGTAGACTTTGGCATGTTTAGAACATCATTAACTCATTTATTTATGAAACCATGAAACCTATTTTCATGGAACCATTTTCTTCAAGTGGCCAAATGTTCTCTTGAGGCTCTGGGGTTGAAGAATACCAGCATCTTAGCAGTATGAACACAGAGGTGATTTTTTTCTGTCTGCACCACAAGCCAAAATAGAATCATCAAAGTCAAAGGAACATCATAAAGATAGCATCTCTAAAATATGGAAGCTTGTCTTCACAGGTAATTAATTGTAAATTCATATAAACATATTTGCATATGCATTTATATATGTCATATATTTAACAAAACTGGGAGACAAATAGGTCATTGTGAAAAAAGAGAAGCTATAATTGCAATCTTACCTTCACACTGGAAAGACAAAAGACTTATAGTTTATGGCTATTTACACTGTGGAAGTAAAAGATTATCCCCTTATCCCTTCCAGACACAGATGGAAGAATATAATATTTGATGTGTTAAGGACTCAGACCATTAATGAAAGGTGCCATTCAAATAGCTTGCTATAAGACTAAACTTCCCTTTTCCTTCCTTGCTCTCTCCCTTCTTCCCTCTCCCCTTCCCTCCCTTTCTTCCTTCTTTCTCCCTCCCATCCCTCCTTCCACTCCTTTTTCTTCCTTCCTTCCTCTGTTGTACCTGCCTGCCTGCCTTCCTTTCATCCCCTTCTTGCTGAGGATTGAGCCCAAGATTTTGTACATGACAGGCAAGAAGCTCTCTAACATTGCACTGCATTCCCAATACAAATCTTTTTATCTTTACAGGTCAAAAATAACTACCCTGTTGATTCGTGCAATTCTAAAGACAATATTCTTTATGGAAAGCCATTAGAACCTAAGCACAATCCAGAAATGTGCAATGTTGAATCATAAGATTGTAAATGGGCAACTAATACACAAAGCAGTTCCTAATCCATACATTTAATAATATCTTTACCTGCAGTAATAACTGTATGCAAAATTTCATAGTAGAATGTTTATGGGAGTTTAGGAAGAGTAAGGTAAAGAATTAGAGATTAAGCAAAATGTCAAGGCAGATGTTGTACTCATCTGAAATCACTGCCAGGAAAAAGGTAAACGACTATACTAGGGGACTACTGCGGGTGATACACTGCACGTGGAGGAACAGGAAGCAGAACATTTGGAAACATGAAATCATACGTGGAGGAACCTTCATGTTGTAGGGAATGAACAAGAGTGGGGACTTAGGGAGTCCTCCATGTCCGAATAAGTGTTATCTGTCTTTGAGCATCAGGGTTCCTAAAGATAATCAGGATTTCACCAGTCATCATGAAATATGTTCATGTATATGCATGTTTCATTAGAACTGATAAGCAAGCATTTTGAAGTAATGTCTGCAAAAAATCATTTTATTGTATTTTATTTAGCTATATTATGTAGTTCAATAATTATATTTAAATCTTTATTATTATTATTACTTTGAGCATGTGTGTCAGTCAGAGGGCACTATGTGTCCCTGAAGAGGAGGAAGGGAGACTCTGGAGATCATCCTAGAATGCTTCTACCTCCTTTTTTTCTTTGCTCTGGAGTTTCCCAGGCTCTGCTCAAGAGGGCCAGAAGTGCAGGCTACCATTTCTGCTTGTCATTCTTTTAAGTGGGACTTGGGATCCAAATTCAGGACCTTCTGCTTTCCCGGCAGAATATTAACCCCTAAGCCATCACATCAGCCCAATAATTACATTTAAATCTTATAAAAAATCAGGTTAATCTGGAACCAGACCAGCCAAATCTCTCACCATCCTGAAGCTCAGGGAATTTTGCAGAAGAGGGAGCAGTAAAATTGTAAGAGCCTAAAGATGGGGAGGACCAACGATATTCAAGATACTCACACAAGTTAAGGCTGCAGTAGCCATAATCGGACTTTGCATGACCTGCGCAATGACTGATATGTCAACGACCCCCCAAAGCCCAGCATGGATCATAGGCACTAAGATCCTTAGAGGCAAGGGATTAACAGTCACAATAGTGTTCCCATACTAAAAGGGAGCCCAACAAAGGGTTCTGGGCAATGCCACTGACTCTTTACACCTTACTAAAGTGGAGGTCGCAGAGTTTACATTCACGAAAAAGGATGCCCCAAGGAATGGGAGGGAGAGAAGGGGGTACTGGGAGAAAGGGAAAGAGGGGAGTGAAAGGAAGGGGAAAAGTGGGAGATGATGCAAAGGGGACTGGGGAAGGGTGGAGGGAGGGGACTGGGTACCTATTAAGCTTGTATGATTGGGAAAAAATAAATAAATATAATAAAAAAATAAAAATCAGGTTAATCATAATTCAGAAAACCAAAGACCCTATAAGTCTCATCCAGAATCAGATCAGCCAAATCTCTCCCCATCCTAAAGCTCAGGGAACTTGCAGAAAAGGGGGTAGTAAGACTGTAATACTGGGAGGACCACCGATAGGCAAAATACTCCACTGAACACTCAGCTGCTACAGTCAGGTTATTGCTACAATGTGTTTTGACCTTGCCTGAGCTGCCAATGACTAACAGGTCAACAAGCCTTCAAAGGTTAGCACAGGTTTAGCAGAGAAGTCTTCATGCAGTAGGATCCTTAGAGATAAGGAGTTAAACAGATATAACAGAGTTCTCATATGGAGCCCCAAACCATGCCACTGAGTCCTGAACCCTCACTAGTGTAAACGACTAAGGATGGGAAGGAGCAGGCAGGAAACATCAAAGAGGAGGAGGGAGGAAAGGATGAGAGAGGGGGAAGGGGGAAGGGAGAGTGGCATGGGAGGGACAACAGGGGGAAAGGGAGTGGGAGGGAAAAAGAAGGGGTCCTTATTGAGCTTGTGTAACTAGGTAAAAAATAATAATAAAGTTTTGGAAAAAATCAGGTAATAAATGAAAGCATACACACAGTATTTTTTAAATTTTATTCATCTAGGTCTCAGCTTGATTCTAGAATTCTCTCTTGAAGACTGATAATTCCTTAAGACATAATGTGGTATAGATAGCTGATTCAATTTTCTTGTCTGGATCCACTACTCAGACTGATTTCCTCTGCTGACAGCCTTCAATCACTATTTTCTCACACATTCGCACAAGTTCAGTGCGAAAATGTTTTGCAAAGCTGTGGAAGAAGTGCTCAAGGCTTTCTTTCTGAGATTCACTTTGCTTCTCTTAGGCATATTTCAATCATATGTCAGAGTATATTGTGATCCTACCAGGTTGTAATGATCTATTCTACATTTCTACAGATTAGTTTTCATAGCAATACATATAGATGTCCCTGCGAAAACATCCTAGGTACTATGGTGTGAATGGAATTTTTTTCATTTGAATCTTGATTAGTCACACAGTATTAAAAAGTCAAAGACTATTTCAAGACTTTGATGTAAGAGTGATTGTAATAGTGAAGATCCACAATAATTGTTCACATTACTTCTAGGACCTTGGAATGCAGACCAATGGTAGAGCTCTTATTTTTTTTTAATTGTTTTTTATTCATTTCTTCCTAGTTTTACAAGCATGTTGAGTAATTATCCCTGCCATTCTTCTTCTTCCTTTCCCTCCTTCCTTCCCTCCCTTCCCTGATCTAGCTCACTCCCTCCCACCTTCCTATCTGTCTGCTTCTATGAGTCTCAAGGTTCCCTCTCGCATCATCTGCTCTAGACAGGGTTCATGCCTCTGTAGCAGACCAAGTGACCCTTCTTTGGGAAGATCCACTGATAGGTCTTTATTTGTCTGACCCTAGCTCCTGTGGTTTCCACTGCATGAAATTATTTTTGAGATCTTTGCTAGTCAGTGGGGGGGGGGGTGGAATGTCTTGTTTAGTGGAGGACTTTCTGATCTTTAGGCTCTTATTATCTTACTGTCTCTTCCGCAAGGTTCCCAGAGCCTTAGGATGGGGAGAGATTTGGTCGGTCTGCTTCCTGGTGAGCAGTGTAGGTTCCCTGGTACTCTACTTTCTGGTTAACTGTTGTCTGTTTCACTGTTCTTCCACTGCACTAGGCCACACCCTGTGTGGGTGTTGATATCCTCGTAGAAGACTTCTACGTTGAGTTCTAAGGGTAGAACACTTATTTGTCATGTGCAATGTCCTGGATTGATCCCCAGAACTACTAAATAAATAAAGTACTTATTCTAGATCACTAAGTCCAGCAACCTGACTTATATATAAGTAGGATTCCACATTGGATGTATACTTTTACTAGTATACATTTAACAGTTTAAACAGTTCAAATAATATACTGTGAACCTGAATATGATAATAAAGATTTTATATGCTCTTTGCTTCATGAGAAAGGTTTGTGCTTAGAAAATAAAGCAGATTATTCAAACATACTAACCTGTAACATATTTTTCTAAGTATTAATATTTAAAATGATAAATCTGCTTAAATTACTCAAACATTTAACAACAAAATAAGACTCATCTCCTATCATCAAAAAAAGAACTCCCCCTATGGATGCATGAAATCAGACATACTATTGAACCCAATGCAGCATATAATATGTGTCTCTTTGTATACACTTTACATGCAATACATGAAATACAATTTATAAATTATCCATAAATGGAGGTGCTGGAGAGATAGCTTAGGGGTTAAGACTCTGCCTCATGAGCAGAAGGTCCTGAGTTAGTTCAGATCCCAGGTGTAAAATGCTAGTTGTAAACTGCAGCAGCCTGGACTCCAGAGAATGGTGGGCAGAACTTGGGAAATCCCAGAGTGAAGTGACAAGAAGGTAGAAGCAATCCAAGATGATTCCCGAGGTTACCCTTCAATCTCCAAAAGGACACACAGTGCTCTCCCACACCCACACAAAATAAAAAATAAATAAAATATTAAATATTATCCATAAATAGTAAGATATTAGCAGTGATAAGTAGTAACACAATAAAGTAATTATAAAAATATTAATAAGGGTGCTAGAGAAGTGGCTCAGGGTTAAAACTTTTGTCTCACAAGCAAAAGGGCCTGAGTTTAGATCTCAAATCCCATGTAAAAATGTTGGTGAGAAATTGCAGTGACTTGTAATTCCTGTCCTGTAAGACACAGCTTGGGAAAACCCAGAACAAAGGAATAAGAAGATAGAGTAATTCAGGATGATTCCTGATATCACCCTTCCATCCACAAGATGACAATCATGTTGCTATCTTGAGCACATATGTACACAGAAAAATTAAAAAGTTATATGAACTTCAATTTTCTCTTTCAAAATATTACACGAATTTTATCTCTTTATGATTTCTCTTGCTATGTCCAAATAAACAATACTATTATTCTTTTGATGCAGGGCTGCCATAATTGCAGTATATTTTATTTGAACAGCATCATGGGTAATATGACATTCCATGTGAGAATCTAAAGAGTTATGAAGTGATGGGCATGAAATCAATCATGCTGCTCAGAAAGTGCCAGTTCAATGTTATAAATTGTTTAGTTATAGAAACTTTCAATTAAAATACTTAAAAAAACCCAGTTGACCTTGCCTATTTGAAACTGTGGATAAAAACCATACTGGTAGTCTCTGAAGGAAGATTCAAATGATTAAATAAATGAGAGAGTGGTTGAATCATGATACTTTCAGTCTCTTTAAACAACAAAATGTGCCTCTTATATACACTCTCCTCTCTTCTCTTCCACTATTGTCTAATTTCTTACTAGCTTTATAAATTTCACCTTAGAATGTGGCCTTTCATGAAAGACTAGTTCTGATGAGGAAGAAAATGAGGATGGGTAGACCTCAATGGTATACCCATGGATCTATGATGTTGATGGAGCATGAAGCAGGTGTACGCCATCAAAAACAAACTAGATGAAACCCAGTGGGCTGCATAAATGAAAAGACTTGAAAATAGGAGGGGGGTCTATCAGTGGGTATGAATGGTTGTAAGTGGAAAAGGAAGGGGTATTGGATTTGGACTAAGAGGTGAAAATATTATGAATTCACTATATTAATGTATACAACATTTAAAAATAAAACAGAATGGAAAATACCAATTCATTGCAATTTTTAAAATTTTGACATCTTGTGCTGAGTTTCTTTCCAATGGATATATGTGATGCTTCTCTCCTACTTTTTAAAAGATAGTTGTTAAAACCATGTATTGTAGCTATTTAACTTTTATGGCATGGATGGAAACATAAAATAACAAGAAAAAAATAGAAAATGCTTGCATGCTGTATTTTTTTAATGAAATATTTTATTTATTATTATAGTATGGTTGGTGTATGTGCATATGGTAGCCATTCTTGCCTCCTACCTTTACATGGAATACCTGAGAATCAAAGTCTTGCATTAGGCTTGTGTGACAAACCTGCAAGAGATTGTCTAGCTGACGGGGAAGTCCCAGCCTATGGTGGGTGGAATTAGGCCCTGGAATAAATCACAGAGAGCTGGTTGAGAAAGTCGGCATCTTTCTGTATACTTGGCCAGACATGCTGGTCTGGCAAGTAAGGATTGTCCATTTCTCAGCCATTATGTGGTGATGGTGTGGCCAGTTCCCTCGGCCCTGGTGTTGTTGCATGCTCTCCTGTCAAGCTAGACTAAGAACCGGAACTAGTAATCATAAGAGAGAATAAATCCCTTGTTCCCTTAAGCCATTTGATTGTCATTTATCAACATGCTGTATCTTTTTAAAAGTCAATATTACTCAAGTGTAATTATAGAGATGTCATCAATTATAAGTGACACAAAAATGTTCATTCATCTCCTTGGTCTTATCTTCCATTATCAGTTGCTTTTTATTTTTTATTATATTTTCACTTTTTTATTTCTGGTTTACTTTCTACTGAAGTAAAAGTCAAACAAAATATAGTAAAGAAAAGAGAGAGACATGAATTCCCATAGAGTTTTAAATTAAAAGATCTAGGCTAACAAGAAGTACAAAAGCTATCAGACCATGTAGAAACTAAGATAACATCTGACTGTACTTTGAGACATTAAACCTTGACTTCTCTGTCTTTGCTTTGTTTTACTTCAATTTCTGATTTTACTTTTAATGATTCTTTCTCTATTACTTACAAATCCATAGAAACCATATCTCAGGTCAGATTTATCTATATCTTTTCCACAACCTCTGGTTTAAAACAACAAACAAACAAACATAAAAAGAAAAAACTTTAGTAAAACAGTCCTGCCTTCAATGAGAATGTTGGATTACCACTATTATTAAATTTTAAAAAGGAATTTCAAGACATGCTGAAATTTTTTTCTGGTGCTTTGCTTTTTATTAATTTAGTTCCAATGTAAGATTTACTATTCAGATGTAATTTGTTAAACAAGACCATAAATAATCATTTAGAATTTTTTTTAACTAAAGAATTGGAGCTGGAGAGATGGCTCAGGGATTAAGACTCTGTCTTCAAAGCAGAGAAAGATCTAGTCCAAAGCAGATGGGATCATTTCCTGGGCAGACAGTTAAGATGGAGAGAGCTGTTTGACATATAGGCCCCTTGACAAGAAAGAGTGCCCCTCTCTCAGTAATTCCTATGAATACGGTGTGACTAGTTCCCTTGGCTCATGGTGTTGGTATGAATACTCCTGCCAAGTTGGTTTATAAACCGTAAGCAAAATTATGAGCAAGAATATGTTCTCCTAAGTTTGGTTACAATCATGGTTTGTAATATAAGTTGTAAATAATATAAGTTGGAAATAAAAGCTGATTAAGTCTCCCTTTCCTCCCTTTAAGTTGCATGACTGTGGGTGGCATCTCACTGTAATGTAAAAGAGTAACTGGTGCAGTTGTGTGTCTATCAGCAACATGAAGACAAACTGCAATAGATACTAAATGCAATGTACTATAACAATAATCAGTATTAGAGAAGAAATTTTGTGAGACTTTGGAACATCAAAAAAAAGTTTTAAAGCCAAAAAAATGGAAAATCATATAATCTCTAAATAAGTTCATAGCTTATATAGTATCAGTAATAACAGATGTTCATTCCAATGAACAGTGTCCTAGTAGTTTTTAATGACTCCTATTTTAATCTATCAATCATAATTCAAATACCTTACCCTATGCAACTAGCATTGAATAAGATAAGCGCTAAAGATAATGTCCAAGATAAACATACTGTAAACCCTCAAGTAGGAATTTCTAAGGGATTCAGTCCAGATAAAATGAAATTAACACATTTGAAATCATTTAACAAATGTAAGCATTGTGAGCAATTAGCATATTCAAATTATTGCTTAATGAAAATAAACATTGTCAAAAGTAATGGAACAGTTGAAACAGGAAAGAAGAAAGTTGGAAATATTAATCTATTAGAAGGTAAGACAGAAAATAAAGGGCTGGTTGCTTAAAATTACATGTCTGCTGGATATGATTGACCTTCTATTTTTGTGTATGTATGTGTGAGTACATATATGTTTATGCATGTCCACATAAGTATGGAGGCATATGTTGTATAGGCAAGCATGTATGTACATGTGTATATGTGGGGGCCCAAGCTTGATAGCAGAAATCATCTGTTATTGCTATTCCATAAAATGTCTAATGAAGCCAAGAACTTGCTGAAAGAAATTAATCAGAAGCCAGTTGCTCTGGGAACTTATTTTTTCTATCTTCTGGGGCTGGAATTATAAGTATGATGCCATAACTATGCCACTTTTAAAATTGCTTGAATTTTCCATATTATTGTCCTTTTGCTTGTGGGATAAGTGCTTTAACAACAGAGTCATTTCCCTGTGTGTGTTTGTGTTTGCAGTGATAAAAATTACAAACGGTCTGAATTAAGTTGCTTCATGAACAAGGGAGATTCTTTAAAACTGTAATACAATAAATCTTGGTCAATACTATTTGTAGAAGATACACTTTAGCAAAATGATCTATATTAAAACAATGAAAACAGCTATATCAGTTGAATAAAGTTAATGAAGCAATATTAAAAAGCAGGTAATAAAATCAAGGATCAGGATATTCAACTCCAATAATATTGTTTAGCAGCTTGAGAACATAGATTGTAAGGCAAATTTATGGTGTAATTCCTGTAATAAGTATAGCTATTCAGAATATACACAAAACCATCATTTAGGTGTCAAGATTGGCTTGTCTATCCCCTTTCAACAGTCATCTGTGATAACTGCTTAACTTATAACCTTGACAGAACAAGATTTTAACATGGCACTTATCCACAAACTTTTCCAGGCAGCATGTGGAAGATTTATCATCTTAAATCTTTTGATATCATGTCATATATTATTATCAATGTAGTAATGTGATTCATTTTACAATGTTTTAGTTACTCTTTTCTGGGACATATATAAGTTGTATATCCAGGTATTCACTGTGCATGTGCACATGAACTCATATGTATGTTTGTGTTTGTGTATGTGAGTGTCCATTCGTGTGTGTGTGTATGTGTGTGTGTGTGATCTTAGCTCAGGCCACTAAATTTTCAGGCACAGAACTATATGAACTAATAAGTTCACTAGGCAGTAGCTTGGTTTTTCCTTTCATTCATTTGTGGGGGAATCCTTCTGACTTTATTTCAGGATTACTTTTCTAAAGATATACTGGCAAAAGAATGTTAATTGCATACAATGTGCTTCTTTTGGTAATCAAAGACTAGAAAGGCAATCAAAATTCACTACATATCCATAAATTGCTGATCTCCCTTGTCTAGTGGCCACATGCAGAATTCTGAGTTAATAGTGACGAGGACGTGAAAAAAGACCTTTTTCAATCTTAGTCAAGTTGGAAATTTATATGAAGGAGCTGAATCTCTGTTTGGCCTCTTTCTACATTAGCTCATTTCTGACTATGCTCAGACTTCAAACTAGCTCCTCAGAGGCAGCTGTGAGGGTCAAGATCACAGATGCACTTCAGCTCTTCAGCTTTGAGAGGGAGATGACTGAGTCCCATGAAAAATCTCTAGACTCACAGAATACAGCATGCTATATAGCTAAAAATCTTCAAACGCATCACCTTGCTACACCTAAATCTTTCTCAAGCATATCAGGATTATAGGTTGTATTTATCTTTTTCTATATTTTGTCTGTGTAATAGTCTAATTTTAATGTAAATTCAATTCAAGTCCCTACAATAATGAAGCCTAACTGTAAGGCACACCTGTGGATCAAGAGGAAATAGTATTCCCTTAGAGGGTCCTTCTATGTAATTAATGGTATACAGACCCACGGTGAAGAAAACACTGCAGCCAAAGCCATTCATTTCTTCCAATGCATGGCTTCAGTTTCTTTTGAAAATGGACAAAACAATGGTACAGTTCTTACTTTTTACATCTTTTTCATATCCTGCTAGCTTAAAAACTAATATTAAATCTGTTATAGCAATTTATTGAGATATGCCTTGATTAGTTTATAATCTATCTTAAAATAATTAAATCTCAAAATATTATAGATTGGTTTCTCAATCATATGATTTGTTTACTTTTTAAATTACTTGGTAAGATATCTGTGAATTGTATGCTGCAGAAGAGTAGGAAGTAAAAATAAATAAATCATGCTAAATATAGAGCTCTGAAAATGGAACCCAAAACAAATATGATATGAAAACAATATATTGCCTAATTTAGAGATTCTCACAAATCAAATTAAAAATACTTTTGATTGAAAAGCAAAAGCTCTTTTCTACAAAGAACAGAATTGGCATCTTCAGCACCTTGCAGTATTAAAATGCATGTCTTTTCATGTGTACATTATCACTGAGTACTGAGTCTTTAATACATGTAATTCTATAACTAAGGAATGAATCGTGCTCAGGGCACACTGCATAGGAACTAACACCTTTATTGAAGACGTCAGATCTTAGGCATCTCTGAAATCTCAGCACCAAGGACAGAAGAAATAACATGATGAAAAACACACTGTGAGCAAAATCTTGAGACAATTGAAAATGGGCCTGTAATAGTCAATCATTGTTGTGAATTTGACTATACTTGAAATTAACCGGCAGATTGACTGCAAGAGGAGCCTAAGAGATTATCCAGATCAATATATTTGCAACACAAGATGGAACCTAAATCGGGATGTTACTTCCCAGTATCTGATCAGATAAAAAGAATCACAAGACAAAAGAGTTCTCTGACTCTCTTGCCTTGTGTTGGTAAATTCTTCTCCCTCTCTGATGATGGAAATGACCCAAGCTGTCTAAAACCCAAGCTCTAGAAGTGTAGCCAAATCAATCTCCCTTTCTCTCTGTAGGAGTCTGAATGTTGCTGCACAGCAGAAGAAAGAGTAACTGCGACAGGTCCTAGGTGGGTCTTGTGAAGTGACTGCAGCAATCTGCAAAGCATTC
The DNA here is from genome assembly GCA_023101885.1 of Typhlomys cinereus. Taxonomy (NCBI): domain Eukaryota; kingdom Metazoa; phylum Chordata; class Mammalia; order Rodentia; family Platacanthomyidae; genus Typhlomys; species Typhlomys cinereus. The sequence continues at coordinate 2,042,491 of JALPQD010000359.1, read as the reverse complement.
CATGGCTCTGTCTAGGGTTCTAGGAATCTGATGTTTCTAATACATCAAGAAGGAAAAGTGATCCAAAGCTACAGAAAAGGTTCAGTATATTAAGCGCTTGATTCACAAGCATGAGTAGTAGAGTCTAGATCTCCAGAATCCCAGTAAAAGATGGGGAGCTGTGACAGTCACTTGTAATAAAAGTATTCAGGGGACAAAGACAGTAAACAACCAGCAAGTCGGCTGCTTGTTCAGCCTATTGGTGAGCTCTATATTCAACTGAACGATGTTTCCTTAATAATAAAATGTGGAGAGAATCCAAAGAAGATACTGATATCAATTTTTGGACCCTAATTCTTATGCATGTAATGTACCTGCATATACACATGTGCCCAAACACAGGCATGTGCCCACACACATAAAATTAAAAAAAATTTAAAGAAATGATTTGGAGATGAACTAACCAGGATTTTCAAAAATTATATACATTATGACTTTGTGAGATGCCCTGAAAGGAAAATGTACACTTAGATATATTTATAATATGTATAGATTCACAACACATAAAATGGCTTTGAGAAAGCTTATAGTAAAGGTCAACAAACACTTATTCATACTACTTGTTCAGTTTTCCTGAACCCAGCATTTCTGTAATAAACTTCATTTTATTTTTTTAAGCAAACACCTTGTTCAACTTGTGCTTCTGAGAAAACCATTTTGGAAATGACAAAGAGATTGATTTTCAGCTTTGCAGGCGGGAATGTGATGCCTGCATTTCAGATTACTTTACTAGGGTTACAAATGAACTAAAGCAGTGGCTGAGAAAGATGTAGAATGTAGCTGCTTATTTTCATTCAGTGAACATACTGCTACCTAGCCTACCTGCCTGTGGAGACAGCATGCAAAGCCTGCATGCTACAAAAAGTTGAAAAGAAACTAGATCCAAAAAGATAAAAATTAACAATGCAGTGAATCCACAGTGAGCTTCCAATGTCCCAGTGATTTATGATTTAAGTATGTAAAATCCTTATGTGACACTGTTAATCAAAAATATCAAAGCAATGAACATACAAAAAGGTAATAAATAGGAATGTGGTATGTAAATACAGGGGAATTTTGATGCAATATTTAAGTGAAGAATAGCTGCTAAAGTTAATGTGCAAACCATGAAATTACGGTAAAATGTATTAAAATAAAAAATAAAATATCAAAATTTGCCCTAAATGTTAGATAAATAAGTGATTTTGTAAAAAAAAAAAGCTTCATTTATTTATTTAGCATACGTGTGTGTGTGTGTGTGTGTGTGTGTGTGTGTGTGTGTGTGTGTATCAGAGGGCACTCTATGTCCCTGTGGAGGACCAAGGAGGATATACGGTAATCATCCTGAATTATTTCTACCTCCTTTTTGCTTCGCACTGGGATTTCCCAACTCCATCCACTAGTGCTGGAAGGGCAAGTCACTGCCACTTTTGTCTGGTATTTTTTTCCATGGGACCTGGGATCTGAACTCAGTATCTCTTGCTTGCAAGGCAGAGTCTTAACCCCTGAGCCATCTCTCCAGCCCATAAATGATGTTTTAAAAGAAAACATTCTTTTTAACATAATGGATCTAAACATTATCTGTTTTCTATAAGATAGTTCAAGAATTTGTCAAACTTGCAAGGGCTTTTTTTGTGTTGTTTTATTTTGTTTTGTTTTTGCTTTAAATAAAATGTCAACGAGCTTAAGTGTAATTCTTAAGTAGCAACAAAAAGATCATCTATAAATTGTCTATTACGTATTTTGGGTGCCAAGAAACAATTTACTGCCAAGAATTATCTATGACATGGGTTGCAGGAAGTATTACAATACTTGAATATTAACCCTGACAAGTACCTTAAAAGTAAACTAGTGAATTGTTGATTTTGATGTAAATGTCATAATTTAAACTTTGATATTCCCTTATTATTAATCTCAGACCTGAAAAAATTAGTTTCTTAATGAATTTTTAAGTGAAAAATTTCTGAAAACTTGCTTTGTCATGCTAAAATAAGTATTTTAACTACAGATTTTTTTAAATAAAACTGTTCTCTCTCATGTAGAATGTTGCTTCAACAGGCAGAGAGTAAATTTGCAATATTCCTCTAAGTGTGTCAGAGGTAGTATCTAGGAGCCTCCTGGGGGCAGCTGGAAGGGAGGAGCTTTACAGTGTTAAAGCATTGCAGTTGGATTCTCAATGAGGTATCCAACCCAGGTCCATCCACAATGGCTGTAACCAATCTTGACGTTATGTAATGGATTAGTTATTGCTGGAAAAAATAAACCAAAGAACTGCAGTGTACTTTAATATTTATAAAACTTGATTTATGAATAATTAGTCAATATTTCCAAAGTCTGGTATATTCAGTATTTAGAAACATCAAATGTTCATTTTGAGTGGGTAGAGATAACCTCACCCAACTACCTTTCAATAAAATTAATGAAAATGCAAAAAAAAGAGAAAACATTCAGGGTTTCAAGCTAATGTCATATTTATAATGCCTAAAATTATTCTATGAGCTAGTAAAGTAAGCAAAAAATAGTAAAAATAAATATAGGTGCCTTTTAGCAAAAAATAAGGAAAAAGTATAACCAAACAATGGCTAATGATCACATGTCAAATAATATGAATTTCGAGTGTTCTAGTTTTTAGATTAACCAAGTTTTAGCAAACTCTTATGTCAGAAAATACACAAAGAAATTGTGATATTCATTTATCACAAACTGAAAGTGTATATACTTCATGATAGCAAAGTCCCATATTAGAAATATACATTATCTTAATGTGAGAATAAATTGGTAACATATGATGTACTTACATGATAGATCAATAAGTATAGTTAGGTAAATAGAATTTTTTAAAGTCTGGAGTTGTTTCCATTAACAATAACCCAGGGAGGAGAAATAAAATGCGTATTTTAGTTCATCATAGCAAGGAGACATTATGCACTCATGTATGTGTATATGTGGAGAGAGAGAGAAAGAGAGAGAGAGAGAGGGCACTTTATGAATTCAGATATTGGAGTACATTAAGTAGAAAATACAGAAATAAGAGAAGATATGCAATATTATTTGAAGATTTTATTTTGGTTTGTTTTCTTGAGACAGGGCCTTAACATATATCATATACAAGTTCAAACTGTGATCTTGTTGTTGCAGCCTCTAAAGTACTGGGGTGACAAATGGATGGATAGAACCACACACAGTTTTATTTAGGGATAGTTTTAAATGTTTATTTTGTGTGTGTGTGTGTTTGTGTGTGTGTTTGTACCTACACATAGACATGTGTGTCCTTGCATGTCTGCATGTGTAGATACATTTGAAATAAGAAATAAGCATCTGCTACATAAAATGATGTTTGAAGTTGTTTGTTTTAATGTTTTGATTGTGCGTCATGTTGTGAACTTTCTCACTTCATAAAAGTTATGTTGGCTTTATGGGGAGTGTATCCGCACACCACTGTAGGAGACAGACGTTTACTCTTACTTTGAAATTATTAAGGTACCTCAGAAGGCTGTTGTCCAAGGGGCTAAGCAGGCTGAAGGGACATCTGTTACATTACATATTTATTATATATTTATGAATATATTTATGTAGGCTTATGCAAATATCCACAATATACACACTAATTTGCTTATTAATTATGAGGATGAGAATTATCAGATAATGAGGAATGTTCTTTTTCTTTTCTTATTTGTTCTTTGATTTCTTTGTACACCAAACACTACTTTTATAATGAAGAAAAATATCAATAGTTTAAAAAAAGCATACAACTAAAGTACTGGATAGGGACTTAGTATGTGTTTGCTGTCATCATTGTTAATTTCCAGATGTTCTTCCTTGGCACATACTGTTTGCATACTGTTTGTCAAAGCTTTGCTGAAGTGTAAACTACTCATTTTCTACTTATTCATTTTTGCTGAGTGTTCAACATCACTTCATGTTTCAAAAACTAGAACATAACCACTTGTGTTTCCTAAATGCATTCAAACTCATGCTTTGCTCCAGGTGTTTTTCTTTCTTGTTTTCTTTCTTAACCCATAAATGTGGGTATATATTAGTGCTGGGTAGCTCATGTTAGAGGTCAAGCTCAAGCAGATGCAAATCACATCTTAGGAGTGACTAGTTCTAGAAAATAAGGACATTAATGCTCATTAGAATGCTTATTGAAATAAAATATTTGTGTTTCACTGTTTACATTTTTTCTATTTATTTACTCATTGTGTGCACATGTTCCCTCCTCTGCTTCTCATCTCTCTCTCTCTGTCTCTCTCTCTCTCTTGCGGGTGTGTATGTTTGTGTGTGTAGACCAGAGGATAATTTGCAGGAATCGGTTTACTCTTTCTGTGTTGAGAGAGGCCTCAAAGTATTAAACTAATGTCATTAAGTTTAATAGCTATTTCTTTTACCTGTTGAACTCTTTTCTTGGCCCCTCATTTTTCTTTCTTAATAATCTCTTACAGGAATATTGGATGCTCACATTTTACAGCAAGAAATAAGTAATTTTAGATTCTAATCCCAGTCTTTTTACATGAGTGCTAAGGATAGAAATCAGATCTTCATGATTGTGTGGAAAGCAGTTTACCAGTTCCCTTAGAGAGTCTTCAATTCAGTACTCCGGAACTAAAGAAAAATGTTTGATTTTAATGAAAAAGTCCATTAAAGAGGTTGAGTGATTGTGAAATTCTTTTATTCTTATACTTATCAAATTCACAATGGGACATTTTTCTCACTTTCCCATGAGTTCACAGATCTTACCAAAAGAGTTCAGTAATAACAGACCAATAATTGTTTAAGTTCACTTACATAAGATCCTCTTGTTACGTTGAATTTTATTTAGAAGTAAAATTTGTTGCTATTCTTTGACTTTCACAGTTTTAGAAGATTATTCCTTTTAGCTTCTGTCAATCAATTTGCATCCTCTAAGCCACAAGAAAAATCAGAGCTTTTTGTTTGTTAACCTACACAGTATCTATTCACCTCCAGTAATGTCAAACTTATCATTTGTAAGTTGAATCAAGATACTGACATGTTTACATTAGAAAGGACAATACACTTGCAATAATACCTTCTGTACATGACATTATATTTGGCAATTTGCTTTGTCTGTTATAATATTGCTTGCATCACCACCGGGCAAATTAAGTCTAAAGGAAGTTTTCAAGTGAATAAAATTTTTTATTTGATTTTGCTTTTTTATCCTTTTAAGTTTCACATATGAATACAGTGAATTTGTGATATTTTCACACCTTAATTCTGTCTCCCTTCTTTTCCCATTACAACCCCTCTTTCCTACCTGTCTCCCTTCTATTTTCAATTCTTTTTGCATGTGTGGTCCACTGAGTGTCGCCTTCATCCTTTTTGTATCTATGTCGGAGCAGAGTTTCCTTAGTTCCACTGTCCATACAGCAAGAGACTTGTATCTGGTGATGGGGAGCATTTTTGACATTGGGAGGAGCAGAGACCAGATGATTTGCTGTGCAGAATGAAGCCTGGTTTCTGATGGAATGTGCCTTAGCACTTGCTACAGCATGAATCTCAAAAGATCAGAATTTTCTTTTTGGATGAAAATATTATGAAAATATTTTTGAATGTAATCACAATGATAATAAATACATACTTCAGCTTTATATTATGGTCTAATGTGTGTAGATACAGAACATACCTAAACTAATTTTTTAAAAAACAAGTATTTTAGACATTGATGCTGCTCCTTTATCCGCCTCCCCTCTGCCCCGCCCCCCCGGTAATAATCAGCCCTGTTATTTTGTATTCTCACCCCTTCAGCTTATCCCTAATATACATTTTTATACACTTAATGTTGGTATTTTATCTTGTGGAAGCCCAAAGGATAAAGGAACACATTTTTTAACTATAATGGGCTAGATCCATTAATCAATTATGACTGTAAACAATCTGTCTCCTGTGGTTGAGGAAAATCCATGACACTTAGCCAATAATTTGTTTCATTGTTTTGTCTTGATTTTAAGTACTTTAGAGACACTTCTGATAGCTTAGATGACAATCTCAGCATCATTGGCAGAGTAGATCACTGGGTTCAATGCAACTCTACTAAGAGCTTTCAATATTACCACCTAAAGAGGCTGTTTTATTTTCTTTTAATAGTATCTGGATGAAGAAAGTCCTCGTAAGAATATTTTTTGAAACATTTAAGTAGATATCCTCAGATATCAACAAAAATTGTCTCAGATTCCAATATGAAAATAAGTTTGAATTTTCATATGCAAACTGTTTGCTATATCTGGTTTAGCTTTACTCCTGTTTGTGTAATACTTTAGCTGTCTGATTGTCACCAGGTTCTTGTATGCACAGGGCAGGGGAAGATTGAGAGAGACAAAAACAATCTAGGAGAAAGTTGAAGGAGGAAAACTTTTGGTTATAAAAAACTGATTTGCAAGGAGACAACATAAAATATGCAATTGCTGATGTCTATGCCCTTTATTGCAATACTGTATAATGACTATACTATATCTCTCACAGAACACCACAGGCAGTGACCGTAAGCTGTCTTTCTTCAATGGTGAGATGAGAAATGCTGTCCAGGCTATCTCCCTTCTTGTCATCTCCTGATGGAGACTAAAGTAGCCAATTAAATGTAATTGTGATGAATTATGTGTTTTATATTCATTTCAGTAGAGAATGACTCTCTGACAGGTAATAACACCAAACCACTGAATTAATAGTGGATATAATCTTGGGTTAGATGTAAAATGGCCTCATATGTGAGAGGGTTGTGCCTCATCTATTACTGCATCCTAATTTACATACACAATGAGTTTGGTGGGCAACTTATCAATTACTAGCACTGATATAAATAACAAGAGCTTCTATTACAGTGTGCACTCAGTTTTTATTCCTTGTATGTACTTACTGGCATTAACTTCAAAAATGTAGTATCTAAAGGTTAAGCCATCTTGGAGTTGTATTCTATTTCTATTACGATACAAAAAATCTATTCCAGATTAACTTTTTTACTCCATGTCTTCTTTAAAAGATTCCTATTTGCTTTTGGCTTAATGTGGCTATAAATAAGAATCATTAATGTCTAAATTCTATATTTATAAATTTTGAATATTTATATTTAAATATTTCTTATAAACTCTGTATTTATAAATTTTAAATATTTACATTTAAATATTTCTTATAAACCATAATTACATATAATTATATTAACCTTTTTCTAATTATCAAATTTTATGAAGAAAGAAAATATATCTAAAATAACTCACTAGAAGTTAATGCTCAGTGGCTTGGGATCATATCTTGCACATCTACTAGTATGGTCTTTAGTAGATTCATGATACAATTCTCTAGGCAATGAAAGCTTTTTAATAGAGCAATTCAACATGCATTGCTCTTTTAAGTTACAAATTTCACAATATGTTAAAAAAAGTGTTAAAAATGTTTCAAGATCTTGTCCAGTTAATTCATTTTATTGCACTCATGACAGTTGGAAAATCAAATGAGCAGATTCATCCCTAGCTTAGAGGCATTCTTATTGCTGGATGCTCTTGCAATTACTTTTTTTTGTTGATGTGAGAATACTCTGACTCACATAGCTTAATGGAGAAGGAGTTATATATTTTGGTTTTAAGTTACAGAGGAGATACACACACACACACACACACACACACACACACACACACACACACACCATTTTTGTGAAAACACAGAACAGAAGCCATACTGATTGACAGTAAGAGAACAGTTGAGGTCTCAGCAAACATCACAAGGTAGAGAGAGCAAGTAGGGACAACTTAGCAAACCTCAAGCTCTCCATCCCTCCAGTCATTCCCTTTTTCAAGTAAGGCTACTGCTCTTAAAGGGACCAGAACTTTCCCAAATAGCACCATCAGCTAGGGACCAAGTATTCAAACACATAATCCTATAGAGACAATTCACATTCAAACCATAAAACTACCAGTACAAAAAGCTCATCACTGCACTGGTCCAGATTCCTTTGCTAAATACAGGTTTCTGCCATCTGTGAGGATGCATATTTTATTTTTGGATATCTGAGGAAATATATAAGTGAGTAATTTTACTTTCTTTAAATTGTATATACTCACTCATTTTTAATATATTTTAAAGTATGTTTTACTATTCCATAACTCTGTTCCCATCTCTTAATCTATGAGCACTACTAATGGATGAATATCTGCCTGAAAATGGAAACTGAAAAAATGCAAATAACACCACAGGCAGGATATGACCATTCTTTTGATTAAAGTAATATGGTCTTTATTAATGAATCTCCCAGCTTGTATATTTAATGAAATAAATAGCCCTTTTTGGGAATATAAATATTTGTCTTCACGAGGTTTCAAGGAAAGGAGTAAATTTATATCATAGTGTTGCATTTTAAACATCTGCTATGGTATGGTTCTATAAGAAAATACTGCATGGGACAAAAATCAATGGCCCTAAACTAAAATGGGAAAATAAATACGAATCCACCAGGGCCTTATAGATAATGCAGTTGCCTTTTCTTTCAATGAATACAGATAAGTGTTTTCATGTGGAGGGACCTAGAATAATCATGATAAAATTACATTACAGAAAGTGTGACTGGGCTAAAAGGTTTCATTATTTTAACTGTTTTTCTTCCATTTCCTGTTTTGTTGCTGTATTTTAACCATTTCTCTCATGCTTGCATATTTGGGATAAGTGGTTTTTCTGCATTATTACTGATTTTGAGTTTATCTTCCTGAGTAGCAGTCTTATAAGCAATGAACAATTTGAATCACATATAGTTTTTCCCACATTTTATTTTTTCCCTAATCATATAAGCTCAATAGTTACCTCCTTCCTCTCCTTCCTTCCTTCCCTCCCCAGTTGACCCTCCTTCACCCCTTCCCTGTTTCTCCTCTCCCAGAGCTCCCCCCTTCCTCCCTCCTATCCCCTACAGCATCCTTTTGTGTGAACACCAAACCTCCCTCTGAGTCCTCCACCTTAGTAAGTGTTCAGGATTCAGTGGCATAGCCCAGAGCCCCTTCCTGGGCTCCCTGTTAGTATAGGAACTCTATTGTGACTGTTTAATCCCTTGCTTCTCAGGATCCTACTGCCTTGAGCTTTCTCACTTGTGATCCATGCTAGACTTTGGAGGGTCATTGATATATCAGCCAGTGTACAGGTCAGGCAAAGCCCAATTCTGGCTGTTGCAGCCCTAACTTATGTGGGTTAACTTTCATATCATTGGTCCTCCCCATCTGTAGGCTTTTACAATCTTTCTGCTCCCTCTTTTACAAGGTTCTCTGAGTTTAGGATGGGGAGATATTTGGTTGGTCTGGTTCCAGGTGATTAATGAATCACATATACTTCGATAGTTGAATTTCTTAAGAGTATGCAAATGACAAAAGTTATCAGACAACAAAATGTTTCAAGTAAAAACAGAAAGTCGTCTGGGTCAAAATAAACATATAAAATGGTACTTTGATAATTTTCAATTATTTATGAACCTTGGGTTCAAATATGAAGAATATGTAGAGAATGTGACATTTCTAATATATTTAAGTGATTATCTAATATCAGAATTAATTAATATCTTTATAAAGAAGCATAGTTTATAAAATACCTTCCTCTTTGCTTCCCATTGTGAATAATTTATTTTGGGACAAAGATCATTGTCATCATAATTCCAAACTTAAGAGTTGTAATTATAACTGTAGGTTTACATCATTCCTCTAACAAGGTTTTATAGATTACTAATATTCAAATATTATATTTAATAATAGATTCTGAATATGAAGTATGTGTTCTACATATGTATCCTCACAAGAAATGAGTTTTCAGATTTTAATTAAGAACAATTTAAGAGTTGAAAATGTTCTGGTGCCTGGGGGGACATGAGGAGTTGGGATATACAAAGGGCAGAAGGACCTATAGAAAATCCCTAAGATGGACTGTAACTTCATAGGATTCTCTTATGTTATTAATATGCCAAAAATCATTTCTTTTTTAAAAAAGGAACAAGAATGGATAATCCCTATGCAGAAGAGCACAAGAGCACAGAGAAGAAAACAGGGCAAAATGAAAAAATGCCCTGAGTTGGTTCACATAGAATCCAGTAACAATTAAAATATACCAGAATGGCAGGACTGTGACACTTTCTGATAAGTTGTTGATCATAGATAGACATCTCAAAGGCCTCCAAACATTATAGGCTTTAGCCATTGCTGGTGGTTGCCCTCCAAAAACTGAGAGCAAGATCCTATTACTTAAGAACAACACCATAGGATCATAGGTCATGAGGAAAGTATACCAACTACAACTGGTTTGAGAGCTTATTTATTATTATTGCTGGATAGCTTACAGAAAAATAATCAAGGGCCTCATCTGCCTGTGAGATCTGCAAGTTATAATAAAATAATTATGGCAACAGGTGACCACCGGTGTAATAGTGGCATGGATATCAAGGAGACAACCAACAGCTTCCTGACTGGATTCAAGGCCTGCTTGTCAGATGGAACACATTCTTGTTACTGTAAACTAGAACAAGAACCTATAAAAAAGAAGGAAATAGTTCACTAGGGAAGAACACATTGTTAAACTACAGGCAGGGAGACAATACACCAAACTTTTCTGTAAATACTTATTATACCCATATATTGGAAGAAAATTCAACACTCAACCTAGAAGCCTTCTTCTACAATAGAAGTAGAGGGTCTCAATACCCAAACAGGACATAACCTAGTACAGTAGAAGAGCAGCAAAATAGACTATAGCCAACCACAATGCAGAATATTAGAGACCCTGAATTGTTCACCAAGAATCAGGTCAATCAAATCTCTCCCCATCCTAAGACTCAGGGATCCTTGCATAAGAGGGGGTGGCAAGAATGTAAGAGCCAAAATATGGGAAGGTCCACTGCTGCACAAGATATTCCGCTCAAGGCAGGGATGCTGCATCCAGGAATTCATTGCAATGAGACTTGTCCTTACCAGACTTACATAATGGCTGACATACCAACATGCCCCCATAGATTAGGAAATTATTTTATTGATACTCATAGTCTTCCAACAACTGACTGTGTATATCATATTTCATCTTGAGAGATGTAATAATGAAAATAGGTATGAAAGGAAGAAAATAATTAAAACTGACTATACAATGTATAGTGGGAAAATGTTCATTTTTTGGCCATTTAAAGATGCAAATCTCTTTACTTACAAAAAAATTTAACCATTATTAGCATTGTCAACTACAGATTCATTCTGGAGAGTGTCATTTACTAATTGAACCAATTTAAATTCGGTTTTATTTTATTTCAATTCCATTAGGCTTTGACTACACTTAGCATGAGAAAACAAACCAATCAAATGAAACAGTCTAATGAAAAAGTCACAGGCAAGTGGTCAACCTGGTCCTTATGGACAATTTATAGTTCAAAACTAAAGCATTCTTGATATGGGCTGCAGTTCAATATTTAATTATAAAGAATTCTAAGCTGTTATGACTATGTCAACAATTATTCTAGTTTCCTCCTATTGAATGCCCTCACTAAAACTTTCTGCAGGTTTATAAATTTGAGATTTTGAGACATGTGTTATATATGTAAAGTTTTCTTGAAATTGAGAGATGAGTTGAAGAAAGGTCTAAGCACAGATAAAGTTGTTGTAGCCCCACTGTATTAACCTTTGTCTGCACTAACTTGTATGTACCCTGGGTCTAGCTGGAAGATGACTCAGTGACCTTTCACTCCATGCCTTTGTCATGTCTCTATTTTGAGCATGTGTAAAAATGGCATCTGCTCTCAGCAGCTTCCACTTATAAAGTATTGATCAGGGACAGTTGAAAGGCCCATTGTTCATTGCTACCTATGCCTGCTGATTTTTGCTCAGATACTATTTTATGTCTCAATTAGTTCTTTCCACCACATGTAGACATTATAAAAACCAAAAGTACTTAGGAGACACTAAACAATGTTTCACTAAAACTATTGAAAGTAAAAGTAGAAGTCTACTTTATCAAATGCAAATAAGTTATTTTCATGTTAATGCTAGGTCTGCTGAGTGAATTCCTATTTTTTTAAGTTGATATACTTTAAATATAAGCTATTCTTTAAGAGAATTATTTAAATGTTTATGTCTTTTTGTTATAAATTTACTATAAACTATATATTTATATACTTCACTTATTTAAGATACTATTTAATTAATAATTCCTTATATTGACCAGATATAAGTGTAGGCACAAATTTATTAAACTTTAATGAGTTCAGTTAAATGTCTTTTTATATGCAGAAGTCCTCAGAAAAGGTAAGAGATTGATATTTTAAATTCTAATTATGAATTCTATTCACAATATGTATCAGAGAAATCACAGGTGCTTTATTTAAAAAAATGAACTGAAAGCTACAATCTATGCTTAGGATTTCTGTTTTTACTCCCCCAGAATTTATTATTTACAGTAGATTGGAAAGTAAACAGAAATTGAAGTGTTCTTAATGCATTGAAAACAATTCCAGCTTGGACGCATGTAGCTTTTTATTTATCAAGCTGTATAAAGATGGCTTCAGATGATAAGCTAATAAAGAGCTTGAATTATTTAGCCAGATTTGCAAGAATTGATCTTGTGTTGGAAAGAAAAACTCTTTGAATGTGGATTACAGGGAAAAATTCAATGCAATAAACACAAAAGTATCTTTTGAACAAAAGAAATCATTTGATTAACTGGTCTGTTGTATGATGGTCACTCTGGATGTATGTATGTTCTTTTGTATGGGCATTAGACTTGGCCATTCTTCAGTAAGGTCTGATGAAAGTTGCTTAAAATCAACCATATATATAAGCCAAGGAAATTCAGCCCCTGAGTAAACTTAGGGAACATTTATTTATTGACTTGTTCTCCACTTGAAGAAATTGATGTTTAGCAAGTGATATTCATTGTACTACAAAACAGACAAAGAACAAAACAAGAAATCAGGTTTAGTGTTCTGACAGATTCAGTGTGCTTAGCATTGTCCTGGAAACCAAGAGTAGATTCATGAGGTAGAGTAACTTGGAGAGATACACTTAATGCATTATCTCACACCACACATCATCTGACTGAATTTGCTTCAGTGCAGAGGAAAACAAAACCACTCAAAGTGGTAATGGCACTTCACAGTACAAGGTGGAAAAAGAGAGCTGTCATGTTAATATGTGACATGGAGAGAAAAATGGAGTGAATGGGTTTCTGTTACCTCCACAATCTCATTGGCACTGGAACATTTCCATTTCTAGAGAATTACTATACTCTGCAGAAACAGAAAGCAATTAACTGGAAGTCAGATAGAAATGATTATGAAATGGCACAATGTTTAAAAGCATTGAAGGCAGTTAAGGGTCTATGACCTGCTCTTGTACATCCCTAATCCATGAACACACTATCTATCACTTCCTATTACCTCCTCTTCTGCACAGAGCAAATGTCTGCAAATGCATGGTTTTGGATGCAACTCACAAACAGAACATTTCTTTGTTTGAGGCTGGGATTCTATTTCCAAATTATGTGATTTCTTCCCAATTTCATAATTGCCAGGTACTGGATTTACCAAAAGAATAAATGTTTGAAGGAGTTATTACTCTTATTTATTTAAGAGAACTAATGACATTCTTCTGAGGACAAATAACTTAATCTTACTTAAAATATATGTACCCATAAACTGAAACAGCACATGACACCCCATTGCTCTGTGTAATTTTTATATTTTTGTATATCTTTTAAATTTATTCAGGGACTGGAGGGGAAAGTTCAGTGCCTAAGGTGACAGAATACAAACATGACAACCTGAGTTTGATCCCTGGAGGCCCACAGGGTAGAAGATGTTGCATCTGATCCCCACCTGTGCACTATAGCATTCTATGTACCTTTTCTCTCTCTCTCTCTCTCTGTTTCTATCATATCTCTTTATCTCTTCCAAATAAAGAAAATATTATGGAGTACTGAATGATGATAAAGCAGCTCAAGTGTATTTTAACCTTCAAACATTAATTATTGTTCCATATCTACAATGTTTGCCAAGAATTTTTCCAGTTTTCAGTGAATATTTACTTCAGCACATTTTGTATAACTGCTTCTGTGGCCAAAGATTAATAGGTGTTAATCAATAGCAGTTTAATTATAAGAAATTTAGAAATCTAATCTCAATTGTGGCATGATAATTAGGAGGGAAAAATAAGTTGTATTTTCAACATTGAATGAATATTGGATCTTATTGTCTGTTTCAAATATTATATTTTCCAGAGGAGGCCAAGTAGGGAATTGAGAGAAGAATAAAATAGAAGTGCTGTACACTACCCAGGGTTACCATCAATTAACAGATTTATAGAAGTTTATAGGAAATATTTTTTCAGAGGTAATAGAAAAATACATTTTACATTAATTGATCTCTATAGTAAAGTAACTCTATATCCATATAAAAGTTAAGTAGACAAAAATGACAAGAACAAAAAGTTGAATGGTATCTTTCTTATACCTCCTTGTTCCTTTACCCAGGATGTATTGATGATAGCTTTGTATATGATTCTAATTTGTGCACAGGGAAGAAAGCATCCAGGTAAAATTGCTTTAGACCTAGATTCATTTTTTTTACTCATATAGTACATATTTTCCACATTGGAATTGACTTTTTTCTAATGACCATATCATATGAACTGTGTTGTATATATTCATTCACATGCCTTTACTATTGATTTAGCAATAAAATTTACATTATAAGTCATAGATTTTCAGTTTCTTTATTTAAACATAATTATATATTACAAATTTTGGAGCACATACTTAAGATATAACTATTTATAATTCATCTGCATTGTTAAATGATTAAATTTATTTAGTTTAAAAACATTATTCGATTTAGATATTTCTCTTAATGAGAAATGATTTTTTTTTGTCAAATTTTGGGAATGTAAACATTCTCCTAGCATTTCAGGAAGCTTACTTTTTACAACCTTGGGATTCTATTGTGATACAAAGAAAAAGAGAAGGTAGAAGTTTATATTTTCAATATTCTCTCACGTGGAATACTATATTTTGTCACAATTACAATGAAGGATTATATGGATAATTTCATATTTAGCATATGAGAACATTCTAGTATATATTAGAATGGGTCAAACTGAGTACATGCAAATGCACTGACCATCAATTGATTTAACATTATGTAACAAGATTGCTAAATTTCTTTAAAGTGATATTGTATGTGTATTTTATGTTCAAAAATGTGAGTGCAACAGATACCCAATTAGATATCTCAAATAAAACAGTTATTCAAACTCAATAAACGTAGCATAGCAAAAATGTGTGAAATAATTCTAATTTGCATTTATATAATCTAAGTATTAGACATTATTAAATACCTACTGCGCTTCAGGTATGTGGTAGACACTATGGTTACAAACATTCTGCTTTCCTTGCTTGAATTTTACAACTTAGTCAGGAAAATAGTCATTGCTTATATAATCCTCCACATGGTTATACACCTGAAAATCTACAAAGACCAGGCCAGGGGAGGTCTCATATCTAAGCTTCTCTTGATAGACCCCATTTGCACAATAAGAAACAGTTTGTTTTATCTTTTTTTGCCAATTCACGAACATCCCAGATATAAAAATCTACTCCAACATACAGTGTAATATGTGAAGTTAACTATATTAGGATTCACTATTTCATGAAGGAATATAAAAGAATTTAAAAATGGCCATATTCATGTAGATTTGAATTGCTACAAATTTTCATGTAAGTTTTCATTTATACCTATAGATTCAGTATGACTACAACCCGAGAATGTAGATTCTCACTCCTACTACAATTCACATGTGGACAAGTGGACTCAGTTTATAGCAAATGGATAGTAGTAACAATGAACTTGAAGAGATAATGGACCTATGACATATCAAACATACAGATGCTGCTACACAGATATCTCAAATAAAACAGAGATATTTTAGTCCTAGAGTGCCCAATATCATTCTGCATGAATATCTCAAATGGCTAATAACCTCACCAAAGTCATATTGTTGAACAGCTCTTACTTTTCTCAAGCACATTTCCTTCTAAAGAGACTATGTTATTCTGAAAATAAAGATTTAAAGGAAGAATGAACTTACTTATGACTTTTAAGAACTTTTTCAAGGTGATATGAACTTGCCATTTGATAATTTTGGAGTCTATGAATTTCCCCTTCTTCATTTTTGAGAGGGAAAATTCAAACAAGGCACAAACGAAAGACTAACCAAGTCACAATATCTCTGTGGAGCCTAAAAACTTAGACTCCTTTTTCTAAGAACCAAGGGAGATTTGTGTTCTGGAAGGGTTAAATGACAAGTATTACAAGTGGAAGGGTAAATGATGCCACAAAATTTATTAAGTCATGTCTTAAGCCCAGGTAGTCAGTTTGGGGACCATATCATCTTATGCCTTACAAGTGGAAGGGCAAATGATGCCACAAAATTGATTAAGTCATGTTTCAAGCTCAGGTGGTCAGTTTGGGGACCATATCTCTTAAGCCACTTATGCTTTGGAAATACTGTAAGAATAGCAAACACTGTTGTTGACAATGGACTTGTAACAATTCATAAATAAATGATTTATTTTATATCTTAAACAGTGTTTTGGTGAAGAAATAAGTAGAAATATATTTAAGACTTGGTGGATTTTGGATTAATCTTAAAAGGCTTAAGAGCAGTGAGAAGATATTTAAGATAAAAGTCTGACATTGGAATATTTGCTTATGAAAAGTCCATCCATTGGGATGCTGCATGAGGAAGTGATGATAAGGGATATAAGTTCATAATAAGGTTATATCCAGTGATCCATGAAAAAACAAAGGTGGTAGTAAAATTAATGAGAAACAGATTGACTGATGGAGTTGAGAGATGACAGGATGTACATGAATTGTAAGTAGCATGTTGTGGTCTTACATCAATAGCAAGGCTATTGGTGGTATTATTCATGAGCTAAGGAACATTGATTGAAAGCAACATAGTCTTTTTAGAAGGAAATGTGCTTGAGAAAAGTAAGAGCTGTTCAACAATATGACTTTGGTGAGGTTATTAGCCATTTGAGATATTCATGCAGAATGATATTGGGCACCCTAGGACTAAAATAATTAATGTGGGCCTGAGATGAATTGGTGAATCATCTGAAGAATTAGTAAGTAGTATTCAAACAGAGACACAGATGAGATCATATAGCACATTACAAAAAAATAAGGAAGTTCAGGAGTAAGTCTTTACTAACTCCAGGAGGAATTTAACAGCTGGGTAATAAAAATACATTTATAAAAGGAGATATTGGAGAAACATTCACAGAGGGAAAACAGATGGCTGTTTCAATTTAGAGCTCAAAGAAAGAAACTGTTTCAAGAATTAGGGGTGGGAGTTAGTGCTCAATGATGCTGATGCAGCAAATAAGAAAATGACCAAAAAGCCAGTAACTATTTAGTCAGTGGAAAGGAGACCACTGTAATACCAGAAAGAGCTGATCTGAAGACTGGAAGGGTTAGATTCTGTATGGGGGAGGGAGGTATACTAAGAAATTAGAAAATATAAGTGAATGACCAAGAGTTCAACAATGAGAGGTCAGACACACATGATGAGCTGGAAAAGGAGATGAGCCCTAAATGTCACTTTTGCCATGGTTACTTTCTACTCCTTTTATTTCAGTCTTCTTCTCTGAACAGCATAAAATTCCACTAGTGGTCAAGATGGACAACCAGGTTCAGGGCTAAATGATGACCAAACAGAAGAGTTGAAGAGTAATGTAAGATCCTGTATAATCTGTCTTGATTTTTCACTCAGTAGAAGCAGCAATGTTACAAATACTCTATTCCTTCTATTTAAAGGAATTCCAAGGTAAACTATTTTGAGTGTGAGTCACAGAACAATAATAGCAAAAAATTAGATTATGGAAGTTTCTTTCAAACATCACACCTTAATGCTAGTTATCAAGCTCAATTTTGCTTTTCTATTTAGATTTCAAATCATATGATGATTCAATAATTCTGTAAAGGCTTACATTATGCATACACAGGAAGCTATTTCTATAAAATCTTTACTCACTGGATCATTATATTTGTGGAGCAGACTTCAAAGCACTCTTTAATTATGGTGCTAATGAGCCCTTCTTGCCATATCCACATATCTCTATGTTTGCTGATATGATAAACAGTCAACATATACAAATAAATTCTGGAAAAAATCATAACTCTTCATTAGACCACTATGCTTATAAAAAGGAAGCCTTCAGGTAATCAATTGAATTCAGTCATGCGCTCTACTCATTACTGAAATTCTAACTAATGTTCACCCTCAACTTTATACACAAAGCTCATAAATCTCCCAAAGTACTTGACATACTCTTTAAGGTTTTTAAAATTTTTGTTTCTAGAGTGAAACCCTGAGAGCTAATAGAGGGAAAACAGCTTCTTATTCATATTTTCATAGCCACAGCCCCTGTTTATACATAATTTTATTGAATGAGATGGTTATGAAAGAAGAAGGTAGAAGAAAGAAAAGCAGGAACGGGAAGAAGATAAATAAGAAATTAAATAAAAGAGAAAGAGAAAGAAAAAGGGGAATAGAGAGAGAAGAAAAGAAAAAGAAAAGAAAGAGATAAGAAAAAGAAAACAAAGAGCAAAATGAGAGCTGTGTAACTGTGAATTGTGCTGAGTGGTTTGATCACATAATTGATAACAATAAATCTTGATTATATGATTTGCAGAATTGTTAAATATGCCACAATGAAAATCAAAGACTTGTTCATTTAGCAAATATTCACTATTATGTACAGCTATTATAAGACTTAAGGGAATATACTATAAATGAAAAAATTCCCTTTTTAGGCTAAATAAATATAATGTAATATTTCCTCTTCTATGTACCTTTTTTACTCGTTCAGTTATCCATATTTAACAAGTCAAGAATATTGAACACAAAATACTGGAAGATAAATAGAAAGGTTATATTTATATAAATAACCTTACAGCATATTGTTGCAATTTTTCCATTTTATGTCTGTTACCATGGTTAATCTCTTACAATGTCTAGTAATTTACATATTAAAATTTATCTTAAGTATACACATACAGGAAAATATTCTATATTCTCTGTTTATCTCCCCTTTAGAAAAGAGGGGAGAACTGCAGTTATATTGGTGATATATGGATACCATGGAAAATTAGACCTAATTTTCTAGGTTAAAAAAGGAAGAATGCGGGTTTCAGTTTAGAAATGAGTGTTTACACACTACATAGTAAGACCTGACTGCTGAAAACAGTACACACTTTAGTTGCAGAACATAAAGCTAAAATTGACTGGGGCATTTTCTGTGAGCTGGCTAGCTTTCATAATGCCAACAGGTGTTATTCAGGCTCCTGAGGAAATAAAGACTTCAATGGTTTCCCACCCCCATGTAATGGTAACATGACTGCTGTAGGCATAACCACCAGCTTTCTCATCAGATCTGAGACCTGATCCTAAGAGAGAATTCATACTGGTACTATAAACGTGATTAAAAAAAATAAAGCCCATAGCTGGGGAAATCATAGGTTCTAGTGGGGAGCCTGTTACTGTTGTTTAGATGCTGTTGTGAAACTGTCTACAATATTTGTTTATACCTGTGGATCAGTACTGATCTTAACTTTGATCACTATTCAAAGAGCTGAGAATGTATGATTATTGAGAGCACAGGCCCATATGGGACAAACATATCAACTTTTCCTCTAGGGCTCAGGGAATATAGAGGAATTGGGGCAGAAAGAATCTAAGAGATTGTGATACTTAGTTACAGATGTCAACTTGACAGTTGCTGGCTGAACTTTGGGAACATCAGTGGAGAATTGATAGCCAAGGTAACTATTGAGCAAGCCCAGTGGAGAGTATCTAATTGATGTGAGAAGACCCAGTCCATGGTGGGTGGGATCATTCTCTGGGCAGGAGAATAAGATGGATGGAAATGTTTCAGTAGGTTTTAATTCTTTGACATTCTTGTGCAACATGCTCTCTGGCAAGGGAAATTTCTCTTGGCACTCTTGTGGATACAGTTTCCCTCTGCTCCTTTTGTTATGAGCTCTCTTGTCAAGTTGGACTGTGAAAACTGGACAATCACAAGCCAAAATAAAGCCCTCTTGTTGCCATAAAACATTTGTTCATGAATTTATCAGTGTCATGCAGAGAACCAGAAACAGAATTCCCAAGAATGGAGAGGAGTTAAGTGAATTGCTGTTTTCTGGGGATGACATGGCTATTATGCCATGAACTCAGTGGCTGTGGTTACTAGACACAAGACCAAACAAAGGTTCCTGACACCTTTCTTGCTCCTTTTTAAGCTAGCTTGTGTTATTAATTGCTAAAGTGCTGTTTTTCTTCAGGAAGATTGTCTATTTCCACTGGATAGACCCAAGAGAGTGTGGGTGTCACACATGAAGCTTAGTGGATAGTAAATTAAGAAGAGAGGATAAAAAGAACATGACAGTAGGAGATGGAAAGCACTTGGGAGGAGCAAATACGATCACAATATATTGTATACACATGTGAAACTGTAACAGAAGTGTTAAAATATGCAGAATAAAAAGAAATGGGAGATGAACATAAACTTCAAGGGAATCTGCCATGGATGGTGTTGCATGAGCCCTAGTGAAAGGCATTCCAAGGAGGGTGTGGCCATGGTCTAGCTTTGAGAAGCTCTGTACAGTTCTGGATAGTGTCTGAATGGCAATGAAAGGGGTGAGTTTGGTGCTAAAGTACCACAGTGAACATGTGACCATCTCACTTTTTTCCTTGAAGGAGGAGAAATCCCTGTGAGGATGTTCAACAGAGAAGTGAACTTAGACAGAAAGGAAGAAAGAAAGGAAGAAAGGAAGGAAGGAAGAAAGGAGGGAGGGAGGGAGGGAGGGAGGGAGGGAGGGAGGGAGGGAGGGAAAAAGGGAGGGAGGGAGGGAGGGAAAAAGGGAGGGAGGGAGGAAGGAATGAAGGAAGGGAGGAAGGAAAGAAGGAAGAAAGGAAGGAAGGAAGGAAGGAAGGAAGGAAGGAAGAAAGGAAGGAAAGAACTGAACTTGATGTACTGAGAATGAAAGCAGAGAGGTGATAGTGGTCTGAGGCAGATGGCAAAAGGGGAAATGTACAAAATATTGGGATTGGATGGTCCCTGAGGACAGAGGATAAAGGATTCACTGTAGAACTATGATGGCTGCGGAGCAGAGATGGCAGAGGAATCTTATTCATGGTAAATTCTATTTCTGGGAAAAGTTCCTTTTTTCCAGATATGTTTGCAGTCTCAAGGCTTGTATGTATCTATATGAATGGTCACAAACTCAACATATTTTTAATTTTCACTTATCACTATGAATTAGAAGTGGATTTTAGCAATTAAGAATCATGTGGTCCTGCATGATATTGTGATGACAGAGAAGAAGCATTTAAAAACTGAAAGATAACTTTAATTGGACTTTTTTGTTCTTTTTAAATATGTTTTTTAAAAAAGAATTAAACAAATTTTGCATATCTAAGTCAATTTTGCAAGAGGAAATATTTGATGCTATAGAAGGTACTTATTTGCATGTTAGTTGAATTAAACCCAGAACCTCACATGTGATGTGGAAGTATTTCCCCATAGTGCTGATTCCTCAACTCCAGGGTAATTTCATTGAGCAAAATTTTGAAATAACTAAGTGCACATAGACTGTAAATTCAAATCACATTCATCATGTAATTTCTACTGCTCAGCCAAATGAAAGTATTTAAAGTAAAAAAGAAATTGACTTGATAAAGCAGAGAGACAAAATATATGATTTAAAAATAGATGTCTATTGTTTGAATGTAATGCAGTTAAGATGACAGTATGGCTAGCTTAACTTTAAAAAGGTTCTTTCCCAGAGCACTTTGCATTGGGGAATTTTGAAATAAAAAACATAGAGAAACTATTGATATTTAATCAAGCATTTTTATTTTAGAGTTACATATCTGAAAACTGGATTTTGAAATACCAAGGGATACTAGATCTCTCTTTACTGAGGGATTTGTATGTTGAGACTTTTTAATATAAAGGATTAGTCGAGCCTACGAAAGAAGCATTTGAAGAAAAATAATTTTATTGCTATTTGATCTTAGCGACACAATTTTGTACCTGCAAAACACCTCCTCTAAGTCTATTCCTTTGTGGCATTTTCTAAATATGAACTAATGAGTGTGCCTGAATTCAAATCCAGGCTCAGCCTCCTTGTTAGTCCAGGGACTATAGTTTCCGTGTATTGTGCTGAAGTTATTAAAAATATGCCATAAGATTTTTTTCAAGGGTCAAAAGAATGAGGAATCATAAAGATTATGCTTGGGACATCATGAATGTCCATTCAATAAACTTCAGTGGTTGTTGAAAGTTCTATTAGTAATTCATTTCCTTTGTCTTTGATAGAAACTTGGAATGCTGTAGGCTAAAAACTAGGTAACCTGGATAGCATCTGCTACACATCAACTTATTGCTTTACCAAGATTTCTATGATCTTCCATCTGGTTTCCTATGGATTTCCCAAACATGCATATTGCTTCACATCTTAAAGCCAACTCGCTATGTATCTATAATGCATATATTTATTTATACATCCATGTATCTATCTATCTATCTATCTATCTATCTATCTATCTATCTATCTATCTATCTATCTATCTATCTGTCTGTCTGTCTGTCTGTCTGTCTGTCTGTCTGTCTGTCTGTCTGTCTGTCTGTCTGTCTGTCTACCTATCTACTGTAGTAGCTCTTCCTTCCTCTGGGGATCCTTTTTGAGAATTCTAGATGCCTATTTCTCATAGTCCTTCAATTTCAGATGAAATGTCATTTGCTCAGAGAAACATTCATGACTCCTGAACTAAAGTCAATAACCAACCATTTTCTCTACCTTATTCTATTTTACTCTCAAAATATATATGACCTTTTGAAAACTGTTTGTACTGATTTATTTTTATTTCTGTCTCTCCTCATTAATTTGAAAGACACTCTGTTCATAGTAGCATGAACAGTGTCCATGTAAATAGGTAATAAATATTTGTTGAGTGAGTAAGCAAACAAATTAAAACTCTAGACTAAATAGAGTGGCCTTTGTCTATAATCCCGGCATTTGGGAAGCAGAACTAGGGAGAACATTTTAAATTCTAACTCAGTCTTCTCTACAATGCAAGAAAGATCCTATATAAATAAACCAAAATAAATCAAATCAAATGAAAATCATCAAAATTTCCATTTCCCTAGTTTGAGATTCTGAGTCAAACTTTTGCATAATTAACTTGTCATCTTACCATCTAACAACATTGTCCCATGCAAAAACATTGCTTAGACAATTCTATAAACCTAATAATAATGCACAGTTGCAATGAAACTTATGATCAGAACCCAGTCCATACTACAAGAACACTTTGATGCTCAGCATTTCATTATTCTAAATGTTTAGACAAATTCTCAAGTGAGGTTCAGGCTAATAGTTCTAAAATTCAATAAAGTAGTCTGTCCATGTAGTACCAAAAGAAAGGTAAACAAAGTTCAGGGATGCAAACATGTGCTCCTAATAACATGCATCAAATTCCCAACCTTATCAAAAATATCTTTCATTTTTTGTTGAGAACAAGTGGGCTGAAGATTTCAATTTAGAAAGAATAGTACAGATGAGCTATATTTGCAATCATCAGCAGATGATTTGAGAAAAAAATTGTTTTCAGTCATATCACCCTGAATGTGCCCATACTTCACAAGAAGCAATATCAATACCAAAGTTCTCATTAAGCATTAGAAAAACTCCCTTAGCTCCAAAGAGCAAATGTTAAACAAACTTTCTTTAAAACCTAATTCTCTTTCAAGTCCCATTGACATTAAAAACACAGTATCTCAGGAAAAGAGGGAGATAATGTTTCAGAATTTGCAAAGTTATGATTTCCTACTTCAAATGAAATCAACAAGAATGATTTTAGGCTTAATCTGAGTTCTCTGCACTTTCCATTTCCTGGAGAATAGAATAAATGGAATAGATTACAGTCTGTTTTCTCTGAACACAGGGAGCTGCGAGGCTGCATGCCTACTACTGCTACGTTAGATGGATAGTGACAGGTGTAATGTGTAGCACATCTCAGTAGAGGAGAGAATCTTCCCTTCAGTCTATGAAGGTGGAAAGCAATGAATTAGTAGATTGCCGAGAGGAACATGACACCAGCTGGAAGAGCAAAAACAGAGAATCCCAAATGCCTTTGTGGTTTACCAGTGATCATCTTTCAAGAGCTTCACGTGGAATGAGTGGAAAGGCTTCTGGTGAAAGGTGGCAAAGCAACACGAGATTTCACAAGCATTTCTGGGAAGATGCTGCAATCAAATATTCATGGTAGCCTCTTGTCTCTACGAGCTTGGTTGATGGAATAATAATGCCAATTCACCTGGCACCAAATGGCAGCTCCTTTCCCCTTTCCCCAGCTAATAAATCTTGGCTGTCAGTGATGGGAGCTGATGGGAAATGAGAGCCTTATTGAGCTGCCTCATGAACTGTAACTCATTTGTTCTCAGGACCCAGACTGACAGCCCTTGCCTTTTTCCCTTCCAGCAAAATTGAGCATAAATCACTTTATCACTTTTCCACATGACAGTTTATCAGAATTCTGGAATTCTATATGAAGTCAAAGAGACTGGTGATAGGAAATGAGACAAGTTTTATCCTGTAGCCAAAGAGAACTGCCCCTTCAAAGGCATTAGTGCTGCCTTGAAATTTCCATTGGGATTGAATTAAGTACAAGTGATCACTTCTTTGAAAGATAGCCCATCAGTTTTCTTTTTACACAAAATTTCTACATAAGGAGGAGGGAGGAGTTAAGAAAAATAATTGTGTCTTTATTAACCAGCTGGGGAAACCCGGTCCAGTCTAGTTTCATCCCCTGCTGCCCAAATTCAGTCTGGTGTCTTTATAATAAGAATGGTGAGTTTTAGGGGCCAATACTAAGCAGGTTTGCACCAAAGCCAATCTGCTGAACTAATTCACAATCGCCTCCAGAGTGATTTGACTACTGAAGAAATATTTTCCAAATGTACACATTTTTGTGAAAGCTAGCAATATAAAAACAGCTTCAATGAACAAATTGTGTAGAGCCGTGTAAAGTCACATATGTTGGGAAGATCTACTGAACACTACAATGGAAATGATCCTGAAGTTAGCTACCTGCACAGGAAGCATGGAACTTTCCATCTTTTCATAACGTGGTTCAGTCACTATCCTTGCGGTAGTCATTGAGGCCAAGGCATTGTAGGAAAAGTATTTCTTGATGGACAAAAGTAACTTATATTTTAACACATGAAGAGCAAATATACATAGAGTATACAAACAGACACTATCTTACTGTACTATCTTACTAAAAGGGAGGGAGAAGCCTCAGCAGATGATGGCAAAGAGAAGGAGAGCACTGGCATAAAGCATCTCTAGTCATATCAAAGAGCAATTATTTTCTCAAGTGCTTTTTAGTAAGTAATCCCAGTGACTGCATTTGGCTTTCATGGTTGATTTTGATTTTGCAGTGGAGTGATAGCAGTTTCGGTTATTTTTCTGAAGAAAGTGGAAAATAAGGCATAAATAGAAAGTCTACATGTGGGAATCTGGGCAGAGATATTGCAGCAAGTAAATAGAGAACAGGGACCAGAAAAAATCAGTTATCCCATCAAACAAGCCCCTGGATGCAAACCAGTTGGCAGTTTCTGTTTCCTAAGCAACCTTTACATGTGATCGAGTGTCAGCGTGAGCAGCTTTATCCCACTGCAATCATATGCACTTTATGAAATCTCTCTAGGCATTAGTCTCTAAAAATAGGCAATGAAAAAGTTATTATCTCATTCTAATTTATTGCCATTTTCACTCGATAAAGTTCCATTTAAATGTCTATGGAGGTCATGCACATTACTAAGACATGAGCAGATCTTGAAGCATCTCTGAGTCAGAGGGAAAATTCATGACACCTAAGGAACTGAAAGCTGCTGTGTGTGTGTGTGTGTGTGTGTGTGTGTGTGTGTGTGTGTGTGTGTGTGTGTTTTCACATGTTTTAGTGTGTGCTTGAAAACATGAGGTAGGTCTTTCAGTGCTGCTTTTTGTTTCTTACCACTTAAGGTATGACAAAAGCAATAGTCATTCTTGAAAGATTGCACACTTAGCCACTCTCTGAGAGTAATCCATGTAAGACTCAAGTGAAGATCACCTAACAGAGGTCATAAAACTTGCGGATAATAATAAACTGATTGATTTGGACATGGCTAAAATTTGGAAATTATGGATGGCTTGACACAAAACAACAACATATAGTGAAATTTGATGAATGTTCCTTGTGAGAATAGCTCCAGGATGGTCACACAAAGTTTTACTTTACATAATGGCTTGGGCAATTTTTTTAAGTTGTTATAACACACAAGAGAAGCTTTTTCACGCATCTAAATCCATCAATTCTCTGTTGTAAATTTCATCAAAGTATTATTTCAATAGTAGTTTTTTTACTAAAAATAATTGAAGTTGTAAATTTATTATTTTAGCTCTTGGGTTTTCACACTTTTTGAAATGCTTGCCTTTATTATAGAGTCCTCCCTTTTGAAATCACTTACATTTGTTTCCTTGAATTTTCTGTCGCCTCATTTCAGCTTCCTGAATTTAACACCTCTTTGACCTTCTTATTTCAATCAGATTATTTCTGCTTGGTCCCTGCTGCTGACTCTTTCTAATGCACTTCTTTTCAGTACTTTCAAGTGATTACAGAGCCAGATTTCCCAACAATCCAGAATTGGCCTAGGGGCATGAGGAGGCCTGGCAGCAAGGGCAGCGGTGGCTGCCAAGGACTAGCACGGTGAAGCAATGTCGATAACTGTGTCACCAGTGACCGCAATCAGCTTGTTAAATCCTCTGAAGTATCCTACTTGTTTTCTGTCACTTGGGATTCAAGGTGCTCCTTTTGTTCATTTATTTCTATAGTGAATCATTCCACAAATCTACAAGGTACACCAATGACTATGTTAGCACTGATGGTACAAAGAACTATAAAATGAGATTGCTGTCTTGAATCTCTCCCATTGGAAAGAGGAACTATCCATGATTTTGAAGAGTTGATATGTGGCTGGCCACAAAAGAATCATGCATGAGGTGTCACTCAGAAGAAAGATACCCTATGTCAGTGTGTGCTGTAAGTGAGACTCGTGAGGATATACTTCCTCTTCCTGTGAATGATGCCTGGCTACTAACTGAAACTATTGTTGTGCTCCAGGCAGCTTACCAAATTTACAAACATAATTCATTTGAAGTTAAAATGCAATTACAAGAGTATGCTGTTTACTTTGGACAATCATCCAATTCTACATTTGTGGGACAGAAATTCAAAGAGAGAAATACATAGGATCACATGAATGGAAAAAGATTAATGTCAGAGTTCATATTCAAGAAAGGTTAACTTGTTCCTTCCATTGACAAACACTACAGTGTTTCTGACAAGCAGAAGATATGAGAAGACAGAGCTCAATCTTATGAGAAGAGGTAGTTTAGTGACGAATAATAAGAGCCTTACATGTATGAATAGTCTCTTCTTTCAAATATATGCACATTCACACATGTGCACTGACATAAGCATTTAGCCTTGAAGCGTTATGTAGTATTAACATTCATTTGGTGGGCTGGTAGCATGGCTCAGGAGTTAAGACTCTGCCTTGAAAACAAAAGGTACTTAGTTTGGATCCAAGGTCCCATGTAAAAACGCAGGCAGAACTGGTGACTGCAATCCAGGATGACTCTAGAAGTCACTCTTGGCCACAGTGGCACCCTGAAAAACACACACACACACACACACACACACACACACACACACACACACACGTGCGCGCACACACACAAACAAATTTAAAAGCATAAATATAAAATTCATTTGGTAATTCCAAAGCTTTACTCAGGTCAAACAACCTTATTTCTAATCCTGGAAAAGATATATCTTCTTTCTGTCTCTTTCACACACAGAATATTATTTTTGTCCTTAAATATTTCCTAAGACTTCCTGAGAATACCTTCAGAATGATTGACTGAGCCTATACTCACAAAGGATTTCATAATAGCCTGACTCCTTTGCTCACTGCTGCAGCTTTTACTTATGTTGCCCTCACTGACAAATGAGAATCATCAACTCCTAACTTATTTATAAAATTCTTTTATATATTTGCAGGAGAGCTCAGGGAGCAATTCAAACAGAAATGCAGCTGCTTTCAGTCGCACTAAAAAAAAAAAAAAACAAGCTTCCTTAGCCTGTTTTTCTGAATATGGCATTGCTGTCCAGTGGCACTGTTAATCAAGAGATGTATGCATCATGGGAAAATCCCAGTTATTGCCAGAAATCTAGAGTTGGGGAGCAACTTGCATTCAGCTCTTGGGTAGTGTTTTATGTTAGACGCGCTCTACCCATGAAAACTGATATCATGAACCTAGTTTTTGGTATTTAGGAGATAGCAGGATAAAATCTCCAGAATGAAAGATCCTTAAAAATAACAAAATGTCTGAGAAATAACTAGCTATTGAAAGGCGGACCCATCACTTGCAAAGATATATGGAAACATTCTGTTGAGCTAAAGAGTTCTATAATGGCAGAGAGTGTAGACAGAAAGTCAATGAGAAACCATAGAATTGTCTTTAGAAGGATTTGAAAACTCTGCCTTTGATATTCCATTTCCTCAACACAATCTCTAAAAACATGTCATTGTAAATAGAATCTTAAATTAGGGACATTTACCTATACCAAACATATGTACTTTTAGTACCAGAATGGATTCCTTTCCATTTTTTTTCATAGCATTGGGAAAAGAAATAAATTAGACTGAATAAGAAAATTGTAGTCTCCAAGAGCACAGTAAACATGTTTTCTCTTCCTGACTTCAAACACCTTTAGAAGCTTCCAGAATTCATCTCATTTAACATAAGAGTATAATAACAATACTATGCTGTGTACTTATCATTATCCAAATTAATAAGTAAAGAAGCAAAGAGAAGCAGATTCAATAACTTACTGAAAATTCAGAGAGTTTAGTAACATACAAGAATGTGGCTAATTTAGGTTTCATTTTATGAAAACAAATTTTCAGAATATAATTAGCATAGAGAATACTGTTCATATATAAAGTACACAATGATCAATATATGAAAGTGTGATATAATTATCAGAATTCAGATATAATAATATGATAATTCATATTCTGTGTATCAAAAATTATTGTTAATGCGAAATATTGCCCAATACTATGAATATATATATGTTTATTTACTTATCTATTCATTTATTTATTTTTTTTATTATTATTTATTCAGCTGTGTGCATGTGTGTATGTATGTGCGTGTGTGCGTGTGTGTCTGTGTATGTGTATGTGTAGAACCACGGACGAATTTCGAAACCACCATGGACCGCCTCCACCTCCTTCTGCCCCGGGATTCATAGGCTCCGCCCTACCAGGACCAGAAGCGCAGGCCGCCCCGCTTCTGCCTGGCGTCTATACGTGGGATCTGGGATCTGAACTCAGGACCTTCCGCCTGCAAGGCGGAGGCTTAACCCCTGAGCCACCTCTCCAGCCCCCTTATCTATTCATTTATTGATGATCAGTATAGTTGTTTTCTGCTTTTGGCCCTATGAATATCCCACTATTAAGGTCATTGAAAATTTTTGTGGCACACATTCATCTCTCCTGTTTAACCATCTAGCTATACAGTAGCCACAAAAATCACAAGGTACATATTAAACTTTTTAAAAGAAATGATTTTTGTATTCACTGCCTTTATTATATTTTGATTAATTTTATGGAACCAAAAATGGATTATCTAATGTGATCCAATCATGGAATGATTGGTTATCTCCATAACAATCTCCGCCATTGTTGCACATTTGCCTTGAAGATTGGTACTGCAGGGTTCAGAGTTGGGTCTTCTGAGGTCTTCACTAACCATTTGTGATGATTCCAGAGTGTACATTTCAGTTCTGTGACTTCCGCCAACATTTAGTGTAGTTGTTTTTGCCTCTTCTTTTTAGTCAGGTTATAGGTTCTTTACTGTGATTTCAATTGCACTTTTCCTAATACTAATTCAGATATTTCCACTTATTTATTTATGGCAGACAAACTGTTTAAATCTTTTCCCAATGATATTTTTATTTTTGTTTAAACTATTGAATCTTGCTCTTTTTGACACATAGCTTCAGTCTGTAGCCCAAACTACCTACACTTCAAATCATAATTCTCTTGTCTTGGCTTTCTAAGAGCTAAGATACCATATGTTCACCATCAAACCAAAGTAATTCTTGAGTTCTCAGGGTTCTTAATTACTCTAGGTATATAAGCTATGTGACTGGCAGATACTCCCATCATGTAGATAGTATTTTAACTTCCTTTTTTAAAATCTTTTAAAATTTATTTATTCAATTGTGCGTGTGTGCATGTGTGTGTGTGTGTGTGTGTGTGTGTAGAACCACAGGCGAATTCAGGAACCACCATGGACTGCCTCTACTTCCTCCTTGTTTACTCTGCCTTAGGATTCACAGGCCCCACCCTACCAGGATCAGAAATGTAGGCCGCCCCCGAGTCTGTCCGGGAGAACTTTGGGTCTAGGATCCGAACTCAGGACCTTCTGCTTGCAAGGCAGAGGCTTAAACCCTGAGCCACCTCTCCAGCTGCAATAGTATTTTTAACTTCCTAATAGTATCTTTGAAGTACTCAAATTAGTTAAAAAGTCATATTTTAATTTACTGTTTAAAAGCCATTTTTTTCAATTCCTTGTAAATGTAAGTCATATTTTTAGTGAATTAGTAAAAATACTTTTCCTAATTTAACATGGCAAAGATATTCTACCATATATTCATCTATAAATTTAATTGTATAAGGGTTATTTTCAAGAACTATAATTCATGTTGGGATAATCTATTTTTGTTCAAAGTATGAGAGGCAGTTTCATTGATTTTGAATTCTTGTTTTCCAATTATACCAGCATTTTTTGTTACAAAATAATTCTTTCCCACTAAATTTTGGATAAATGTTGGTTTTTTAAAATTTATTCATGTATATGTTGGAGATTATGATAGACTCTTCTGTCTTAAAGATCTATGTTAATGTCAGAAATAAAATCATTCTTGATACTTGCAGCTTTAGAGTAATTATTATTAAAAGCATTCAATTCTATTCTCAAATGTGTACATTTTAATCTAGATGCTTTGCATTTCTATAGGAATTTTTAACCATTTTACTTTTTGAGCCAGGGAGAAAAGGAAGGGAGAGGAAGAGAGAGAGAGAGAGAGAGAGAGAGAGAGAGAGAGAGAGAGAGAGAGAGAGAGAGAGAGAGAGAGAGAGAGAGAGATTACATGTGTTCTATATAAAGGTCAGAGGCCAATATTCACAATTCAGTTCACTCTTACCACCATGTAGGCTTCCAGAGATCAAACTCAAATCACCAGGTCTGTGAGCTGGTGCATTGCCAGCTGAGCTATCTTGGCATCCTACTTATATACTTCAAAAGCAGTTTATTGGGTTGGAGAGATGGCCCAGGTGTTAAGACTATGCCTTGCAAGCAGAACTTGAGTCCTTCTTATGTCCAGATCCCATGTAAAACACCCAATGAAATGACTGCAGCTTATCTTCCAGCTCTGGAAGATGGGGCCTGGGAAATCCTAAAGGAAAGCAAAAGAGGTAGGAGCAATCCAGGATCCCAAAGTCACCCTTGATCCTCTACAGGGCTGCTTAGTACACTGTGAGACACAGAGGCAAACACACTAAAACATGCGAAAAAGAAAAAAAAAGTTTGTCAATTATGTTAATAATCTCCTAATGAGTCTACTGAAATTATGGTGAATCTGCAGATAAAATACAGGAAAATTAACATTTAGACTATTATGTCTACTGAATATTGAACTCAAAATTTATCTTTATATTTACAGCACAAATTTTGATGTACTTTTTGACATTTTTATTAAGTATTTCATGTATTATAATTTAAAGTTTATCCTGTAAAGTGAGACCCTATTTCATTAGATTTTTATTTTTCCATAGATAATTCCAAATGAATGGTGGGCTTACCATTTCAATTTTTATGCCTCTGTATACAAGGTAACATTAAGTCTCAAAATATACAAATGTGATTGATTCACCTTGTATAAGTTATATTGAACCAAAGTCATTGTGTATCTCCTAATAAACATTGCCATTCATGTCTTGGCTGTTCACTCTGCTACAAAAATATAAGTCATTCTTATGTCCTGCTACCTGACAAGAAATAACCATTATCATAATTTGCACATATTAACATGTTTATTTTATTTTCTTCAAACTGGGAGTCATTAAATCAGCTTGCTTAATTATTCTACTTACAACTAATACTGTAATGGTTAGTTGTGACAGTACTACATACATGTACCTTGCTCTGAATTCCAGTTATTAAGTAGCTATTCTTCGAAATTAGCATGTTATAAGACATAGTTTTATTATAGTTCTTATTTTTGAGAAACAGTCTTACTATACAGTCATTGGCCTTAAACAAGAGTTCCTCCTGCCCGTATTGGCATGTACTCACATGACCAGCTCTTACTGTTCTGTTTTAAAATCACTATCACATACATACAAAGTATGTTGCTTGAGTTTCTGCTATTTAGATCTAGTTTTATTGTTCACAAGGTTTATAGCATGTAACCCTTAAAATGCATTTAATAGCCTTAACTGTGTCAATGAGTATCAAGATATTTTATAATTTGTCTTGATAAATATTCTACATACCTATAAGCCCAATATGTATGTTTCAATTGCTGGTTGTATTACATAAATACCAGTTTGTATAAAGTGATACAAGTGTTCCTTCACATTTTTCATGTAATTACTAAAATTATGGCTTTTATTAAAGAAAATATTGAAATATGGGACAATTTTCATGACTCGAATTTTCTGCTTGAAATTTGTTAGTTTTTTGCTTTGATATTAATTTGAAGTATGTCTACTGTTATGTAAACATTTTTGATTTTATGCCCTTACCATGAAGTGACCCTCTTCATTTCTGGCAATATAGTTTATATTGCTCTGAAATACACTTTGATAGGTATTAGAATAGTCTATTGCCTTCATTTTAAAGCATGGGTTTTTTAGTTATTACATTTAGTGTATTTCAATTGTTTATTAACTGTATTTTGTGTGTATTTATGTATGTGTATATATATGTATATATATATATATATACACACACATATATATATGTTTTGTGTGTACAAGGAACTCTAGGGTGTGTGTTCTTGTGAAGACCCATAGGTTACTTTCCAGAAATCATCCTGAATGGATTGCTCTACTTTCTTATTGTTTGCTCTGGGGTTTCCTAAACTCTGCTTTCCAAGGCCAAAAATATAGTGCACTGCCTTATCCACCAGTCATTTTTACATGGGACCTAAGGATCCCACATAACTCAGGTTCCTTTGCTTGTGAGACAGACTTCAGCCCTTTAGCCTCTGCCCAGCTCAACATTTAAATTTTAATGACATTGTTTTACCTCATACACACTGCACAACTTTTTACTGGGTAACTTCTTACTCTTTTGTGGAATAAATGAAAATTTTAATTTCTAATATGATCTAAAAAATGTTGCTGTTATTTGTGTGTTCCACACTCAAAGGTTTTGATAAAGGTTTTAAAAAATAAGAAAACCTTTATGTTTCCCCACGTAGGCCCTGATGTTCTTTAGTCCTTCATGGTACTCCACATTTCTGTTTTCTGAATTTTTGTTCTGTATGAAGTGCATCTTTAAAGATTTCTTAATCTTTATGCATAACAAGTAATTAATGATCTTAGGGCTTAATTTTAAACAAAACCTTTCATTTTGAAAGGCATTTTCAATGGGTGAAAATTTAAATTGACAAATTATTTTCTTCTACAGTTTGTAAATGTTATTAACCCACAGTCTCGTTTTCATTTTTTTTCTAGTGAGAAATCTGTAATCAGATTTTGTTCCTCTATATGCAAAGTATCCTTCAGAGATGCCTGCTTTTATCCTGCTCCTTCAATTGACTTTCAATACAATTTTTAAACAATCAAATTTGATAAGATTTTTGTTCCTGGGATGGAGAGATGGCTCAGAGGTTAAGACTCTGCCTCACAAGCAGAAGTTACTGAGTCTGGATACTAAGTCCCATGTAAATAAAAACACTAGGCACTTGGGGCCCTGGTGGGTGTAGCCTGGGAAATCCAAGAGAAACAAGCAAAAAGAAGGTAGAAGCAATCTAGGATGACTCCCAAAGAAGTCACTTTTGGTCTTCCACAGGGACATAGTGCCCTCTGATACACACACAGACATACACACAGACAGACAGACAGACAGACAGACAGACAGACAGACACACACACACACACACACACACACACACACACACACACACACACACATACACACACGCACAAGCAAAATATGTAAAGTTTAAAAAAATGTTCCTAAAAAACCTTCTACCATGGTTTTTCAAATATTCTGAGTTTCTCCTCTTTTCTCCTTTAGATACATTTCTGGCATATAAGATTATCTGCTTGAAAGTGTTCCTAGTGCTCTTTGTGTCTTTGGTCCTCTTAAGTCTCTTTTTATGTGTTGTTACTGGAAATGGATTCCGTTGCTATCTCTTCTCATTCATTGTTAGTGTAAGATATACACATACTTACATATTTAACTTGCCATTGTTGCTTTCATTTCTGAAAGCTGAATTCAGCTGTATAATTTTATTTCCTTTTAGCTTTCTTCCTGTTTCTTCACAATAGAATTTCAGTTGCAGTAAATGTCTCTATTTCCCTTTTGGCAACTACACCATCTCCTTAATTTTTATGCTACTTTAACTGTATTTTGTTTTCTTATGACTCACATTTTCCCACACCTTTGAATGAATAATTCCGAACATTATGTGTGACATTTTGTGTGATTCCTCTTTTGTAAGCTGATAAATATATTTGCATTTTATTTTGGGCACGGTTAGTTTGCTTGTGCATCATTGAATGATTCAGTTCTGTGGCAGGTAAAATTGAGTTCTTATTTTAAAACTATATTATGTCACTATTAAGGTAGAAGCTTTTTATATGCTACTCTGTGATGTGAGAGTTCTGCCAGCATATCATGCTAAACAAAAGTATATCTTCAATTCTGTATGGACTCCAGACATTAGTGTGTCTCAAGATTAACATGTTTCTCTTCCTAGTGTCTGATAATTTTCTAACACACATACACTAATCACTACTCAGGTTCATATTTTCAGTTGTCCTTTCTTAAATGCTTTTTGGTTTTTGCAAGACTCCTCTCTTTGTATTCAACAAGGAAATTTTTAGTTGCTCTTGTAGCCTCTTGTAGACTCTCAGGTCCACTTCTTCAGTTCAGCAAGACCACAGAACTCATTCATCTATCTATGCTTGAATGAGTAAACTTGTTTCTTTATGTTTTTTTTGACCAGAAATAAAAGTGTCCTATGGCATTTTTCAATATAGTTATAATTTTCTAATGTCTAGGAAAAAACTGACTGGATCTATCTATACTTTTATCTATATCTATAAACTATACGATTTATATAACATTGTATTCATCACAGTAAAATTCTGCAGAATATATACACATATTATAAAATATACAAAGATAAAAAAATCTATGAATAAATCCATACATAAACAGCAGAAGGATAAAGTACAACCAAGATGAGATGGATAATGAATGCCTGAGACAAGGAAAAATCTAACGGTTTGTATAGAAAACTGTTTGTTCTTGTTATCATTGATCTAATATGCTATATTCAAATTAGCAATATAAAACCACAATAATCGTATTCCATAATCTCTTACAGTTTCTGTGCTTGAGAAATTCAATAAAGTATTAATCACAAGGTTTTAATTCTAATGCTGTGGTTAGAACATATAGAGGCTGAAGAAGAATGGGATGGCTAAGTCTCTTTTTAATAAATGTTGGGTTCCCTCATATGGTTGGTCCACAGAAGCTCTTTCGAACTTTTGAATACCGTGACAGTACTAAGTAAATGAGATGTGCTGAATTCTGAGCAACAGGGTCAGACCGATTTATTCCATGCAACAACATAAAAAGCATGCTACCCTTTGTGACCTGGTTTTGAAAGCCTCACACTTCTACTATACTTAACTTATTACAATAGCCATCATAGGTCCCCACAGAGGTGCAGAGCCCACATCTCCATACAACAAATATAAACTTATTTTGTAAAAGGGACAAATGGGTTGGAATATATTATTGCAACAATATTTGGAAAGTATTAGGTCCAAATGTCATTAGTTCCAGAAAATGAAAACATTTAACACAGGAATAAAAAGTTCATGGTGCTAATTACTACAGAGGGCCTGCTTTGCATGGGCACTGAAAACATGACTATGTGGCTCACTACTAAAATGCATTGTCATATTTGACTTCCACATTTCTATTTTGTAAGTGATATGTGAGTCAAAATAAATGAAGACCAAAAAGCTGAAAACAGAAATATGTATGAAAAATTATGACATGTCAAAATTGTTTCTAATAGAATTTTCTCTTCTCCATATCTCCTCCAACACATGGTGTCATTTTACATTTTCGTAGAAGCTCTCCTAACAGTTATTAGATGACAGAGCATTGTAATTTTGGCATGCATTTTCTTTATTAGTTATCTTTAACACCTGTCAAATATCTGTACTTTTGTTGGAATTTAGTTTACTATACAGAAGTGAATTTACTTCTGGTGCTTCTACTTTAGAAACTTAAGTTAGTGTAAACACATGAAGATACATGGACGTTTGTTAAAAAATCAAATGTGTAACTCTCACAACTTCCATAGTTTTATTATGACACCTATTCATGCATTTCTTCTCTTGTTGTGATAAAATACCTCGGACAATAACATAAGGGAGAAAAGGTTACTTTTGTATAATTATTTTAGTCACTATAACAAGAATAAAATAAAACTTAATTGTTTGTATTGCTTAATCTCTGAGTGCCTTCATCAAAGCCCACATGGTCATTCGTACCTGGAAATCAATCTCAGTAACAGAAATGTTTACACTGCTATATTTGAAACATACATTTAAATACAATGATGTTCTTGACTAGTGTGAAAAATTCTTTTTTCTCCTCTTTATCTTGGGGATTATTTATTATTTTGAAAATGATTTTCTTTTGTCTATCATGTATTGAACATTTGGGAATTTAATAAACCATTAAAATAGGATCCTGAGGAACTCATAACAAATACCAAAGTGCCCCCTCAGTGTTTTGCACAGCACTGTTACATCACAGCTCAGTGCGTTCTAACCCTGCTGAGTTTAGCAAAATTGTTGGAATTCTTGGTGCAGGTTGCAATGAGTGGATGCTCTCCTGGTAAGCATTTTCTGTCATTGCTTTGGGTTTTGTTTTCCTTTGCAAGAAATGCCATAGACAAAAATTCATTCAAGCACTGGTAAGTATAAATAACTTACCCCCAAGCCAAATTTTAAGTATGATAATCATGTTTATAAATTCAAAGCCAAAACTATAATAAAATAACTTTTGTGTTTCTGAGAAAGGGAATGACAATAAGTTTTAAAAGGTAGAAAGATTATTAGCTATACAAGGAAATGTAAATTAACTATACTTAAGAGATTATAAAGGCAGAGAAAATGTTTTAACCTCAAATAGTCCTTTTTTATAGATATTCCATGATTCTATAGTATTTCTATTTTGGATCCTAAAAGTACAGGGATTATTTGTTACCTGCTTTATAATTTTGTGAAATAATATAAGAGAGCTCATAAAGGAAGTAATCATTAATATACACTACTCTGCCACCATTGTAGAAAAAGTAAAGTGTGAATGAATCTTAGGCTAAACAAGAGAAACGAAGCAAACCAACTAGTATTGAAACACATTAACATATTTTCTATTTGATGCTGACTTAAAACTACCAATCAGATCACACCTTTGATTTTATGATCATTCTCTGAGCTACTTCAATTCAATCCTTTCTTTGTGTTTCCCACATTTCATTTATTTAAAAAGATAATCATAATTCAATAGCATACTCATAGCCAGAAACTGTGAAATTGATTGAGATTTTGGTGGAGTGGGCTTAAAACAAACAAACAAACAAAAATCAAACCACAAGATTTACTTGTTTTTGTATTTTATAAAATATTCTGTAATGCTATAATTTCCTTCCCGTTTGCATGAAGTGTATTTTATATCTTTTAAAATAATAACAAAAAGCATCCAAATGTAAGATATTAACCCCCAAATGTCTGGTCATGCCTCTTAATTACTTTGAACAACAGGCAGCTGATAAGTATCAGATGTTGTAGGAAAGGCTCACTCACTCACCTCTCCTCCTTAAAAACAGAGGGAATACAAGTTTCCCATGAGCAAAAGCGCTTTCCTATGTTAGGAAGAGCAGAATATTCTCTGCTTGGAGATAGAGCTAATGTAAGGATGAATGCAAGCAAACCTTACTGCAATAACCTTTATCTTCAATTAGCTACATCCTCAAATTTCCTAGTCACTTTTTATTCCCATTTACCATTATTTTCTAGAGATCAAGTCCCCTTTACTCTATTCACATCTCAGCACCTTATTGCTTTTTATTAAAATGGTATGCAATTTCAATGTCTGGTTTTTCCTTGATTATTTCTTTCTTTCCTCTAAAATCTCTATATACACATAAAACTAAAATATTGTCTCAGAACCTAGGAGGTTGCCATGTGAGTACACAGTTATATATATATACAAAATTAAAATACATTATAATATTTTTAGTGTTTCACACATAAATATAACTGGAGCATGAATCATGTATCAGTAAGTATACCACTGAATAAAGCATTTTCCATTTCCTCTCCATCAGCATTGATCTTCATTCGTCTTTCAGGGATGTGTGGGGCCTCTTGAGATCTTTCTTCTTCAATGGTGAAGTATTCATAGGAACTTGCCTGTGCAGGTTTTATAAAAATAA
Organism: Typhlomys cinereus; assembly: GCA_023101885.1. NCBI lineage: Eukaryota > Metazoa > Chordata > Mammalia > Rodentia > Platacanthomyidae > Typhlomys > Typhlomys cinereus. The sequence goes on along the minus strand of JALPQD010000359.1, from coordinate 2,003,516 downwards.
TAGATGCAAGAATCCTGTACTGTCCAGAAAATGGTGTCTGGACATACCCCTTTCCAACTTCAGTCTTACTGTTCCCTCTTCCACAAATGTTCTCTGAGTTTATAATTTACTAAGCCAGCTTTCCCTGTGTTATTCACCTTCTCAGAGACTAGTTCCCCCCAACATGGGCTGTGTCTTCTCTATTTGTTGGACAATTTCAGACAGGCTTACTCAGAGGGCCTACAGCTATATGGTTTACGTTTATGTTTATGGCCTATAGCTATATGGGTTCATTCCTCCTTCCTGAATCTGTTAGTTGTGCATTGTTAACAGTACTTTAAAGGATTCCATGGATTTCCTCTCATTTTGTAGATAACTATTGGCCAAATAAGTCCAATGTGTGTTTAGTGCCAATAACCATCTCTGTTGTGGCTTTATGATTGCCAGGGACATGTTTTCAGAGGATGGCGCTTCATAACTATTTCCGTGTTTTCTGTGCAGAGGACCTTAGTTAAACCCGGTTGAACAAAAACACACACACACAAAAAGACATGAATATGGGAGGAAGCCTTGTAGGGAAGGAAACAGGCAGGGAAAAGAGGGGAGAGAGAGAAAGGAAAGAAAAGGTAAGAGGTAAAAAGAAATTGACTAAGTGTATGAAATTGACTAAGAACAAAACATCAATAAAGTGGAAAAAATATTAAAACCACATAAATCATGTTTTTGTCTTGTTGCTTTGTCTCTTGTCTGTCTAATTCACAGACCCTGGCCACAGAACTCAAGAGGTAGAGAAAATATCTTTTTCTTTTTTTTTTTTTTTTACACTTATTCTGTGTCAAGATTTGATTTGATCATAGTTCATTTCAGTCATTATGCAATGAACAATCCTGTTTGACATGACTACTCTTAGCACTTAATCTTTGATGTACCATCTCCAACTTTGTAATTAGAAAAATGCCTTCTAATTACACATTAGACAGTATGCACTAATAGATTACTCTTATATCTAACCTTATACATCAAGGAATGAAAGATTCGCATGTGGAAGGTGACCAATGACCCTGCACATGTTGTGAACTCACCCTGATTTCCCATAGTACATCTTAACACCTGATGTGCATTAGGATATGGAATCACAAGTGACGGGCATGTGTTTTAGTTTTATTACATATTGTTGCAACAAAGTATCTGGTCCAAATAGCTTATGGAAGAAGTGTTTAATTTGTTCTGAATTCTGGTTTGCAGTCCAACATCGCCAGTAAGTTATAGTGGCAGGAACTTGAAGGAGCTGATCATGACACATTCACAGAAAGACATGAAAGCAATTTGCCTGCCTGTTGCTGATAACTTCTTGACCAAGTGGATTAAGGAGTGACAAAGGGTTTTATTCTGGCTTCTATTTGTCATGTTATGGTCTTTAATCTACCTTAGTAAGAGAGCTCAAACCACAACAGGAGGCTGAGGTAAACTGGTCACAGCATATCCACAACCACTACAAGAAGGAAAAATGTTGCTTATCAGGCAGGATGTCTGTCCACGTATGGCCAGTCACTCACTGAACCAGTTAAGTAAGTTTGCCACTGGGTTCATGCTCATGAATTTCACTGTTATTCCGAGACTAGTTCTAGTACTAAGCGTTTCAACAGTCCCAGTGTGGTGCTGAAGAATGGAAAACTTTACTAAGCCAGCTCTCCCTGTGTTAGTCACCTGTGCAGAGACTGTTTCTCCCAATGTGGGCTGTGTCTTCTCTATTTGTTAGACAATTTCATGCAGGCTTGCTCAGCTGCTTCTTCACAATTAGTGCCCAGAGCTTGAGCCATCAATTGTTGACACCCATATCTAATGATTACACTGGTTTTCTCTATCTCTTTATGCCTCAGACCATCTGTTTAGGAAATGATTCCACCAATAATAATTGAGTATTCCCATATCAATTATACATTCAAGACAACATCTTAAGGGCATTCCTGGAAGCCGCCTTTAAGAATCCCTGTGAAGTGAGTCTGGAGGCCTGTCTTCAAGCTGCCACGTTAACAAGACCAACCATTGCAACCAAAATAGCAACCATTTACAGTAAAGACTTAAAGTTACAGAGATAGATGAAGCTATCAACATAAAGATTTTAGTTGAAAACACTGTTGTGTACAGATGACATCCAAAGAGATGTCTCAGGAGAAGTGCTTTCATGTGAACCAAATGTGGATAAAATTAGAAGTCACGTGCATGTTTATTCCTCACAAATGCCATATTTGGAACATCATTAACCCACATATTTAGAAGTAAAAACAATATCCTTCTTCCATAATTTCGAGGGCAGTAAGTTTTTTAAAAAGTATTTTATTTATTGGGGGCTGGAGAGGTGGCTCAGGGGTTAAGCTTCTGCCTTGCAGGCAGAAGGTCTTGAATTCAGATCCTAGACCCCACTTATAGGCGCCGGGCAGAAACAGGGGTGGCCTGCGTTTCTGGTCCTGGTAGGGCAAAGCCTGTGAATCCTGGGGCAGAGTAAACAAGGAGGAGGTGGAGGCAGTCCATGGTGGTTCCCAAATTTGCCAGTGGTTCTACACACACACACATGCATACACATACATACATGCACACATGCACACACACACATACACACACAATTGAATACATAATAATACAAATATTTTTATTTAGTGTGTGTGTGTGTGTGTGTGTGTGTGTGTGTGTCAGAGGGCACTGGATGTCCCTGTGAAGGTTCAAGAATGACTTCAGGAATCATCCTGGATTGCTTCTACCTGAGGGCGGTAAGTTTTAATATTATTTTTGATCATTGTACTTTGGGTTGAGCTGAATTAAAAAGACCTTCAGGAGTAAAATGAACTAGCAGAAATAGAAAGAAATAAGCAAATTCAAACTTGTCCGAAAGGAAACTCAAATGAATTAATATTTCTTGGCGCTTTAGCTATGGAGAAGTCACACAGATAATGATTTTATGATGAATCAAAATGTTATGATGCCCAAGTCACACTTGATGAACCAATAATTTGACTGCACTATATTTAGGAGTATAGGTGAAAGGGGATTGGCAGGATCAGGGATGATTCAAAGGTACCCACATCACCTGAAAGCTACCCCAGCTTAGTTAAGACTCCAGATATTATAACTTAAAAGCTCTCTTGCTACATGATTTGCTTATTGGAGAGTCTCCCCCAGACTGTGGGCTCTTCCTAGTCCCTTCTAGATTGCAGGGTTTATAGGAGAGTTTTGTTCTTTTCTGATTTTTGTTTTGTTTTGTTTTTTAATTTGAGAAGGGTACACCAACACCAGGAATTCTGTTAGTTTTAGAAACGTCCTAAGACTAGGGAGTTGTTACTTTCTCAGTCTCACAAGCCTTCCTTTAGGATGAAGTGCTTCAAATTGGTACCTGACACACTCCTTAGGTGAATCCTGAGGCAAATTGGCATTATTTTATGCCAAGAGGAATTGTGCCATAAACCAACAATTGAGGACATGTTTGTAACACTAGTGGGGCCAACTGAAAGTACGGTGTTTCAGTTTTTGGGTAAAGCAAGTCCTCCTCTGGTCCCTTGAATTTTGTGAAAAACTTCATTGTATGGTTCTGAGAGGGGATAAGTACAAGTGCTGAGCACTGTGTTACATAGCTATGTTGGGAAACATTTAGCGAAGACATCTACTTTTTCCCTCTGCTTGGAAATCGTCACTAAAAGGATTGACTGCTTAGTTTTATAATCACAATGTTTTATTAGTAATACAATTGCATTGGAAAGAAGATAAGGCTATAAAGAAGACAAATGCAGAACAATAAAAATAATTCATACACGAATATGACCTCACCATTTGATGAGAATCTGTGTGTCTCTTCTGTGACCCCACAAAGCAATTGGATTAGCAATGCAGTTGGCCAGTCTGAACCAATCTGGGGCAATGCTGGAACTTGCTAGGGAAAGTGCTTGGCACACAGTCAATTGTTAATTGTTTTACTGTGCAAATAATGAGCTTCTACACATGGTTCCTTTAACAATTTCAACTACTGACAAGCCTATGCTTTTTGTTTCTCTTAAAAAAGAAATCACTGTAGCTTTATTATATTCAGTGCAGTTGAACTGATATATTCTGTATTTTTGCTTAGACACTATGAGTAAATTTAAGTTCTGCTTACATATTAAAAAAAGCTCTCATGTTGTTTAACCTACTCTTACCCCTGTTCTTTCTAATAATCTCCATGTGAAAAACAAATGTGTTACTTCAACTGCACTTGATGGGCAAAGGCCTCTGAGAAGCTGAGTTTCTAGGCAACCAAAAAAAAAAAAAAAACGAAAAACAAAAAAACTAAAGCCAACTCAAAAATACATGGTTCACTACTTTAACTGTCATAGCGAAAGGAATTCCTTCATAATATGTAATGCCCAGAAAACTGGCAAGGTAGTTTATTAAAATTTATATAAACTATCAGGAAAAAAAACCTTTTCTGTCACCCCCAGGGCATTGTTTGATTCCCTTTCTTTAAGGAGTATCTCACCAAGTTTAATGCTGGCTTATTAAATAGTACAGAATCCCACTCTATTAGATTTTCTCTGCTGCGCTGGCACATTCTGTAAATATTATCATATCCCAGGAATCTTGCTCACAAGACAATGGGTGACATTTCACACTATCAGCAGTGTATCTATTGTAAAATTATTATATATTCTCAGAGAGATCATAATTAAGGATGGTTTTGCTTCTGTCATGGTTTGAAGTTTGTTCCCTACAGGCGCATATGTTTGGAAGGAGTTGTTGCCTTGCTGGAAGAAGGCTGTCATGGAGGTGGACCTTGAGGTGGATTAGTCACAACCTACTTTCAGGAAAGGTCTTTGCTTGCAGCTCTCAGGATCCCAGATGGGTGCGACATAGCTTCTGCTTCCATCTTTGCCATTCTGCCGTGAAAGACTGTATCTCCTCTCCATAAACTGAATAAATCTCAGTTTCCCTTAAGTTGCTTGACTTGGAGTATTTGTCTCACAGTAACACAAAGAGTAACATGTACAGCTTCCTTCCTTGATGAGATAAGAGAGATTTCATTCTATAAAAATGTTGCTTCTTGAGTGATGTTATGAATTAATCATCCAAGCTGTATGTGCACTTTTATGCTATGAAATATACAATTTAGCAACATTTGTTTGCAAGGTTGAATGTAATTAACTGAATCAAAACAAAGTCCTCTCTTGCAGTAAGAGGACCACCTTGACTATAAAGGTCCAATAAAGCTACTATGAACAAAATCCCTTAGCATTTCCAATTCATTTTTTATTTGAGTTTTCAGAAGTGTGTTTTGAAGGTCTAAAGTCAGAGATGTAAAATAATCATGACATGTAATCAGGTGTGGCCTCAGATTCTCTTTTCCATATCATCAGGAGATTAATCTCTGGACCATGAGCTTAATAGTAACAACACTATAAAAATATAATTTATAGTATAAATAACAAAAATTCATAAATAAATAAATAAACAAACAAATAAATAAATAAAAAGAAACCTGGGTGTGCAAAAAGCAAGGAAGAATAGCAAAGGAAAAAGTAGCTGAACACAGAAAAACTGAAAACATAAAGTGAGAAGGGACTGGTTGCAGTCCTTCTTGAATTCTAAGTGTTTCCAAAGGCAGATTTAATTTTCTATGGGCCAATTTGCCTGAGGGAAAAAACAACCATGAAATGGGTAGAATAAATGATAGTCACAGATTGGCAACCATAACGTCAAATGATTTCATATTTCAGAGAGTACCATTCATGAAAAGCAAAATATGGAAGCAGCATGTTACAAAGTGTATATGAAAATACCCTAGAAATCTTTTCATATGAGCTGGATATTATGTGAGTTGTTCACATATGCAAAAGATTAAGCAACAGTACAATAATCCAGTCAAATGAATCTATTATTTCAGCTCTGGAGAAAGTGAGGTAAAATATTAAATGCATATTAGTGGAGGGTATTGGACCAACGTATTGTTAGGGGAGTTCTACGAATCAGAAAACATCAGTATCTTGGACACAGGTATGAGAATATTTTTTGATTTTTTAAGTGGAAAAAAATCACACAAGTTGATATTGGCAAAAAAACATATTCTAAAGACTTAACACATGACATACTCAAGTGAGGCATATAGCAATTTTTTGATATTTTGTTAATTTTCTTGAGGAGAGAGGAAGGAGAGAGAGAGAGAAGACATATATATATATATGTCATGGGTCAGGAGTGGAAGTCAGAGGACAACATTCTGAAATCACCTTCCACCATTGTCGGCTTCTGAGGATCAAGCTCAGTTCACATGTATGTGAGCAAGCACTTTATCTACTGTACGATCTCCTCAGTCCCCATACAGTTATTTGTATTTGCACTTTCCTTTGAATTACATGGGGACTGTAATATTCTAAGAAAATGCTGTTTCATTATCTGGCAGCTTCATGGTTTGGAGTGTGTAAACAGCCTTATAGATCCCTATTTATACTTCCAAATAAATTTTGTTTTTTGTTCAAATAAATAAAATTGAGCAAATAATTATTTTCAGCATTTTGTCTTATTTTGACTTGAAGATAGTCTTCCTTCGAGTTTTTCTGGTCCCTCAATACTCAGACTCAGGTAGAGACACAGATACAAAGACATTCTCTCTCTCTCTCTCTCTCTCTCTCTCTCTCTCTCTCTCTCTCTCTCTGTCTCTCTCTGTCTCTCCTGTCTCTCTCTCTCTCTCTCTCTCACACACACACACACACGATTGGTTCTCCCCAGAAAACAAAACATATTTAGTGTTTTACAAGGCTATCACTTTGCTAAGATATCAGCAAGCAGCTACTTTTCTTTTTTCTTGCTCACCATTAGGAGCTAGGATTGGAGGAATTTAAACTCTGATTTCATTTCCTTCCCTTCAGCCAGCACTTTTTAATTTTTCTGAAAATGACTGACCTAAAGCAAGAAAGATCTACCATTTGTCTACCCTTGTGTCTTTTAATTTTTTGATCCCTATCAGACAACCTTACAGCACCGTTCGAACTGGAAGCAAAGTAGAAAACATGGAAAATTTTTCACTTGATTTCTCCAGGGCTAACGGACTCCTGAGACAGATGAGTCAACTACTCTGATCACTTTCAAATTTGGAACTTGTTTATGAGTACTGCTCAGCGTGCCCTGAGGATGGTATCCAAAACTATGGAGTAGATGGTGTGTGATATGTTAAGTTTTTAAATTCCTGGAACCATTCCTTATGGTTTTAGCAAAATTGTTGCTTATTATTCTAAATGCTTCATGGGGAAAAGAGCATTTACTGTTTAAGTAAAAAGTTCACAATGCTTTAATATTAAGATGCAAATGCATAAGTAAGATTTAGAGTAAATGGTATCCATTCAACATTTTTTCATCTTGGTTAAAGCCCATTTACTCTGTTCAGCTGGGTAATTTCTGTCATCTGTCTTCAAATTGACTGATTCTTTCTTCTATTTACCTGACTGTGTTTTGGGCACATGCATTGGTTTTTAAACTGCATTGTCAATCCCTGACTTTCAGTTGTGTCCTTTTTATGTTCTCTGTTTCTTGGGCTAGACCTTGAGACTTTGCTGCTACTTTCATTAGTTTCATATGTGCAGCTTTTTGGAGTGCCTTGTGCAATGCTCTGAAAGTGATGTCATTGACAACAGTAATACTTCCTCAGCTCTGTGCTGGCGTAGGTTTATTGCCCTTCCTCGTTCAGTTTGATGCGTTTCTACTTCTTAATATGAAAAGTGACTATTGAAAGCCAAGGCATTTGGTAGTAATGTCATGGGATTCTGATTCTGTGTTTCTCTAGCTTCCTCTGAATCTGCATCATTGGGAGAATCATGGCATTCTCTCAGAGCTCTTGGGTGGGAACAAAAGAACTATTTCTTCAGTTATAATTTTTTTGACATCCTGGAACATTGGGGATCACATAATTCCTTACAGCTGCAGAGTCAGAATTCCACATTGCCTTGTATTTCTATTTGGCTGGAAGTGCAAAATGTCTCCTGATTTTTCCTGACCCACTCTATTGCCCTAGAGGCTGAAATGGGGATGCTGTATTTTTGATGCTTTGTAGGATGCAGTTCGTGCCCTTTATTGAGTGTTTTTGTTACAGTGTGATGCAGCAGGGCTACAAATTTCAGGCTAGAAAATCATACATGTAATTTTAAAAGGAGATTTTCTTTCTATATCCATCAGACATTATTACAATGCACTTTAAGACATGAGAGATAAAAGTAATCCTGGAGCCACAGTACCAGGATAGCCTTGGTATTGCATAGGTGAAGTCTGCTTCTTCATTATACATATTCTTTCTAGAAGGCAGTATTTATTTAAACTTGAAAAATAAATCAATTTATTTCATAATTTCAAAGTTATTAAAGCATCATATAATCTCATGTGATCATCTCTATGGAGGAAAAAAAGGAATTTGGTAAAATCTGTTATTTCCTGTAAAGTACTTTTGGTGAAAAGAGATGGAAGTGGTTTGTATTAGGTCTTCTTTAATTTATGTCAGCAATGTGTTAGATTTCCTGCATCCCATTTGTCAAATTTATCTTCAAGAATTTGAGTTTTTGACTCGCCGCCTGGGATGTGTGCGCGGTAGAGCCGGGCCTCACCGCGAACTAGGTAGGCCACGCCCCTGCCCACCCCCAGAACCCCAGGCAGCCCAAGGGACCCAGCTCCTCCCACCAGCCAGCCGAAGCCCCGCAGGGCTGGGGAGGAGGACACCCCCTCTGCTCCCCGGCCCGCCTTAGCTCCCTCAGGTTAAATAGCGCCTCGCTGCTGCCCCATCCTCCCTTCCTCCACTCCGCCGCACTCACCTCTACCTAGGTAACTTCCATCCCCGCTCACCCCCAGAACCCCAGGCCAAATAATTAAGTTTAGTGAAAAAAGCACAGAAATTGAAAGAAGATCTTAAGAGTTAAAACGACAATGCCAAAGTCAAAGTGTAAATCCATGAAAAACAACACTCAAGTAAACAAATCTCCTACTGAAAGAATTAATCCCATAATGTTAGACTCCAACCAGAACAAACCCATGGAAAATGGACAAGAAAGCCTGACCCAGGATAACGACCTTCAAAATATGATCATTACCATGTTCAATACTATGAAAGAGGAAATCCGGGAGGAATTAAATAATTGAATCAATCGCTTTGAAGAGGAACACAACAGACACTTGGAGGAGTTGAGAAAAACAGTGCAAGAAACAAAAACAGGCATAGAGCAGTTAAAACAGACTTAAGCAGAGTTTAAAACTGAGTTAAAAGACAAGTTATCTTCAACCCAGAACTCCACAGAGAGTCTTATCAGCAGAACTAAGGAAGCAGAAAACAGAATTTCAGACCTTGAAGATAAAGTGGGAGTATTAACCAGCTCAATGGAAGAGGTTGTTAAAGCCAAAAAGATACTTGAGAGAAATATCCGAGATGTATGGGACACCATGAAGAAGCCTAACATGCGTATTCATGGAATACCAGAGCAAGAATCTCAAAATACCGCCCCGGAGGAAATTTTTCAAATGATCATCAAGGAAAACTTTCCTCATCTAAAAAAAGAGAGGCCCATCCATATACAAGAGGCAGATATGACCAAAATAGAAGCTCGCCAAGGCAAATAATAGTTAAAACACTCCACATTCAAGATAAAGAATTGGTGCTGAGAGCTTCAGGGAGAAAAAATCCAGTCACTTTTAAAGGTAAACCTATTAAAATAACAAATGACTTCTCAGTCGAAACAGTAAAAGCAAGAAGAGCTTGGAGAGACATACTTCAAGTATTCAATGAGCAAAAATGTCAACCCAGGCTGATTTACCCTGCAAAACTATCCGTTATGATCAAGGGAGAAAAAAAATCTTCCAGCACAAAGACAACTTGAAGGGATACATGTCCACCAAACCAGGCCTTCAAAAAATGCTAGAAATGATACTCAAACGTGAAGAAAAAACAGGCATATCCAGGAGAACAGAAGGCAAATATAACACCATTAAAAGTGAAGCAATATACTTATAAAAACTACTAAACATAATAAATATCTGGAATTAAAAATAGTTTCTCCATTATAACACTAAATGTTAATGGAATGAACCCACCAATCAAGAGACACAGATTACAAACTTGGATTAAAAATCACAATCCATCAATCTGCTGCTTGCAGGAAACCCATCTCACCAAAAAGATAGGCACGCCCTAAAAATAAAAGGCTGGTCAACAATTCTACAAGCTAATGGAAGCAGAAAACAGGCAGGGGTAGCCATTATGATATCACACAAAGTGGACTTCAAACCAAAGAAAATCATAAGAGACACGGATGGATACTACATTTTAGTCACAGGTACAATTCACCAGGAAGACTTCACAATACTGAACATATATGCACCCAACACGGCCCCTCCCACATTCATTAAGCAAACCCTACAACATCTAAAGTAAGAAATCGATCGCAAAACGATAATTCATGGGGATTTCAATACTGCCCTCTCAACATAGGATAGATCTACAGGTAAAAAACTTAAAAGAGACACTTTGGAGCTTAACCAAACCCTTACTGAAATGGACCTTACAGATCTCTATCGTACTTTTCATCCATGTACCAAAGAATACACATTTTTTTCAGCGGCTCATGGAACTTTCTCCAAAATAGATCACATATTGGGCCACAAAACGAATCTCCACATATACAGGAATGTTGAAATTCTAGCCTGCACCTTATCAGACCACCACAGCTTAAAGCTTGACATCCACAACACAACAAGCAACAGAAAATACACTAACTCCTAGAAACTTAACACTATGATGCTGAATGAGAATTGGATTCAGGAAGAAATTAAAAAGGAAATTCAAGATTTCCTGAAAGTGAACGTAATGAAAATACAACTTACCAAATTCTCTGGGACACAATGAAAGCTGTCCTAAGAGGTAAGTTCTTAGCTCTTAATGGAAACATCAGAAATAAACAAATTAACAATGTAGCTAAAAGCTTTAGAGACACTAGAGCAATCTGATCCCAAAAGCAGTAGAAGGGAAGAGATTAGCAAAATAAGATGAGAAATATCTGAAATTGAGATTAGGAAAATGATAGAGAAAATCAACCAGTCAAAAAACTGGTTTTTTGAAAAAAATCAATAAGATTGATACATCCCTAGTTAAATTAGCTCAAAGCAAGTGAGAGAAAACCCAAATTAACAAAATTAGAAATGAAAATGGAGTCATCACTACTGATACCCAAGAAATCCAGAGAATTATAACGTCATATTTCAAAAACTTTTACTCTGTGAAATTAGACAACACAAAAGAGATGGATGAATTCCTAAGTAAACACAATTTACCTAAATGGAATCAGGAAGTTGTGAATTATTTAAATAGTCCTATAACATATGAGGAAATTGAGAAAGTAATCTCAAATCTTCACACCAAAAAATGTCCTGGACCAGATGGATTCAGCACAGAGTTCTACCAGACATTTAAGGAGCTAATAACACCAATACTCCTTAAACTGTTCCACCAAATAGCAAAGAAAGGAACACTACCAAATTCCTTCTATGAAGCTAATATTGTCTTAATCCCAAAATCTAATAAAGATAAACTTAAAAAAGAAAACTATAGGCCAATCTCTCTGATGAACACTGATGCAAAGATTCTCAATAACGTCTTAGCAAATCGGATTCAAAAACATATCAAAAAGATGATTCATGGGGATCAAGTAGGCTTTATCCCAGGCACACAAGAATGGTTCAACATACGCAAATCAATAAATGTAATTCACCATATAAACCAGTCCAACACTCAAGACCACATGATACTCTTGATAGATGCAGAAAAAGCTTTTGACAAGATCCAACAGCCCTTTATGATCAAAACCCTAGAGAAGGTTGGAATGGAAGGAACCTTTATCAATATAATAAAAACTGTATACAACAAGCCCACAGCAAGGATTATACTCAATGGGGAAAAACTTGAAGCATTCCCACTTCGATCAGGAACTAGACAAGGTTGTCCACTGTCACCACTTCTTTTCAATATTGTACTTGAAGTCTTAGCTGAAGCCATAAGACAAGAAAGGGACATAAAAGGGATTCAAATTGGCAAGGAAGAAGTCAAGTTATCTCTATTTGCAGATGATATGATCCTATACCTGAGTGATCCCAAAAACTCCACCAGGAAGGTCCTGGAACGAATACAGAAGTTCAGCAGGGTGGCAGGACACAAAATAAATGTACAAAAATCAGTGGCCTTCCTATATGCCCAGAATTAAAGAAGTGAAAAAGCTCTGAGAAACTCAATCCCATTTACTATACCCCCTAAAAAAAATGAAATACCTTGGTATAAACCTAACCAAGGAGGTAAAAGACCTTTACAATGAAAACTTTAAAACCCTAAAGAAAGAAATTGCAGAAGACACCAGAAGGTGGAAAGACCTTCCATGTTCCTATCTTGGCAGAATCAACATCGTAAAAATGACCATCCTACCAAAGGCAATATACAAATTCAACACTATACCAATTAAAATCCCAAAGCAATTCTTCAAAGAAGTTGACCAAACAACCTCAAAGTTCATATGGAGGCACAAAAGACCCAGGATAGCAAAGACAATCTTGAGTAACAAAAACACTGTTGGAGGTATCACCACACCAAACCTTAGTCTATACTACAAATCCATAGTTATACAAACAGCCTGGTACTGGCTCCAAAATAGACATACAGATCAATGGAAAAAGCTTGAAGACCCAGATATAAGCCCACAAAATTACATCCATTTGATCTTTGACAAAAGGGCCCAAAAAATCCAATGGAAAAAGAACAGTATCTTCAACAAATGGTGCTGGCAAAACTGGATCGCCACATGTAGAAGATTAAAACTGGACCCGTACTTGTCACCTTGTACAAGACTTAATTCCAAATGGATCAAGGACCTTGATATAAGGCCAGAGACTATAAAAACCATAGTTGAAAAATAGGGAACTCCCTCGAGCTTATTGGGCTAGGCCAACAGTTCCTAAACAGACATCCAAAGGCACAATCACTGCTACCAACTTTCAACAGTTGGGATCTTGTGAAATTAAAGAGCTTCTGTTCAGATAAAGAGATTGTCACGTGAGCTCAAAGGCAACCCACAGATTGGGAGAAAATCTTCACTAACCACATATCTGATAGAGCCCTATTATCCAGAGTGCACAAAGAACTTAGAAAACTAAACACCAAGGAAACGAATGGCCCAATTAAAAAATGGGCTCTGGAACTTAAAAGAAACTTTACTAGGGATGAAATTAAAATGTCTAACAAATATCTTAAAAAATGCTCCACTTCCTTAGCCATCAGGGAAATGCAAATCAAAACTTCCCTGAGATATCATCTAACCCAGGTCAGGATGGCAAAAATCCACAATACAAACAACAACAAATGCTGGAGAGGATGTGGAGAGAGGGGAACTCTCCTACATTGCTGGTGGGAATGCAGGCTCATACAAGCACTCTGGTGAGCCGTCTGGAGATTCTTAAAGAAATTAAAGATTGAAATGCCATTTGACCTTGCTATCCCACTTTTGGGAATAACTCCACATACAGCAAAAATTCACCTTGATAGCACAAGCATGACCATGTTCATAGCAGCACTGTTTACAATAGCAAAGTCATGGAATCAACCTAAATGTCCAACAGTTGACGAGTAGATAAGGAAACTGGTACATCTATACAATGAAGTACTCCTCAGTCATCAAAAACGATGAATTACTGGAATTTGCTGGGAAATGGATGTTATTAGAAACAATTATATTAAGTGAAATATTCCAGACCCAGAAAATTAAGCACTATATGTATTCCCTAATAGGTGGCTCCTAGTACCAAACCCACCCAGCCATCCTAGAGACACTCAAAGATAAATCTCTGTAATACCTACAGTAATTGCAAGGATTATGAACAGGAGGGATGGGGTAGGAGGGCCAGCCACACCCTAAACAAGGAGAGAGGGGACCATGTTACAGCAGAGAAAATAGGCCTCCATCAAGACTGCAAGGGGTGAAATACAATACCCATCAGGATGGATTGAAGGGCATTACAGGAGTAGCAAAACTGCAAAAGAAAATCAACGAACCATAATCCAGAACTTCAGAGACTCTATATCAACTACCTAGGACTAGGTCAGCCTAATCTCTCCCCATCCTGAAGCTCAGGGAAATTTGCAGAAGAGGGGGCGGTAAGCTTGTAATAACACAAGATGGGAGGAGCAATGATATGCAAGATACTCCACACAAGTTAGGGTCAAAGCAATCATAACAGGTCTTTGCATGCCCTGCGCAATGTCACACACACTATTGACCCCATAAAGTCTAGCATTTGCTAAAGGCACCAAGATCCTTGGAGGTAAGGAATTGACAGGCATAGTAGTGCTTATAGGGGAACACAGGAAAGGGTTCAGGGAAAAGCCACTGGGTCCTTGTATGTCATCAGAGAAGAGGGTCCAGAGGAGAGTCTGGCATACACATTAAGGATTCTCCAGGGATTGCGGGGGGAGGCACTGGGGGATGGGGAGGGAGGGGTTGGGGGAGGCGGAGGAGGGGGTAGGGGGGAGGAAGAGGGAGGGAGGGAACTGGTGTACATATTAAGTTTGTATGAGCTGAAATAATAACAAATGAAAAAAACAAGCATACCAATAAAGATGAATTTTGTTATCTAATATGAAAAAAAGAATTTCAGTTTTTAATTGTAATGCAGTTATTTTATTTCAATCTATTAATTATACATTATAAATACAGCCATTCAGTTTATTGTTAATATTCATTCGTAGCGATCATTCACATTTAACTCATTCATCTGATATAAATACATGGAGAAATATGCCATGTTTATAGTTCCACACATTCAGTCTTATCAGAAGTCCATTCACCCATGCTTTTCCTTTAGTTGTTGTGCTGTCCACATACCATCTCCAACAAGATAAAAGGAAGACAGAATGACTCTGAATGTCACATGGAAATGAGAAAGCTCTAAGACTGCTGAAAGATTTTTAGAGATATGATCAAAGTTTGGGTCAGAGAGATGTTTAGCAGGTAAAGGCACCTGTGTGTAAATCTGATGTTTACATGGTAGAAGGAGAGACCTGCCTTCTGAGAGCTGTCCTCTGAACTCCACACACATTAGTACCTGCTTTCTTTCCATTCTAAGTAAATATATAATTTTTAAGTAAACAAATTTGACAAAAAATATAGACTGATTCTAATAATCTACTACTAAAATTTAAACATTGCTGTTAGTAACTATATCAATGTAATGAAATGAAGATTTACAATGTCCAGGATAAGATCTGCAATTCTACAGGCAATAGACATCTTTAGATGCTGAAGAGATTATAAATGTCAGTGGTTCAGAACTTGTTCTACAAGTCCATACCACCTACTCATATTCCAAAGACACATAATATGCATCTATTAATTTCCTGAAATACACTTATTATTTTTGATGAATAATCCATGTATTGTTAATTTTGATCCTTATCATAATTTGTAAAACATAAACAAAAATATTCCCATGAATTAAAATCCCAGTAAGTCATTAAATTGATGCAACAGATACCTATTCATAATATAGGTTAAAAATTGTATAAGTTTAATCACCTATTATTTCTTTTACCAAGCATGTCAACTGCCAACAATCATGTAGGAGGCAGGATTCTTTAAGCATAGCAACCATTTATTCAACAAATAACAATTAATTTTTTTCAGAAAGTTACATTCCTTCACTTTTTAGTTTTTACAGAAAAAATGTAATAAAGTCTTCCATTAATAGAGAAAGAAGTAATGCTGGCAAGCTCTACCAATAAAAAGAAGAAATTCTAGAATCAGGTGAAGGAACTAGCGATCTGAGATTGTAGGGACTGACTACATGTGCAAGGAAAAAAATTAGAGAGATGGCACCACAGTCTCTCTTTCCCTCTGGTGGTGCTATTTGTTGACACCTAACAAGGTTATGAATCTTTCCTCCACAGGGCACAATAAGGGATGATCAAGAATCAAAACAACACTAGTGAACCTTCTACCTTTGGATGGGGATGTCACATGATCTGTCAACAGAGATAAACCAGAAATAGAAACATCTTTAATCATAAATTCACTATCTAATCATCTCCTCCCAAAAATGGATGGAAATGATCTAGGCTGGCTTCTGACCTAAAACCACTAATAGAATCAAAAGTAAATACTCTATAGAAGATGTCAAGATCATCCTAGACATCAACTGATTCAGATGCTTCGTATGCACAGATGGTACACCTTAAAACAAACAATCAGCAACAAAATTCTGATATTCAGGATATTCAGGATTCAAACAATAATCAGTAGAAATAACAGAAACAACTATATCTGCTGTGCTCTAGATATAGACATGTAATACATAGACTTTAACATAGCTCAAGATTTGAATCAGAATCAGAGTTTAATAAATGGAAACTATAAAAAACAAAAAGAACAGGCAGATTAGTAAGGGCAAAACTGAATTTCTAGAATGGAGGAATATAATTAGAAAAGCTAGCAACAAAAATGTGTTTAAAAGCTGACTAAATAATAATGAATTAAAAATTAATAAGAGAAAAGAACTAATCAAGTGAAGGAATAAAGCAATATATTTTCCCTACTTATTTATTGTATGTGTCACTCACTTATAATGTTAAATCCCAAAGTCCCAGGATTATGACTTTCTCGTTGATGCTTAGAAAATTTCTTAGCATGTAAGATACAATTATTATATATTTGATGGACAAATATGTGTCCAGAAATATTTTTTGACAATGTGCACACAGTTTAAGTGTAGTTGACTATATTAAAATAATTCCAACAATAATCTATAGCTTATAAAAGAAAGAGAAAAAGTCAGTAAAAGTTATATGCATGAGGGAAAAAGAGAGAGAGAATAAACACTTTTGTGTATAAAGATGATTGTGAGCACATTATATCTAAAATGTTCTAACGAGCTAATTAAGAAATACTGTTGGGTTTAGACCTGCACACACAAAATAAAATTCACAAATCTATAGAGAAAAAATATTTGGCAGTGGAATTTAAAAAGAGATAACACAGTAGAATCAAAATATAAAGCTAAAAAATAAATGTTTAGATTACTCATCAGGAAAATGTCAAACTGTAAAGAAATTAAATGTTACCTAAGTTGAGAGATAAGTCTCATTTGTGAATTTAAAAATTCAATATAAAAATTGTCAATTTCTCTTAGTAAATGCAAATAATCCATGTGATTATAAATACAAAAAGTGATTGTGTTGTAGAAATTGTTGAGCTGACTCTAACAATCAAAGAAGGCAAAGATCAATAATAGGAAGAGAAGAAAGCAGTAAGAGTAATGTTGTATTGAAAATGGAGTGTTTCATGAAGTCACGTTATTTGAGCATGTTATGTAAGCAAGCATTAGGTGTACTCAGAAGAATGAAAAAAGAAACCAAAGAGGTAGCACAGAACGTCCAGAGAACTCTAAACATATAGATATTTTACTTATTATAACACCCATGAGTGGAACCCATATATGAAACAAACAAAAAATCCAAAAAATCCAGTTTTTTTAAATAATGGGATTGGGACAATCAGATTTGTTTATGGAAAGGAAAGTGAGAGTTGAACTCTAAATCTATAAGGTAGGTTATTTCTTATTGTATGATAGGTTTTGGTACCTACAGTATGGTTGTAAATCCTTTAGGTTTAATTTCTCTAGAAACTCTGCAGACATATTGTGCCAGGCAATTCTTTGTCTGAGCATGGAGGCTTTTCCTGTCCATGGCAGAATACTTAATGGCATGCTGATCTCTAAAGTAAATTCAAGCTTAAAAATACCCAGATACCAGCCAATGTCTCCTGGAAACATTGCAGGGAATTATTAGTAGGAAAGGTAAGAGGGAACTTATTTTTAGAATACAGAATGATTTTCTAAACAGGACACAGAATAATTTAGCCAAAATAGAACCTGTTAAATTTGACTGAATTAACATTTAAGAAGCCCTATTCATCAAAAGACATCATTAAGATAGTGCAGAGGTAAGCCACAGGGCAGGAAAAACAATTATAGCTATAGAACCAGCATGGGGCTTAAAACCTGATTTTACAAAGAGCTCAGTAAAAAATGGCAAAATTCTAAATGAAAAAGGAACAAGAGATGTCATACAGGGAATGAGTGGAAACAGCAAAGAACTATGACAAGTTTTCCAACTCCCTTTGTAATTGTGGAAATGTAAATGAAGAACCTCCCATGACATAGTCATATGAAATGACAGAGTGCAATAGGCTTGGTAAAATCAAGCTGCCATGGAGAGAAAGAACTGGCCAGCATTTTTCTATAAAGCCACAGATGCTAAGCAGTGTGACCTCAAAGTCTCTGTTGCAAGCACTGAATTCTGTTTTGGTAAAACCTCCAACACCCCCAGTGGTACACTGGAATTGATTAAAGAACCATGTATATCAGAGAGTTATGATGTGTATAGCAGGAATTCTCATATCCAAAATCACAGGAGTCTAAGATTTCAAAATAAAACTGGAAAATAATTTATCATTAACCTCCAAATTAGTGTTAGTACTGCAATGGTTAGTCTTCATATTACTTTGAAAGGTCTGAAAAAACACCTGGAAGCTTATTGAAGAACACCTGGCGGTAAGGAAACATCCAGGAATGACTCACACAGGAGAGATTTGTTATGACTTGAGAGTGAACCACCCAGGATATTGGTGGCCTGCATGGACTAAAAGCAGAATGAAGGAGGTATTCTGAATTCTATAGGCATCAATCCTCTCCTCACCCTCTTTCTCCATCCTGTCTGCCATACAGTGAGGTACTCTTCTGTTCCTTCCTGTAGCCTTCTCTGCCAAGATAGACTGAAGTCTCTATAATCTATTATCCCTTTAATCTGTTTTTATTTCTTGCAAGTATTTTGTGACAGTGGTACAATACAGAACAGCATACATGTATTTCCAGCAATTACATTTTCAGGTAATATAGTCTGAGGAATGTATTCAGAGAGACTGGCACTATTTTTGCTAGTAAAATAACAAAACTATATTTTATTTATATTGTGAGAGAAAGATACATTTATAATAACAAGTTACAGTGAAATATTTCAGAACAATGAATAAAAATGAATCAACCAAGGAGTTAATGGTTATTTGAAAGAGATAAGATAAGATAATATTGTAGCATTGCACTTATGTAATTTTTAAAGTAAAATCTTTTGCCAAAGGAATTGGAAGGAATTGTTTGGTTTACATAAGACCTAAAAGAAAATAAATGCTGGCATGAAAGTGAGGCAAGCGCATAATGGTGGGAGAAGGTTTGTGAAGAGGTTTGGCTATGTAATCTCTACTGTATTTTAGAACCTGGATATGTTCTACATGAATATTTGGTTTATTTCTCATTTTTACACTTTTGTCAAAATAACATACCATATTTTTTAAGTTACTAAAAATTTTCGATTTTCTCTTTCATTGAAAATGAGAATATATGAACAGCAATACAAAACACATACAGTATGATGGACAACAAAATTAGGACACTAATACAAAATATTGAGTATTGACAGCAGGGGATAATTCTCAGGATGTCAAAAAGTCTCTTCTTTTGTGACTATAATAAGTTATGAGTAAACTTAGGAAAAAATCCTGATTTTTCTACCTTTATAATGAATTGTGCTCAGTGTTTAAGAGTGACTACTTCAATATTGCAAAAAAAATTTATGCCAGTAAGCTTTAAAGCATATATGTTTATCTACTAGGGTTGTTTTCAACCCTGAAAGCATATTAAAACCAACTGCTCACGTCAGACAAAAAATAGATAAAATAAGTTAGTATTAATTAAATCTGGTTCTCCTAGAGTATAGCTCAGGATTGTTTAAAAAAAAACCCTTAGGAGGTTGTTATGTAAAGCAGGTTTTGGAACCACTGACCCTCCAAAGGTATGTATAATTAAGGTAATAATGGACAGTTTGCTTCGGTATTATAAATTAGAAAGAAATTATAATGGATCTGGGGGAATCCCATTTATCTTCTATGGCCTCCATTTTATTTTGGAGGATTTCAGTGAAGATATTTTGCTTTTCAAAGCATCTTCATTTCTCTTCTTGCTGAATATTCTAAATTCATACATAAAAATAACAAAAGAAAAGAATGAACTCACTGATCCTAATAATTACACAGCATTTTTCTTGAAATATCTTTTTCCCTTTCTCCAAGAGAATATCATTAATTGCAGCAATATTTATCCAAAGGCTACTATTTTTTTTTCTTTATTTTCCCTCTGCTAAGAGTCCTTTTGAGTTGCTAGCATTCAGAGAGACACTGTGAAAGGTATAACTTCAGGCCATTTACAGGGTATATCTGGAGTGCTGTGCTTGCACATGTCTGTGGTACTGTGTTTCCCTGGTCCTTGGATTCCCCATCTCGAAACTTTATTCTCCTTCATGAAGACTTGCAGTTAGCTAGCTTCATGAGACGTCACAACCATCAGAAACTATGCTTTCATGAAAATGATCTATACTTTTCAACCCTTATTTCTTAGTACATGTTTAGATTTGCTTGGTGTCAATAATAGGGAAATGTACTCAATTAAGGAGGAAATGGAAAAAAAATAAATAAAATAAAAAGTAGAAAAAATTAAAGAGGAATGAAGAATCCAAATTGTCAATGCTAAAGAATACCAAAGGTATAAGTGATTCCCAGTCACTTCCCAATAGTGAGACTTGCCAAACTTTAAGTTCATAATTATGTAAAAAGAAGTAGAATGTGAAAGAACAACAGCATGTGGCAAAGACAAAAGGAGTAGCCATTGTCAATATTTTTCAGAAATATTTCAGCTTTATTCAAATAAATTCATAATCTCGTCACCTAGCTTTAGGTAAGGTTTAGGTATTTTTTCATTCATTATATCTGATATAATTTAAACAAACAAACTGAGGAAAATTTAAATTTTGATTCTATAACTTCTGTATAACATTGACTCTGACAATTTTTTAACTTTCAGTGCTCAGTGTTCTAGTTTGAAATGATGATAAGGACACCCGTCCATTTGATTCCTCTTATGTGGATCAGTAGACCAAGTTCTATGAGAAAATAATCTGAAATATATACAACTTTTGTATTTCTAAATTTCTTTTTACTTTAATACTTTAGTCATTACATATGGGATTGAATTGAACAATGGATCAAATTCTCCAACTGAAATCACAGCTTTAATATGAACATGATCATAACTTCTAATTCATTTTGTGGTATGTGTGTGTGCATGGGTGATGTGTGTGTGTGCATGGGTGATGTGTGTGTGTGTGTGTGTGTGTGTGTGTGTGTGCATGCTTATATGACAGTACAGTTCAGACAACACCTATGGGTATGCCTCTTTTCCTCCTTGTCTGAGGCAGGGTCTCTGTTGGTGAATATACAGGACTAGCTTCCCTGTTAGCTTCCATTGATTTTGCTGTCTTGCCTCCAATCCCACAAATGCTTGCACTACTATATCTGACTTTTATATAGGTTCTGGGTATTCAAACTCAGTTTTTAGGCTTGAACAGTGAGGATTATAGACAATGAACCATTGTTCCAGCCACAACTTCAGAAACTTAATCCATAGACTAGAGATGATAACTGCATCTGTAATTAAATGAGACAAACTTTTTGGTCCAATAGTAGGCACACTGAAAATGTTCCACCATTATTAGGTATCTGTTGAGATTCAAAGTAGCTCTGTTCCTTTTTTTTCTTAGATTACTATGTGGTGGTTCAGGGATGGCTCAGTAGATAAAGTACTTGCCAAATAAGGAAGGGACAAAAGTGTGATACTGACATCTATAATCCCAGTGTTTCTTGAGAGAATAGATATAGAGTTGATAACTTGATAGCTAGCATGGTATAATCAGTGAGCAACAGAGAGACCCCACCACAAGCAATGTAGCAAGCAAGGACTGGCATTGCAGACTGAATTTTAATGAATTCATGAATGCAGTTGTATGTGTGTGTATACGTGCACTCAGACACATGAGCACTGCACACACATCACAGACACATTAAAACATTTAAAATATTTGGTGTACAATATATTTGTTGGAATTTAATTTTATCTTAAAGTGCTTTAGAAATAAATAGATAACTATAATTGTGCTCACATATACGTTACTTAAATTACATTGCAACTTATCTAACCTCAGTTGACTAACTTGAACAAAATTTTAGAGGCATAACACTGCAATGTAAATGAAAAAGTCACTGCCATAATTCCCTTTATCATAAATATTGAGTAATATTTAATAATAAGTTATGTAATTATCCAAGACACATGAATAAAAAGCTATGGCCATGTTTATTTTTCAAGACCTCCCTATGTATCAATTGATATCATTACTATAATCTGTACCTGCATTTTGTAAATAATGGCTTGAAACTACCCCATAATACATTTTAGAAATTCCACAACTTATAAAAACACAAGATTCTAACATTCTTGAGCAAGCTGAGACTAATGTTTCTCCTTGAATAGACTAAGGATGTTGTCTCGAAGCTAAAAATAAATTTCAAATTTCAAATTAATCTTTTTTATGCAAATTTTTCATCATTGTGGGGGAGAAAAGTCAGGATCATGCTCTAGAGGTGAACAGCTTTCTAAGTTATTTTTGATTCTTCATCTTCCCACATCAAATTCTAATTCAACATGTCTGCTAGCTATTCTTTTATTTCCATCTTTGCAAATTCTTAATGATCTCTCACCTGAATCATAGAAACATTGTCTATCAGCAGTTCTGCTTCTAGACTTTCTCCAGTCTAATTAAAGCAAAATGACGTGACTCAAATTATCTTCATGTTTCTGCACTGTATTTCATTAAGATTATTGTACTTAATTCTCTGTGCTAGTCAAGTAATACCCGTGATCAACTCCAGATAGCCATGCTTTCCAAAGCTCAGAGCACTTCATTGTGTCTTTTTTCTTTTCTCATCCTCACTCTTTCTTTGTTTAAAAATATTCATAATTTGGTGTCATATTTATTTTTGCACATTGTTTTAATATTCAGTAATACATGTACATTTTTCATGTGAATGAAAAATTCCTTATAACATGCAATCCTGATTAGGATAAAGCTTTGGAGAGTAAATCAATATTGTTGCTCTTTGGACTAAAGCAAAAGACACTTGAAAATACGAAGTTAACCTAAAATATAATTTTCTGTGGAAAGACTTATCCATTTTGATGGTTGCTGTATCCCCTTAACTTTAGAGCCTCAACACAGAGTAGTTATTAAATAAATACATACTAATTATACTAAAGATGTAAAAGGCTGAAACAATCTCATAGGACTAAGTGATACATACTGCACAAATAGTTTGGGCTGAGTGAACACAAGCCAGTACTCTGAGCATAGAAAGTAGCTCTGCTTTCCTGTGATGCAATTGAATCATTACTCATCTGAACACTTCTGTAATGCATGCACACATGTCTGCTTCATATATAAATATAATCAAAGAAACAATAAAATAAAACCATCACCAATGATTTTTTAAACTAATAAATGGGTTGAAGATAATTTCCACACAGTATTTGGGAAAAATATTTAATTCCCCATCTGTATATGTCACATGCCAAATGCCAATAATAGGAACAATATATATTTTTCATGTCAGCTGATATTATGTACACCTAATGGGCACCATGATTCTATTAACTTACTGTTTTTTCTTTCAGGAAATTAGACTGCATATGTATTTGCTCCTGCTGAATGTGAATTTGTGGGTTTTAATGTTTTGAAATACACAAAATTCAATAAATTTTGGGTCTTTCAAGAATCCTTCTTTACCTGGATTGTTTCTGAGCTGTCTTTCTGAAAACACAGGACTGTGCTGTTAATTGGAAGCATCAACAAAAAAGGTGCACCTAAAATTTTTAAGCATTGAAATAGTCTTTATGAGTGCTGAGTACCTAAGGTGTCTTCCAACTATTTGTAGTATTTTATGACTTAGCTTTGCTTTTTTTAAAAATTATATACTGCAGATGCATTATAAACTCATTTAATTTTAGTTTCCTGAAATATCTTATTCTGACTTTCTGGAGTGATATCAGAAGCATTCGTTTGATACAGAGACAATTTAAAAATAAATTACAATTTTATTTCATGATGCCTAGACAAAGTATCTTTTCTAAGCAGTCAAGAGCTGTGATCTTAGTGGTGCATGATAATTATCTACCCATATCTGCCTGTTTACATTTTTATTTACATATGTATGTACGTATGTTTTTATGTATAATCTATCTCTTCATTTCTACCCATCTATTTATCAAGTATCTGTTTGTCCATCTCTCTGTTTATTTTTATTCTATCTACCTATCTTTTCTGCATTCTAATTTTTTTCTGGAGAATTTTGATTAATTTGGGGAAATTTGCTGTTTGGGGTCATGTTTTACTTTTTTACTTTTCTATACTGTAACACAATGCAGTCAAGGGAAGCCAAGTAAAAGTGAAATGATAAGGTGTGCTTGTAAAACTCCCTGAACATCTAACAGAGACATAAAAGCTGTGGAAGGATGTAACTAATGGACCTCATGGAGCCTGATTTCCTCTAATTCAACAATTTTCTCTAATTCAATTGCACAGAAAAATGAGTCATTATTTAAAAAGAGAAAGAAAAAAATAGGAAATCTACACATTCCATATAATGACTTGAAATTAGACATCGTACAAGCGTTTTTCCCAGAACCTAATGTCTATATAACTGTGGATGGCCTCAGGTGCTTGAGGTTCTGGCATGAAATTTACCTGTATTTTCAAGATATTATTTGCTTTGTTTAAAATAAATAAATCTGGACTCAAATTCTTTCTTTGTTCCCCAAAATTTGTCTCAGGTCATTGACTTTACCACTTTTGGTTTTGATGGCTTAATTTATGATTTATTATAACTTATTGTAATAATACATATAGCAATTTAATGAATTTAAGAATAGCTCAGTGAATGGCTAAAAATAGGTACATACGAATATTTCTTATTATCATGAAACATTATATTTAAACAACCATTTTGTATATATGGCTAAACCAGTCTCTAAGGTGTAACTTACTATAGCTGGGCATGAAGTGTTTGGAGCAGGGATGAAGGTTAGAAGTTTGACTTTTCAGGAATATTAATTAACAAGTGCCTGGTAATATAACACTTTCCAAGATCTCTTTATATTTCAGCAGTGTTCTATATTTTGCCTATATTTTATAATCTTCTACTTTAAATAAAAAAAGGTTTGCACAGATCATAAAATTAGCGAGTACTGTAGTCACATTAGAATTTCCTATTCTTCCCACTACACATTTTTGACTACCTAATCTGATTAGTATATAAATAGCACATCGCCCCAGACAAGTCCACACAGAAATCATTCTATGAGGACCATGATAATCCCTGTCAGTAGCTCACACAGTTTGATCTCATAGACTGAACCACTGCATAGTAATGATACTTGTGATTTTAGGGTTTATAGTTAAAAAGTGAAGCTCATGGTCTTATTCATTTATATCCTCCCTGCTGCACAACTGAGTATAACTAAACTTACTGTTTATTATTTTTTACCTCTAAAACTTCTCACTGACACTAATTTTGCCTAGTTCATGGCTTTATTTATATGTTGATAATGTGACAGGATGCAGGATCTAAATGAAAAGAGATAGATCTGACTTTTAAGAGAGTAATTGAACAAGTAAAGATTGAGAACACAGTGGTTAGTAACAGAGAATTTGGTCTGCATGAGATGAGATTACCAGCCTTTCAATAAACTATTTATAGAGGTCCTGAAAGTTTCTGTCATTTATATCATTTTGGTTTATTTAAAATTGTTCTACCCTTTACAATTAAGCAAATGATTGTATTAACTTCTATTATAATCATAAATACATTTTTCCAGTGCAACTGGGTCAAAGCTAAATAACTGAAGTAGCCATACTTGAAAAGCATTTCGAGTTGCCTGCATTTGGTGGAGTACAAATACTTTTCCAGCTCAGGAAAAGACATAAACTTCTCATGATAGCATCAACTAGAAACATGCTTTCTTGATTTATTTTTTGCAAATTGTGTGTGTGTGTGTGTGTGTGTGTGTGTGTGTGTGTGTGTGTGTGTGTACCTTTGGAGGTCCAATGGTGACACTGGGAATGTCCTAGATTGTTCTTTGTCCTTACTGCTTTGCTTTGGGATTTCCCAGGCTCCACCTTTCAGGGCTAGAAGTGCAGGCCACTACCTTATCATTTTGGCATTTTTTATGTGGGATCTCTAGGTTCAAGCTCAGGTTCTTTTGCTTTGGGGGCAAAGATTTTAACCTCTGAGCCACATTCTCAGCCTATCCTTTGAGTTTTATAAAATTGAAAAATGAACTTTGATTTGCTTATGATTTGAAGTCTTTAATGGCAACTTCTGATCAATTTATTCCTCTGTATGTATACCTAAGACATAATGAAGAAAATGACAAGCATCTTCAAAGAGTATTTGTTACATTAGCAAGTGGTAATAGCATTTCATATAAACATTCATTAGTAGGTCCTAGGCCCTTTGATAGAACAACAAAACAAAGAGCATACAAATCACACAACCTACATGAACAATTATGTTAGAAATTCAATTGCCTCGACTTAGATATAATATAATTATATTCCTCATATTTTAAATAATGTTAAAAATAATAATAACAGTATCCTAGTGTCACACAAATATTTTTCCAGTAATATTTACAGTCATGTATTTCTTAACATGTGCCGTTATATTGACACTCAGGTAGTCTGCATATTCATATGTTTTCACAATGATGACATTGTCTTACAACACATTTTGGAGAATACATCTTGGTAAGCATTGCACGACTATATGTTGTCTGGGTTCTGTCTACTCAAAGTACCACAGCTATTAAGTGAATTTGGTATTTCAGATGTATTAGTTATCATTAAGAATCTAGACAAGTTAAGACTCTAGTTTCATAAAAATAATTAGAAGTGCTAAGTGGCTAAATGTAGATTAACATCTAATGGGTTTCTAATTTAGGGGGCAAAACTAGGGGCAAGAGAGTTCCAATTATCATAAGAAGTTTAAGTTGTTACTATTTTTTGGTCAAAACCAAAAACAATTTATAACTAGCTGAGTATTTTCACTTTTCCCCCATAGTCACAGAGAACATCCTCTGGGAATAATGAACTGAAACTAAGAGCTTTTACAAAAAGTATTTTAATGAATGATATTCAACTGCAGGCTTTGTAGGGGAAGATTCTTACACTTGGAGAACTTTTCTGTGTGTTTTGATTCTTTTGAAGAGGAACAGTATCAGAAGTAATTTCAGTATGGGTTCAGTGTTGACTCTTCTGCAGAGCTAGATGCTCTCACTATTAGAAAAATCCTCGTTTACTGAACAAATATTTATTGAGTAGCTACTCTGTGTCAGGCCTTGGTGAACAAGACAAGCAGAGTCCTAGACGGTAAAAGGTCTCATCGTGTTAAATTGCCATCGACATATTAAGAAAACAAAGGGCTAAAAGGACAAAGTGTCCACAGATACTTGTTGACCCCTTTTGCTCACCCATATAAACAACACATCAGCAGCTGACAGGTAAGTTTGTGATGGGAATAATTTTCTAAACGTCGGTTCTCACTATTGCCAGTTCTTGAGTTAGAATTTCAGCTGCCAGTATTCAGAAAGAACATGGATTTGTCAAGTTTCACCTTGGATGGCAAAGCTTTCATTATTCAATGTGTATTTGTTGATCATTCATATTTATGTATAAAACAATGCTGTGACAGGAAAGCATAGCTTTGTTTCATGAAATCAAAGTCAGGCATTATAGAAGTCTTTCAAACTTGTTTTATTTTACTTATGAAGAACTATATGCTAAAATGAACAAGAAACCTCAGAAATATGGTCACTTAATTTTTTTTCCAGAAACTTCTTAATTCTGTTTCTGCTAGATTACTACATAAATAGTAATGGACCTTTGATAATTCCCATTACTTCTGGAGTCCACAACCTTGGATCCAGGATAGACTAGTCTTTTTCTCTGCTCTCAGTTCCAGATCTGTGATCATGTACAGTAGTGTGCAGGTGGACACCAAAGTATATGGATCTGTGGGATAGAAAGAGGTCCTGATGTCAGTGACTTTCTGTTATGGTCATATTGCTTGCAATTATGCAAATCCACTTGCTAGTTCATATTTTCCAAGCTAACTTCAAGCGTACCTGACTTTGGGACAAGGCTAAAAATCATTAAGGAGGAGTCTGTGTGTATTAGAAAAGTTTCATTTGCAGATGATTACTCTTCTTTGGAGCACACATCTGTCAAAAGCAGAGTTCAGCTGGCCTTTCTGGTAGTCGACATTATTAACACAGAATGATGTTCTTCTTCAGTGAATTCATTTCAGAGTCAATCTTCCTCTATTAGAATATTAGAATCCTTCTCAAAATGGTCAGTAAAGAGTCATCTCTGAAGATCCCTGAATGTTACTGAACTTCACATAAAAACGAATTTGTTGGGTTGTGGAGATACCTCAGGAGTTAAAAACATTGCTTAGCAAGCAAAAGGACCTGAGTTCAGATCCCCAGAACCCACTAAAAGTGCCAGACTTGAGAGTCTGACCCTGGAAAATGGAGCCTGGGAAACTCCAGAGCAATGCAATACGAAGGTAGAGCAACCCAGAGTGATTCCTGATGTCACCCTTGGGCCTCCATTGTCACATATGTTCAAGTGCCCTTTTCTCCATGTTGCACAGAATCATACCCACATGTGCTCACTCATAAGAAAAAAAAAGAGATTTTGTTAGAATCCCCCCACAAGCCCTCTGGAGAATAACCTCATGAAAAGTAACTTTCCACCTACGCACCTAGATGTTTTTGATATGGTACACTTTTGTGGGAAAAAAGAAGAAAAAGTTATTTTCTGCTCTTGGGAAAAAAAAAAAAACATTTTGGGATATTTATTATCGCTGGCCACAAATGTGTCTTATCAGTTTAGCCTAGGTTTTGGAAAATTTAATATTCGTAAAAGAAGTGGAAACAGCATGGTTTAGGGTCATATACCTTAGTCTCTACTCTCAGAAATCTCAGGCAGGAGGAAAAAAGTTATAGACCTGCCAGGTTACACAAAGTGACTCATTGGCTTTTTTAGTCACAACTAGCAAGATGCTGTCTCACAAGAAAACTGAATGTCCTGGAAACATAACTGAGTTAAAGAGCATATGCCTAGTGTATGAAAAGTTCTCAAGATCCTTGGTTTGATTCCCAATGCTAGAGAAAATGAAGGTCTGGTGGGGGAGGAGCTACAGTCAGTTTGTTAGTGGCCCATAGAATGTTCTTTGCCAACATTACCATTATATTGCATAATAAAGCAGAAAATTCCAACAGGTGGCATTTCTTATTTTTCCATGTCTTACACTACAAAAGTTTTTTAATTTTTTTTATTTCATTTATACTGGTTTAAATCCACTTAGTTGAACTATACTACTTGGTTCAAACTCATACTCACATATACATGCACACACCCTTGAGATGGTTCAATGGGTAAAGGGACCTGCATGCAAATCAGAGAACCTGTGTTTAATTCCAAGAGATTACATGGTGTAACGAGAAAACTCACTTTTGGAAACTGCCTTCCAGTTGCCACACATTTTAGCGTGGGTATACCTGTTCTTTCTCTTTCACCTCCACCTACTCAAACAAATAAATATGCAAAATATTTTTAGAATTGTTTTGACTATCTGATTAAAAGAAATCACTTTGTAACTTATTTATTCTGTACATAGACTTCTGAGGTGGTCTGTTTCCTCAGGGTTTTTATAGGTTACAAAGAATAAGCAAAGTAATCCATGCTAAGACTGCAATGTCCCTCCACAGAGATAATATATTTGCAATTGAATTAATGTATTCAGCAATATTTAGTAAACACTCATTAAGTATCCAGTACAATGTTTAACAAAGAAGAAACCAAATGAATATAAAATATCAACCCAGCCCAGGAGGCCATAATAAAATAACAGCAGTGTTGTTGAGGTAGTTTATTTTTAATTTTTTAAACCCCTTTCTTGCTTTGAAAATAGGAGAAGATACATAAATGTAGTACAAATAAAAATTCCTTGTGCAGAGGGCTAACATGAAGTAGGAGAAGAGCAGTGGATGAGTGGCTCAGGGGTTAAGCCTCTGCCTTGTAGGTGGAAGGTCCTGAGTTCGGATCCTAGACCCCACGTATAGACGCCGGGCAGAAGTGGGGGCGGCCTGCGTTTCCGGTCCTGGTAGGGCGGAGCCTGTGAATCCCAGGGCAGAGTAAACAAGGAGGAGGTGGAGGCGTCCATGGTGGTTCCCGAATTCGTCCGTGGTTCTACACACACATACGTACGTAGCCACACACATACGTACACACACGTGCACACATGCATACACGCACAATTGAATAAATAAAAAAAAATTTTTAAAAAATTTAAAAAAATTCTTAAAAAAAAAAAAAAAGAGGGAAGCTGCTTTCCCTTGTGGATGCCAAGTATGCAAAGCCACTGCAAATGCTGTTAGTGAATCCTGCCTTTGTATTCCTTCCTAAAGGAAACATATTATTAGGTACCTTTAATAGTCTGGCCACATTTCTGTCATCTCATCAATACATACTGTTTTGTCATGTGAGTTTCTGTTTAAAACATTTTATTTAATAAATATTGGTTACTTGTTAACATTGAACTCACAATAAATTGGTGCTGGAATGAAGCTTGTTTAACATGCACTCTGTCTCAAAAGTGTATAACATTGGTCTTGGGCTTCAGACCACTAGTTAGCTTTCCTGTGCTATATTTGGGGGGTAAATTAAATAGCAAAATCACAACACAAAAAAGCATCACAATGTAAATGTATTGCACAAATTTGTCTGGTTGTAGTTTCTCTCTGAGAAGCCATGATCTCCAGACAGCATGGGCTGCATCTTTACACACTTCATCTTTGCTAGGCTTCCCATCTTGTTTCCCTTTACAAGTGCAATGTGTCTTCATTGTTTATGGGCTGAGTTTTGAGATTCACCTAGTTGCCGAAATTTCATTATAATTTTCATGTTAATAGTCAGAGTAGTTTTGTTGTATTTTGAGAAGGATTCTAATATTCTAATAGTGTTCCCATGACAAAGTTAATTAACTGATATTTATCCAATAGTTACAAGAGAAAGTGAGCAGTTTTGATCTTCATATTATGGAGGAAAGTAAGTGTATAAAACTTTATGATTCAGGTTAGAAATTTGGAAGCAGTTCAGATCTTTAATAATAACTTAGAAAAGCATCTCTCAACTTTGGTACTCTTGTGTGTGAGGGGTAGGAGTATATGCTGTGTGTGTGTGTGTGTGTGTGTGTGTGTGTGTGTGTGTGTGTGTTATAATTTTGTGATCTTGTGAGCTGTTTTGGCCATTGAAAAATATTGAGTGGCATCTTAAGCCTTTTCCTAATATCTCTCATTGTTTGTAACTGCCAAAAATGTCTGCAGAAACTTCACACATTTCCTGAGAAGAAACATTGCTGATATTGAGAACCCTAGGCACAGATCGTGCTATATTTGATCATTAATTTGTCAGCCTAATTCAGTTTGTATTTATTGAACACCAGTCAGATCTCAGACTAGGTTTGAAGTAGAAATACAGAGACCTACAAGATATCATTTGTGAGGAGCTCTCCTCGAGACCTTAGCTTTTGTAAACTGATTAGCCCATTTTTAAAAGGTGGGAAATAAATATTCTGATTGATATAGATTAAATCATCAACCTATAGATTTAGTTGATAGGATTCTGGATGTAAGAAAAATCCAATTTTCAAGTCACAAAACTACCCATGAAAATTTACATGGGATATTGTTACTCACATGCTTATTTGGGGTTTGTTACAGTTTTACAACTTTTTATGACGCTTGCTACTGGATATGCAACAATGATAGGTAAGATAGGCAGTCCTCAGTCTGCTGCTGGGAGTCTATTACTTTATCTTTGGGTCTGATACACTGTTTTACCACTAGGAGATGATGATAAACAGTTTTATGGTCATTCCATTAATACAACCAAGAAAGTAGATCCTTGTACATATACTATAGCAATAGCATTGATTGGAAAAATACTAAAAAAATACAGAAAATTTAGACAGAGTTCATCATAAAATAATACACTAAGGACCAAAATGTAACTGCTGATTTATCATTTTTCTATTGTATAAAATTATGTATGTACATACATATGCATACAGAAATATGTTCATGGTATATATCTGTATACATGTATATCAATATAGACATATATCAATTATATATGTGGAATATTTTATAAGATCTTACCAATTATGAATCATAAATTTTGTAAGTAGTAGCTTAAAGGAAGATCTTGAATTTGTCACACTTCAAAATAATCAAAATAACTAACAATGTATTTTCAAAATAAGTGAGCCACTTGGGGCTGGAGAGATGGTTCAGGGGTTAAGCCTGTGCCTTGCAGGCAGAAGGTCCTGAGTTCAGATCCTAGACCCCATGTGTAGACACTGGGTGGAAGCCTGCATTTCGGAGCCTGTGAATCCCTGGGCAGAGTAAACAAGGAGAAGGTGGAGGTGGTACATGGTGGTTCCCAAATTCATCTGTGGTTCTACACACACACACACACACACACACACACACACACACACATACATACATACACAGGAACACACACACACATAATTGAATAACTAATTAAAACATAACATTAAAAAAAGTGTGCCACCGTGGAAGAAGGAAGACCTACACTCAATTTGCACAGAGGGTTTCATAGAATCATTCTACCTACAGAAATTGAAAATTTTAAATTCACAATTTCAAGAATTGATTCGATTAATTTGGCTTTGAACCTGAAATCTTTATGTTTAAAAATATTTTAATGTCACATTTGTGCTTGTCTGAGTCTGAGATGCATAGCCTTAGCAAAGAATAGCATCCGAAAGAGTTCCCTATAGAGTAGCAACCAGTCTTTCTTTTAAATCTATTTCTTCCACTTATACAAAGTTGATAAGTACGCCATTTCCCTTCCTCCTTCCACCCTTCCCTGGATCCCCTTGCTCCTTCCCCCTTTTCCCTTTCCTTTCCCCCCTCTCTCCCTTTCTCCCTGTGCTTCCCCTACCCCCATTCCTGGAGCAACCTTTAGTGTGCATGTCAAACTTTCCTCTGGGTCCTCCTCTCTGATGAGGTGTAAGGACTCAGTGGCATTGCCTAGAGCTCTTTTTTATGTTCTTCTTTAGTAGAGGAACACTATTGTGGCTGTTAATCCCTTGCTTCTAAGGATCGTAGTGCCTGTGATCTAGCAAGCAGTCTTTAGGATTGTGAAAAGGCTGAAGTTGCTACTCACTTTCTTTTTTTCCCTCAGCTTCTTGGAGCATTGTGTGCATCTCTTTGACATACTCTATCCAGAAGATGCCACAGCATCAGCCTTGAAAAATAATTGTCAGAACCTTTTACATCTCAAACAGACCTGGAAGTGCTGAACCTTTATCACATTTGAAACACATGACTTGCTTGGAAAAACTTTTGGCAACATGATGCTATTTTCTGCAATAATATTCCCATTTGGACTCTGTTCTTGTAATTCCAGAGATTATTTTAAGTGGTCAGCAAAAAAAATAGATATGTTTAGATCATTCAATAACTTCGACAGCCTTATAGTTAGAAATTAAGTTAATGGTATTAGGTAACTTAATTTCAATGTAAGTGAATAATTCCTTCTGTACCACAAGGAAATATGCACCCTGCACAATAACCTTTGCTCGTATCATAAACTTTGGGATTTTGCATAGAAATGATTCATTGTGCCTTGACAAAGATGCACATGATTTAATCACTAAATGAATTGATTTAATTCTGTCTGGCTTTAAATATGGTGCAGAACAATCATGTGCAATACTTTAAATCTTTAATCATTCTAAAACACTGTTCAAGTTCTCACCAAATTGTTCAAGATTGCTGTTATACTTGTTAATTTTATTCAATCTCTCAATAACATATATTGACTCTGCTACTATGCCAGTGATCGGGATACAATAGAGAAGAAGCTTACCAAATTTACTGTGAAGAATGCTACTCTTTGGAAAGCAGAACAGTAACACAGACAAGCAGCCTAGTTTCAGGGAGTGCGAAGTTCCATGGAGACAACTCAATGAAGAAAAATATCTTTTTTGGGGGGTTGGAAATAGCCAATTCTGATGAAATAAATGTTATTACGTGCTTACACTCTAGAGATTAAGAATATTACTGTATTATCTAATTACTTTTATTGCATTAAGTTTCTTATAAGTTTAATTAAGATTCCTGTTTTTTTTTCTAATGAGAAGATAAAGCAAATAGAACAATGAGAGCAAAATAAGTGAGAGATAAGAATCTGATAAAGACTGGAAAGACATGGAGAGAGTAGAGATATGAGAGGGAGTGATCCAGAAAGAGATTCTGCAGATTGGCATTGGAGCTGCTTGTAATGGAAAATAGACTGACTCATGAAGACTAGTAATGGAAGGCTCCTGAAGAGGGGACCATTTAACAGAGAAAAGTGACCAAAAATCCAGTGAAACAGAACGGAGGGATAAGGATATGCAGAAGGTGGGATTATACAATTTTTTAAGGCAGAGATCAATTTTGAAGGGCTCTGCATACCAGGCCAGACCACTTGTTTTCATTCTGTAGCTAACAGGAAGCCACTGAAGTATATCAAGCTGGTAAATGGCCTTATAGAAAGATTACCCAGTTTCCAGAGTTGAAATTGGATCAGAGTGTCAGACATGTAATCAGGGAAAGTTTGGGAAGATGTTTATTGAGTCAGTCAAGATCTGGCAATTTATGCTAGCTAGAAGTTGCTGGCTGCAAATGGATATTGTCTCCAGTAGAGATATAAAGGAGAATTAATTAAAATTGATATGACTTGCAACCATGAAGGAAAAGATACACCAGTTCCTAGCTTAAGAGATTGTGAAGAATATGACACTATTAGAGAAACTGAAGACAGTACAAGAGACCTGCCAACTTTCCAGGCTTATCAGAAAGCCATCAATTATTCTATTGTCCAAGGTAACAGAACTAATGCATTCTTTTTCATCTGTCTATCTCTTCCTCTCAGAATTTTTAAGGATAACAACTATTCATGATTATGACTACAAATAAGCTAAAGCTGAAAATGCACATTTAACAATAGAATCTGAAACCTCTAACAGAAAATAAATGTTAGTGTTGTCTTTGGGACATTATGTGATGCAGCATGTTGTATTCTCTTTAATACAGAGCAGAACATTATTAACTTTGTGTATACGTTATAGTTGAGGATACAGACTCCTTGATTTCACCAAGTCTTTTCTCCCTTAGTGCTCTTTAGTATTAACTATGGACTTCTGACAGAGAATCAGATGTGTTAGATAACCTAATATTGCATACTTTCTGCAGACGTAGAGAAGACTGTCATGAAATATTCTCAATAGAATACCTTATTATAACCAAGGGCAGGGTGGGCAAATCCAACAAAGTCAAGTTCTAATCGATATCTGTTTGGAATTAGTCAGGGCCCTGTCTGTCAATGAATTCAATCATCACATTAGAGAAAAAAAAGTTTTAAAAAGTAAAATGTAGATTTTTTCCATTTTATTTCCTTTCTTCTCAGAGACAAGGAATACGCTGAGGATATGAACAGTACTTTTTATAGTTAATAGTCTTTAAAATAATATTGGTTGGACATAGTATAACTGTAAAATGATTATTTTATATTTTATGGTAATGCAAAAAAGGAATTAGGCAACTCTACTACCTCCATCATAAATTTTACAAGAAAGATAAAGAAACACCATCACTAGAATCCATCTAAGGTCCAAGTCACCTCTATATTCAAATGTTGCATAGGTTGCACTGCCCACTGTTATAGTAATGTGATAAATTAATCTGCAGTGGCTGAAAGCAGAAAGAAGGCATTGCATTCACGATGCAGAGTTTGGTCAGTGATGAACACAAAACTTGTGATTTCATCAAAGCACTGAACAGCTTCCCCCTGAAGTCCTGCAAATGTTAACAAATGCAAACACGGGGCCTGGCTTACAAGTAACATTTACAAATGATGAATTCTGATCAGTGTTTAGTAGAAATTAAATCATATTTTGTCTCTAGAGAATCCAAGCTGCTAGCATTTTAAAAAGTTCTCAAAACATTTTTTAAAAACAAATTTTGGTTGATCTTTATTATTCAGCAACAGCTAATTTACTCTTCGCACGGAGCTATCCAAGTCTACCAACTGGAAACTAAAGGAAAGTTCTATTGCTTACATGGTATCTCCCTCCCTTGATGGCTGTAGAAATCCCAGTGTTGCTTTAGTGAAGGTTGTAACTAAGTGTTTTGACACATAGACAATGAAGTGCAATGTGCCTTAGATATAATGGTGGATGACTTTCACAGTCACCTGAAGAACCAGAGATCTTTCTTCTTCTTCTGTGCTCATCAACAGCTTTAATAAAAAAATCCTCACAAATGATTGAGAACACTAAAAAAGTTTACTTGTATATACTATATATCTCTTCATATTAATAGATTAAGAAATCAAAGTGGAAAAATTTTAAAAATCTGCTAATTTCAGAAGAAGGTCCTCTCCTTTCATTATGGACTAAAGGCATTGAACTCAGATTGTTAGATTTGTAAACAAGCACCTACTAAATCATACACATCATCAGTCCATGAGTGTCAGGGTTTTATATTTGTATGAATCACTTTATGACTGTTTCAATAGATGTCAGCCAAGTTTGTGCATGTGTCTTCATTTAATTTCTCCTCAGACCTTTTTGGGGTTGTAAAAGTCAATCATTCCTAACATGAAAATTTGTAATTCTAAAAACTTCGAAATGAAAAATATTTGAGTACCAATATGATGCTAACCTTCTGTGGTGGGTGAATTACAATCACAATGCTGAGACATGAAAATACTATGTAGAATTACCTACATGTATCAATCCTAAAACATTCTGTTATATAGGTACAGGTATTCTAAAATCTAAAAAAACTCCAAAATTCAAAATATGTAAATATATATTAAGTCTGATAATCCAATAAAATATACTAACAATGAAAATAAAAACAATAAACACCTAATTTTATAGGTTAATTTCAATCTAGAATCTGTACTATATCAAGGAATTCACAGATTTTTACATAAATATCCATCAAAAGATACTTCAAATGTATTTTCTCCTCCTGGGTTATTTGTTCAATTATATGCTGATTATTTGGAAAACTTTGGTTTTCTGATTTATACAAATCCCCAAATACTAACATATTTAATTGTTCAATATCATAGTCAAACTTACTGATATCAGTGATCAATTCCTTGATTCTATTATTGCCATACTTTGATTCCCCAGACCTACTGGCAAGGTGCCATAAGCTCAGGAGTTAGAAGATAATACTTAGTGCCTACTGTTGAACAAAGTAACCACAGGCATGGCTACTTCTGGCTCTGGCCTATGCTTCAGTATTCTCCTGAAGTTCACAGTGTTATCTATAGCCAGCCAGCCTAAGGAGAAAGAGTCTAGACAGCACATTTGCTTCTTAAAAATCCATTTCCCTGAAAGCACACACATTATTTCTGTTTATAATCCATTAGTGAGTACTGTTTATATGATTCCATCTAGAGGCAAGTGAGAAGCCAGACAGGAAATGTAGTTCTCAGTACATATCATCTTGCTCTACAGTAGTCTTACATCACAAATGTAACATATTGGGTTGTCAGAGTAATTCTTTCAAATTTCTGCTTGGTACCGCACCTACTTTTTAAAAATTTTTTTAACATTTTTTATTATATTTCCGCTCATACAAACTTAATAGGTAGACCAGTTCGCTCCCCCCCTCCTCCCCCCTACACCTACTTTTTAAATGCTGGTGAACAAATAGAAGAAACACCATCATCAATAAAAGGCAATCACATTCTGCTCTGTCGCTGAATTAGTGGGAAAAAAATAGCCACGGTAGCTACTATTGATCATCGTACTAATTAACCAATAATAGAACAAGCTTCCTCCTTGCAACTTTATTAGAAAAGCAGCAAATACATATAGAAAAGTTGATAAAATGCTCCAATAACATAGAAAATAAAACATGATTTTACAGTGTCTGATATGCTGGTCACATCTTGCCACACTTCATGAAAATTCCATTGCATTCCTCCAACTTTGTGCCTCAGAAAATAACAATAATGAAGGTTTTTGGAATTTTATGAGAAAATGGAGCTATAATAATATTTCAAAAAGCAAGTCAAATTTCTTCATAATTTGTTTTCTGAAGTACAAAAGACATTCTTATCTCAAACTTTGAATTTCTTGACATATTTTTCTAAATGACAGCAGACATACCTTTTAGATATATCTTTTGGCATAGAAATATCTAACTACATTAATTTGTAAGCAAATTTAAGAATTTTTATTATTTATTAAATTGTGTGTGTGTGTGTGTAGAACCACGGACAAATATGGGAACCTCCATGGATGCCTCCACATCCTCCTTGTTTATTCTGCCCCTTTTCTCAGTCACTTTCTTACACAGAACTATTGGATCATTTTCTTTCCTACAGTCTCACAACTACAGACTGAACCTTCAGCTTTCTAGATGAGAGCAATCACTTTGCTATTGAGTCACAGCCTCTTCTACAAGTTACCAGTCCGAAAAACAGAATGCATTTAAGGCTTTGAAAGATGAATTTATAAAGCAAACATCTGATTAAACAAATGATGAAAGTCCCAAAAGGCCAAACAAGACAGTGCCAGATATCATGAGCCCTGAAAGTTTCGCTTTTATTGAGCTCTGAATCCAAACATTTATATCTTTCGTCTTAGTTCTATTTTCTAAAGATTCAGTGATGTGAGTCTTGTGAGGATAGCTCAGCATGAGTGTAGCAGATGGCCTCTATGGTTGCTAATAAAATCATGACAAAACAGTTTAAGGAACAAGGGATTTATTTTAACTTACAATGGTGACAGTTGCTTGTCCAGACTCAAGGGAACTGGCCATACCATATCCACGCAATGGCTGAGAGAACAACAATCCTTAACTAGCATGTTTGGTCAAGTATATCGAAAATACCAAACGTGTCAACAATTCCTTCATTTTATTCTCTAGTCTGAGGACTAGTCCCACTCACCATACACTGGACCTTCCTCATCAACTACACAATCTCCTGTAGATTCACAATGGGCTTAACTCCTTAAATTCTCCAAAATTATACTCAGAGTTTAGATTCTCAACCTTCAAGTTGATAGCTGTATCTAAGTACAAGACATTGAGTGAGATGGTTCTTGGCTGTGATTCAGGCACTTTACTGTGAATCAGTTTGGACTATACAGCAAAATCCTATTAAAGGAAGGGGATAAAGGAAGAAGGAGAGAGAGGGGGAGGAAGGAAGGGAAAGAAATACAGAAGAAAAAAAGGGAAAAGAAAGACAAAGAAGAAGGCAGGAATGCAGGGTGAAAGAAGGGAAAGAATCAATTTATATTAAATTCCGGAAAAAAAGAGGACCTAGAGTTTGGGGCCAAAAATAATTAAGGCACATACATATGTGTATAAATTGTGAAGATGTCAACTTCATAAAAATAAATTTTAAATATTCAATGAAATAAAATATACATCAAAAAACATTTAAGTAGAACTCAGCAGTACTGGAGGTAGAATTTATACCTATTCAGTGTATCACCTAGCAATAAGTAAGATTTTCTAGATGCAAAATTCTCTGGATCTCAGGCTACTTAAAGCACCAGGTATTGCTTCTGTTGAGAATGATTTGTATATTCCAGCATTCATGTTGTATTATGCCTGAGAAATATTCCACTGTCACATAGTTAATTTTGAAGGGCCCTGTATCAGTTGCTCTTTCTCTTTTGCTGTGAGATACCACTCAGGTTCAAACAACTTACAAGAAGAAAGGAAGATTTATTCAATTTATGGTTTCAGAGGGGAGATACAGTCTTTCATGGTAGAAATGGCATGGCTGACTGACAGAAGCTTGAAGTGAACTAAGTTACTGCAGACATCATGGAGGCTGAGAGTTGCAGCTGAAAGCTTAAAAGCACACCTCTTTCAGAATTAAGGTGGGACTAACCAACCTCAAGACCCACCCATGTGACTGCTTTCCTCCAGCAAGATTCTTACTCTTAAATGTGCCATGACCTTCACAAATAACTGCATATAACCAAAGATTCAAATGCATGACCCTGTGAGGGACAACTCACATTTCAAACCATGACAGATACCAAGAGGTTGATTAGCATGTTCTTTCCTTCCCCAGAGCTTGTGTTATATCAAGGTCTTTTGGCTGCTGCTAGGTTCATAAGAAATTCGCCTTTTTTTTCTCACCAGCTAAGTGGGCACTCACACAACCTATTCTTTCATTGGAAAGTTCTCATTTCTGTAGAGTCCCTTCCCTAGTTGGAAAGGTTCATCCCACCCTCATTTCCTAATTCAATGGGGATTTTAAACCTCTACCACAACAGCCCAGATTGCAATGGCTTTCCCTTCTGATCTGCACTACCTAGGAAGGTACTAATACAGGTAGAATAAATTTGGAAATAAGGATTTTAGTGAGACAGGTTTGCTTGTATGCTTACAGGGCAATTTTCTGGATATCTTTTGCTAATCTATTCCCCCCCATTTATTGCTCTTAATTCTCAATCATTACTGTATAATGTGCCAGATTGATATATCTTAAGTTAAAGAGAATCTTTATGGAAGGCTCAGGGTGGTATTCCTGACACCCGAGATGATGTGTAATGTTATAACCCACCACATAGTGCATCCCTTGGGATATAACATCTAGGATTGGTTGACTCTGGAGTCTCCCAGCCTTGATGCTAATGGATTTCATGCAAATGAGACTCCATCAGATCTTGACAGCTTTTCTGAACCCTGGGGTATCGTCTCATCCTGAATGCTAGACTTCAGTAGTCAATGCCCCTTGCAGTCATCTAAAAGTAATAAACACACTGTGTAATTAGTATATTTACTGCTTTCTGTCTCTCTGGAGTCAGACATACAGCAAACTCCAGTCCAAGCTGCAGCGCACTTATATCGTATCACTCACATCTTGACCCAGACTTATAGGTAGCCTTGCAGGAAATGAACCTCCTCTGGGACACCAAGTCTTATTGACATGGACAGTATGTATAAAGGGGCTTGAATACTCTTTCAGCTCCCATGATTCAGCCTATTCTCTCAGCCAGTGTAGGGGACATAGTATGGTAATCTTCAAGTAAGCTGACCTTTTCACTTTTGAGAGTCTAGAAGATTATGGAAACGGTATATAGAAAGAATCTCCTGTGATGGGAAAATTAAATTCATGGACCCTTTCCTAAGTATAGGCAGTCAACTAAGAAACAAAAAAAACTAAGAAATTCTTTGACAAATTATTAGGGAATCACAATGGTCCACTCCTGCAATATAGACTATGGTCTCTCATTCCACTGTCAAAACCCTTGTATTGATTCCTCAAGTTAAAGAGTACATTATCAAGACTTTCAGAAGTTTTTAAAACTCCCTCACTCAAATCACAGAGAAAAACAATAAGGAGATAGGGCAGTCCAAGATGAATATAGATGTTACCCACAACCTTCCCAAAACTGACACCAGTTAAGGATTCAAACATATGAGACCTTAGAGGGAATCTCACATTAAAACCGTGACAGTGACACTTTGCAAGAAGACTGTAAAATACTTATCTTCTTTCTAAAGCAATATTTTGCTAGCTATATGCATCAATAAACTCTACTTGCAATCCAAAACTCTCATTAAATGGATGGTGCAATGTAACATTATTTACCAGGCATCCATCAATATTGCTGACAATACTAAATTTTTTTCACTGAGAATAACTTGTTGATTAAGAAGTTAATTTGTAGGGAAGTGTGGTCAAATTTTAACCAAAAGATCCATTTTAAAGGAAACTTGTCTTCTTTTATAAATTAGAACACCTCTTGATAAAAGAAAACATCATTAATAGCATGGATTTTGATGTCATTTTCTCATGAAAGATTAAAAGTCAAGATAAGATAAATTACTCTTACCAATAGTGGAATAATAATTTTATAGAAAATGGTTTGAAAATGCACCACATTATTTTATCTTGTATTCAAGAGGGAAGCAAGGTGGACAAGAAGGCAATTAAGTAACATAAACTTACACAGGCACAGATACAAAGTATTGTCTCTCACACATATACTTTGACATAATGAAGATAAAAACTTTTACATTTGAATTATGGGTCAAATGAATGTGTTTGGGGAAATGTACAATGTGTGCATTCAAGTTTAATTCTCCCAGTCAGAGATGTTTGATGCATTTTTTAAAAATATATGTGCTCATGTGCTTTGAACTACAGAGTTCTTTCCCCTCAGTATTAGCCAATTTGTTTTTAGAAAAAAACAATTTTATATTACTCAAACTTCATAAACGGTAAATGAGAAACAACTTAAGTTCTTTACTGTAAAAATTATTGATTCAAGTTCATCACACTAATCTCACCTAGTGGCCATTTTCTGAATCTCACTTATGTGGACTAATTTGGAAAGAATTCAGTTTGTAGTTCTGCATATGTGCATGTGGCTAAAAGGAAGAGGGTATGTTGCATGATTTATCTGGTTTTGAGATTTATACATTTTTAGCTGAGTTTTTAGATTTATACTTTTTCCTGCTAAATCCACAGAAACTTTCCCATTATATAATACTTCAAATCACAAAGATATTCTTGGTTCTTGTTTCCTCTCTGATTATCCACTATTAGAATCTTATTATTGTTTATTAATCAACTCTACTCATGGTTCTTTAGACATTCTACTTTGCCAGAAGTCTATATTGAACCCATAACAAATGCTTAGCAATAGGTTCAGCTGTAGATAAATCTGGAGGGATAACTGGGTAATTTTTGTGGTAACAGTAATAGAGTCACACTCTGGACAGAGATGTCTGTTCCTTTTTTTCAATGAATAGTATTCATACCCTCTTAATTGCTTCAGAACTTTGCTCCTGTACAGTTTTCTCTCTCCCATAAAGTCCTGTCCCTTAGCATAACATGTACAGTACTATCAGCCTTCAAAAAAACTACAGTTGTCTGTGTTTCCTGCAAAGAGACTGGCCTCAAGTGCCATGTGATACCCAAACCCCATTTAACATAGATATGATAGCATTTGTATATATCCTGTACACATCTGCTTGCTGAACTAATAGGTTACATCTCATTTTTCCTTCCTTGGAGATGTTCTTTTTTTTTAATTTATTTTTTCCACTCATACTAACTTGATAGGTACTCCATTCCCCTCCCTTCCTCCACCCCTCCCTGAATCCCCTTGCTCCCTCTCCCCTTTTCCCCTTCCTTCCCCCCCTTTCTTTCAATGCCACCCTCCCACCATTCCTGTACCATCCTTTAGTGTGCATGTCAAACTTCCCTCTGGGTCCTCCTCTCTGATGAGGTATAAGGACTCAGTAGCATTGCCTAAAGCTCTTTTTTTGTGTTCCCCTTTATTATAGGAACACTATTGTGGTTATTAATCCCTTGCCTCTAAGGATCTTAGAGTCTGTGATCCATGCTAGATTTTTGGGGGTCAATGACATGTTGGTCATTGTGCAGGTAATGCAAAGTCCTATTATGTTTACTTTGGCCCTAACGTGTGTGGAGTATCTTGCATATCGTTGCTCCTCCCTGTCTTTAGACTCTCACAATCTTACCGCCCCCTCTTCCGCAAATTTCCCTGAGTTTTGGGATGGGGAGAGATTAGGCTGGCCTAGTTCCTGGTGATTAATGTAGGGTCTCTGATGTTCTGAATTATGGTTTGTTATTCTTTTTCTTCTTCTTCTTCTTCTTCTTCCAGTTTTGCTGTTCCTGAACCGCCCTTGGCTCCATCCTGATGGGTATTGGATGTCACCTCTTGCAGTAGCAGTACTTGATGGTGGCCTGTTTTCTCTGTTGTAGCATGATCCCCTCTCTCCTTGTTTCTGGCGGTATACCC
Source organism: Typhlomys cinereus (assembly GCA_023101885.1). Taxonomy (NCBI): domain Eukaryota; kingdom Metazoa; phylum Chordata; class Mammalia; order Rodentia; family Platacanthomyidae; genus Typhlomys; species Typhlomys cinereus. Next base: position 1,959,555 of record JALPQD010000359.1, on the reverse strand, counting down.
TGTACACATTTTTAAGCATACTTCAAATCATTCTAGATAATTCATAATATCAAATATGGTATAAATGATAATAAACTGCTGTATAGTAAGAGAAAAATACCACATATTTTCAGTAAAGGTGCATTTCTTAAAGCACTTTGTATCACGGTTTGTTGAATCTGGAGATATGGAACCCATATGAATTGAGGGCTGAGGCTAAAAGCAAATGCTATAACCTCCATGATTCTTATCTTATAGACTTTGTCTTTGGTACATAGAGTAGCAAACTTGGTAAATGCTCACTTTGCTGTTATATTTGGCTTCTGAATGTCACTTGATGAAAATTTCCCTCTGATATGTCAACCAAATTTATTTGTGGGAAAGTGAGTAGTGACTTTTACTTCTCCACATTTATTATTTACTAATTTTTAAAATCATTTTTATCTTATCATTATATAGATTGGAGGACCTCTGAACATTCAACCTAGAAGCTTTTTTATTTTTATTTTTACAAAGAAAGAAATTTACAACAATATCACAATAGGCCAGAAAACAGAAAATAGATGATTACAGAATGTTCCATTCTAAGCAGGACATATAAGCCATACCCCAACCCAAGGCTCAGGCAACATTGTTGAAGAGGGGCAATAAGGATATAAGGGCTGACGTAGGGCAGGAGTATGACCAGATATTATCTTCTCAACTCTACAGGGTAGTTGTTATCTATGAACTCATGCAGCTATATGTATATATCTCCTGCAATATTAAGAATATAACAAGATCTGAGCTTACTTGACATCAAGGTACACATTTGCCCCACTTCTATTTCTGTTCAATTTGATACAAATCATCTCTAATTTATATTTACTGTCCAACTGACTTCCTATTGTAAGTCTTGCCCTTGCCCCAGAATATATACATAAATCAAACTGATAGTTTACAAATACACATTAAATCATACTATGCTTATAATTTTTTTAGTGTTCCTTTATATTTGAATAGCACCCAGTCTGTGGATAGACTCCAGTAGTGGAGTCTGGCATACACAGGACCTCTGTTGTAGTTCCTACGTCTCATTCTCCAGATAGGTAAAGTCAAACTTCATTTATTTTCAGAAGATTGAATAGAGGTGGAAGCTTTAATATTACGTTCATCCATTCATATCTGAGAAATTATAACATCTAAACCCTTGTAACAAAATTCTGTCATAGAATTGTTTGTTCATATGAAAAAATGCAAAAACAATTAGAATCATTCTATAAAGAGTTTTTGCCATTGATTTAGGTGGATCCATAAACTGAGATTGTCCTAGAAATATAAGAATAAACTTAGTTTTTTTGCTACGGAGAAATTTGTATTCATTCATCACATGTGACGATTTGTTTCTATTCAGGTTAAATTTTTTCTCTTAAATTATCCAAACTATGTAAGTATGTTTTCCTAAAGCTAATTGTCAACATAAAGCACTTAAATTTCCTCTTTCATATGTCAATTGGGACAAAAATTCATGTAAAAAATCTGGAAGATGTTAATCTTACTGAATTTCAAAGCCTGGCTTTTGTCTCTTTGGGAAGGACAACCTTTTCAAGTGACAGCTTCAGGAAAAATAAATGTGGATCGAATATACCCCAGAGATCTGAGGGGTGATAGATGTCACAGGCAGAGAGCTTATACACTGGGCTTGAAATATTGTCTCTTCAATGTTGCCTTTATGCTTTCAATACACCCTGGGAAAAATGTAACTTGAAATGTGGCCAAAAATATGGTAAAATCATCATTTAGATTGAAATGAAATAATCTGCAAATATATAGAAACAAAGGATTTATTTTCCTTTAATAATAATTGAGCAACTATTGCACTATTTTGACAAGAGAGCTTTATATAGGATCAATTAATGCATCAAACTATTAAATATCAATATATTCAAACCATTCCCATTTCTTTTTGTTTCTTAATACATAATTATCTTATTTTTTCTTGTTTGTTTGTCAGGTATCTTAATATTTAGTTTTCCCATAATTTTAAGGGAAATTACTAGGCATTTTGATTTTCAGTTTGGCTTAACTGATAGTTTATTCCTCATGAGATCATGTCACACATTCATCTGTAGTTAACAAAAGTGGAATCATTCAGAAAATAAAGCAATTAGAATTAACTAAGAGGTCTAAAGATATAAAAGCTGCAAGTCTTACAAATTATATCTGCAAGATGTTGGTTGGTTTTAATTTTTCTGATCTAACAACAAGAAAACTGCAATGTGTGTACACCTTATAGTCTTAGGAAACAGCAAAATTAATAGCAGATTAAGAGGGCTAACTCATTATCGCCTGTGTAGAAGGTCTCAGTAACCTGCTCCTTTCTCGTGCCTTCACAAGGAATTAATAATTTGCTTTCTTATACTATATGATGCAATCCTTTATTTCCATTAGCTAATATTCTACTCTTTGTTTTCAGATCAGTGCTCCTAACTTTACATATCTTATGGGACAACTTAAAGCGAAAAAAAGCTATACAACAGCTCTAATTATTTGGCTACTTGGCAAAAAACTCAGATATCTTTCTTATTTTTCCTCTCCCCATTGAGAAAAGGGAAACAAGGAAGCAAAAAGTTCATTATGCTGCTTGTTATGTTACTGCTGCTAACATACTATATAAAGCATTAAAAACAAAGTGGGGAGATCAGTATGTAAAAACCGCTTAGTGTATTAATTATACTCATAAAACCAGAGTGCTAAAGCTCTTGTCCATCCATTCAATCTCCTGCTAAGCTGTTGTTATGCGTGCTCCCCTTACCTCTTGGTGGTTGGGGTGACGGTGGAGGCCAGCACAGTTCAGAATGCCTATGTGACTGTAGATGTCTATGGAAGCAATTGTAGAGTTCAACAAAAGCCACTACTTGGTTATCCTCTCAAGATTAATTGAGAGGGTCATGCACTAATTCATTCATGATCCAAAGAAAAGATTTGAAGACATGTCACAAGCCCCTTTTCTAAGTACAATAGGCTGAGTACATGTTTTTTTCATTATTAAAACATAATCTTCAAAAAGGAATAGGGGAAGTAACATTTTAAACGCTGGGTTGAAACATGAAACATGTTTTTTGAAATTTCTTTATCTAGTTCTCAACCAGGAAATAGTTAAGTGGGGCTTATTTTCTTTACATTGCTTTATGGGGCTTATTTTTTTACACTGCTTTATGTATAATAACATAGTATTTACTAAACGTTGCTCCTGGTCACCTATATTACACTGAACCAAGAATGCAAAGGTTCAATTGCATTCTCAATGTAAATTTTAAGTAACTGCAAAATAGAGAAGGCTTTTTCTTTCTCCTTTTTTCATTTCTATTAACATATGAAAAGAATGGAAAATAGTTACTTATCGAGTCTTTCTTTGCCAAATATATCTATCATATCTACAGAAGGAATATCTTTATTTCACTATTTATTGTTGCCAAAATTGTATTTTATTCAAGTACCCCTCATCCCATGGAGGCATCATTTGTGCCCAGTGAATCTGGAGGCAGACATCGACATTCTGTCTTCAAACTAATTTGAAAATTCCCAATCTGAATTAGGTTTCCATATGAGTTAGTTTTGGGGTTGCAGTTTTCAGTGAGGATTTCAGCAAGGTCATTACAACTGAACCATGTTCTTTAGGACATAATTCTAATGTATATTCAGAATGATTCAGCATCTCAGGGTAACTCTCATCTTAACTAGCTATCTCCATGATTTCAAAAAATTGCATCTGTTTGCAGTTTATTTTAATTGAAACTCTGTTTAAATTAAAAGCAAGAAACTCTTAAAAGCAAGTAACTCTTAATGTAAATAGATTCTTATTGTATTAATTAACTCAATAAATAGTAAACATGAAAATGTAGCGTTTTAAAAATTGAGTTTAATGCCAAAACTACAACTTACCACACAAATCCTTATAGAGATAGCTCTGAGGCTGAGACAGCAAAGACAAGGTGATTTTGATATTTTCTTAACATGGACACACAAAAAATGAGACTTTCATATAAGCAGAATCATTTAGATTGGGTATTGGGAAGAGGGAAAGGCATCTAAACAAAAACACACAAACTAAAGCAGCTAGAATTTACTAGAACTATAGGGACCAAAGACCTTATACATTATGTAGCTAGTGCCGAGGAAAGAGACCATAAACTATGAGAAGAAAGAGTAGAACTCTGTGATAGTACATACTGCATTGGTGTGACACAAATGGATGTGGAAATGCTTAAAATCTCTGTGCTTGATACTACCATGGAGTACTTACACCAACTTAGCCATGAAGTAAAAGGAAAAGGACTTATTTATAGACAGCTGCTATAATTCACCTTATTATCAGTCAACTTCATTCCAAAGAGTATTGCTGCCTAGAACTGAATAAAACATGATCCCTACAATGAAGAATGATAGAAAAATAAGCAGATAATTGGAATATATTGATAAGAACATTTCTTCATTTGCTTTGTGTTTTTGTCAACAGGCCCTATTTATAAGTAATTTTAATGTTCTTAGTTTAATTTGTTACTGCTGTGAGGTAAAGTTTACTTTAATTTGTCACTGCTGTATAGTAAGCCAATGGCTAACATTTTCTTGAGTGGTGATTATGACATATAACTTAAAGGCAAATTGAATTCTAATAGGAAAGACTGTTAATAAGTAATTAACATATTACTATGTGAAAAAATATCATGTGTTTATGGTCATTGGGAAGTTTTGGATTTTTACTGATACATATTATATTTTTATGATGCTTTATTATATATTAAATCGTTACACATGTATTTTTTATTTTATATTTATTATGTATGTATTTTACTCCTTATTACATAATTCCAATTCCCCATTTTCCCACTACAAACTTCTTTCCCACCTAACTCTTACTCTAATGGTCTTCTGTGTATATGTGACTTAGTGAGGCTCATCAGAGTTACTATGAATGGCATGTGACTGGGCACTGTTTGGAACAAGGATATCCAAGTCTTATGCACAATACATGGACATAGATACAGCTACAGAGAGTTTGTGGTTGCAGAGACTCTGATATGTCCGGAAGATGCCATCTGGCAGTACTCCTCCCAGGCTTCAGGCTCTTACAGTCTTACCACCCACCTTCCACTGCAATGTTCCTTGAGTCCTAGGTTGGGAAGTGACTTCCATGTCTTGTTTAGGGCCCAGAAGCTCTCAGTCCATCTCTGCACTTTTGTCAGTTGTGATTCTCTACGCCAAACATCCTCTGTTTCCAAAGGAAGTTTCTAGGTTGTCATTTTGTTCTTTGTCAATGTTGGGCATGTATATAGTATATACTGATTATTCTCCCCTCAACTCTTTTTTATTTCCTTCCCACCTGTGCCAGTCCCCTTTCTTCACTACATAGCTGGTACCTATATTTGTGACTTTTGGTTTCTTTTTAGTTTCCCATTGGGCTATAAAAGGACCGTTGTCATGACCATGGGTTTGGAATTAAAAAATGTATCTTGTTGTAATTACCAGTGTGCATACACTTGAATACTATGTCTACCATTTTTCCATAGCCTATTTAGCTAGCTGCCAAAACTTCAGTATTAAATGGTAAGGTTCTGTAAGACCCTCCCTGTCTTAGGAGGCTCAGGATCAGCAGACACTACTGCTATGATTTCAGTATAGCTAAGCATGTTGTGTTTTTAAAGTGGCATTTCGTGATCTTATTCTTCAACTGCAGGCTCTAGGAGAAAAGCAGAAGTTAATAAAAAAGAAGATGACAGAAAGAAAACAATGTGAATAAAATACAAATTAAAATTACTAAAATTTTTATATGTAAATACACTTGGAAAGTGCTCAGGATACTAACACAAAAGAAAGCAAGTAAGCAATGTGACACCTGGTTAAGTTCACAGACCTTTGTTCCTGATCATTTACAACTAAGGGATATGATCTCACCAGAAGGGGAGGGCATATAGTCTGGCAGATGAAAAGTAACCATTTTGCAAATGGGTGATTGACCCCTCCCTCACTGAGGTTTCCTACTTTTATTACATCTACCCTTGAATGTGCTATTATAATAAGACTCCAGTTTAACAGCTTTTTGTCTCTGGCTAGGGGGTGACATACAGTGCCCACCAGGATGGAGTGAAGGGCATTGCAGGAGCAGCAAAACTGCAAAAGAAAATCAACAAACCACAATCCAGAACTTCAGAGACTCTATATCAACCACCTAGAACTAGGCCAGACTAATCTCTCCCCATCCTGAAGCTCAGGGAAATTTGCGGAAGAGGGGGCGGTAAGAGTGTAAGAGCAAAAGGATGGGAGGAGCAATGATTTGCAAGATACTCCACACAAGTTAGGGCCGAAGCAATCATAACTGGACTTTGCATGCCCTGAGCAATGTCCAACAGACTATTGACCTCACTAAGTCTAGCATCTGCTAAAGGCACCAAGATCCTTTGAGGCAAGGGATTGGCAGCCACAGTAATGTTCCTATGCTTAAGGGGAACAAAGGAAAGGGTTCAGGGAAATGCCACTGGGTCCTTGTATGTCATCGGAGAGGAGGGCCCAGAAGAGAGTCAGGCATGCACAAGAAAAGACTCTCTGGTAATTGGGGTGGGAGGCACTAGGGGATGGGGCGGGAGGAGTGAGGGGACGGGGAACAGGAGGTTCGAGGGGAGGAGGAGGGAGGGAGGGAACTGGTGTACCTATTAAGTTTGTATGAGCTGAAATAATAATAAAAAAGTATAAAAAATTCACTTTCTGTGTCTGGGATAATTCACTCAATATTATATCTTCCAATTTCATCCATTGTCAATTGCTAGTCAATTCCATAATTTCATTTTTCTTAATGGCTGAACAGCATTACATTGTATATATCTGTCACATTTGCATTTTCTGTTCATCCAATAATGGACATCTGACTTGATTCCCTTTCTTTACAGTTGTGAATTGGACTATGGGAAACATGGATGTTCAAGTGTCTTTGTGATAAGATGTGGAATCTCCCATCTCATCCTATGATTTTATTCTGTGACAAGGTCTTGCTAAATTGTCCAGACTGGCTTTGAACTTCATATGCATCCTAGTAAGACTTGAACTTGCCATTGCCCAACCTTACCATTCCTTCTATCTGGAATTCCAGGTGTTCTGGTATTTTTAGTGTTTCTAGTCTCACAGCTTTTAAATAAAAACAAATTGATCTGTCCCAAGTACAAAATAATCCTTTTTTTCTTCATGGAAGATCATTTTATTGCTTTATTACTGTAAAAAGACACAGTATTCAGTGGTGTTAGTCCATATATGACAGAAGAAGGAAATATCATCTTAAAGTAGGCATTTGAGAAGTACTAGCATATAAGTTCACTCTGATAAATTTATAACTTTATCACATCTAATTCTTTTCTATTTGTAGATTTTCTGATAATCAATAAGGATTTTCAAGTGTATTACTGTCAAAATAATTTATATTTTCTTTTCCGAAGTGATAATCTGGACACATGAACCATGGTAGATGTATGTTCATTGTGTTATATACTTCAAAGCTAAAATTCACTGTATAATATATGGGATAGCTTTCATTTTATTTTACAATAACTCAATCCTTTCACATAATTAATTTACACTTTTATGTTTGACACATAATAAAGAATACTAAATATGATTTAATAAAATGATAAGTATGCTTATATGAAAACTTCTCAAAACTATTAATTCAATTGTTCACATCACATTTAATGCTCAAAGCAGACAAAGTTACCCGATATTTGAGTTAAAGACTAACTTCATTTTGTATTCTGTAGCAGGGTCCACATTAAAATAGCATTCCAAGTTAAAATACCTAAGATGCATTGATATTTATTTTAGAGCTAACATCTTATACACTAATGCATAAAATACATTATCATCCAAAGTGTATTTTTTGTTTCTACATTATATTACTATGATTTATCAATACACAGTTTAAAAAGTTACTTTCCTACTGAATAAAATAAAACTATTTTTACTATCCCTCATGTCATAAATCACAATGAAAGCATATTCATTGAAATTTTATAAATTCTTCATTTTCAAAAATTATTTGTGCAAATACTTATTAAAATAATGAAACATCAAAGGGTTGGTTCCATATGTTATGTTACTGTAATCAAATAATTCCATTCCTGAATGTATACAATCAACTGGTTAATGGCCTCTAAAAGCTCACACATAGGAGCATGTGATCCCTAGGTGACAGCTCTGTTTGGGAAGCTGTATTTGGGAAATGGGGAAACAGGAAAAGACTTGGAGGTTTTACAGCTCTCCCTCACATCCTGTTCATTCTCTGCCAGTGGCTATGAAATGATCAGTTAGAATTTTGCTCCTGCTACCATGCCTTCCTTGACATGATGGAATAAACATATCTCTCAAAATTCAAAGCCAGAATAATTCCTTTCTTTCCTAAATTGTTTCTTCTCAGACACTCAGTCAAAAGAATGAGAAAAATAACCAATACAACTTTAGCCCATAACCAGATAGTTTATAAAAAATAACAGAAAACAACTATAGAAAAGGAAACACAAAGTTCTGAACTTAAACAACTAAGTAAGTTTTGTAAAGTTTGATCATTTCCTGCAAATATTTACTATATTTTATTATGATATAAATACCTATTTACAAAATACTGGAAACAAATATACTATTTTCACAATAGTATATTTCTTTCCTCATTCTGTATCCTGTATTCATTCTGAAGTCTTAATTAACAAACCTATTCATATGTTCTACCTACATTCTTACTTTTTGTTTTATTTATTTTTATTTTTTCAATTGTGCGTGTGTGCATGTGTGTGTGTGTGTGTATGTGTGTGTGTGTGTAGAACCACGGGTGAATTCAGGAACTACCATGGACGGCCTCCACCTCCTTGTTTACTCCGCCTGGAGATTCACAGGCTCCGCCCTACCAGGACCAGAAACGCAGGCCGCCCCCGTTTCCTCCCGGCGCCTATACATGGAGTCTAGGATCCGACCTTCCACCTGCAAAGCAGAGGCTTAACCCCTGAGCCACCTCTCCAGCCCCCTTTCTTACTTTTTAGAGAGTTATAAAGATAATAGTTCCTATGTTATAATCTAAGTACTTTCAACGGATTCAACATAACTATTATCAGCAGATTCAACAGAGCTATTTTTGAGTTATGTGTCTGTATGCTTATTAACCACTATTGCTTCTTTGTGTCATTGTATTCCTCAAAGACCACAAGGTGATAACTGCATTATCTAAAGAATTAAATGATGTAAATACACATTCCTCAAACCCGTTAATAGGAGAGGGAAGAAAGCTCAAAATGGGCAATTGTACAAGTTTTTCTTTCATAACTTTCCTTTATGCTATTTGCCCAAAGGAATTATTAATTTCCAAGTGTTCTGCAGAGGCTAGTCTCATTTCACAAGATGAAAAGCAGTGGAAATACTGTTAAGTGCTTCATTACTAACAGCTATCATTATCTGTCTCTATTAGGAAAATTCTAAGAACTTGGGTTAGCAATCCTCTTGAATTGTAAAGCTGTGGAATATGCTTAACTGTGGTGTCAGTGCATTTTTTTAACATGCTGAGATACCCAACTCTCTACTGTCTCTGCAGCTATCATGTGACACAGTCAGATCATTTTTGCTTAGGTTGCATGACACTGTATCTCTTTGCTTGTTTTATATCAAAGAAACTCTCTGATCTGTTCAATCATTTTACTCATCCAATATGCCTGTGAACATCTGCCTTACAATTTTGAGGTGATTATTTTGAATAAAACATCATTAAAAGTCATTCTAGCATGGAATTTATTTGAAGAAAGTAGATTACAGAGAAGCAGAGATATACAAATTGGTAAAGCAATTTAAATCCTTATGAAGGCAGGTCTGACTTTCTCACAAATGTGAGCTTTCCACAGCATTCCCATGTGTCCCTGCTAGAGTAGCTTGAACAATTTCTTTCCATTGGTCACAGCACCTTCTCCACAGCCCTCAGCATGATGCTCTGGGGGAGTTGCAAAAATTCCACTCACTAGGCAAAGACCAGTCACAGCACCTGCTCAGTATCTCACTATCTGACTTGTTCCAGATGCCTCATTTCTCCCTAGTTCTGTAATGTTAAACTTATCCTAGCCTTTATATTTTGTCATTTAAGTATACTAAATCAAAATTAATTTTACTTGATATTTACCTACTCCTCATGATTACAAATAAATGAGCTCCTTCAAAAATTGGCATATGCTTCGTGAAAATCTATGTGGACATTGCATTCCCCACGTCTCTAGCCTACCAACATATATAGCTCTCCAGTTCCTACAACTTGTCTTTTTTTTTGCCTCATTTCTGCTATTAAAATGATCAGCATTTTTATACACGTCTTCTGATGTCTTAGGGGTAAACAAAAACACTTTGTAATTTTTGTTTTGCAATGTTAGTTAGAAATATAAGTTGGATGCATATGCTCAAGTGTAATGTTTTGTTATTATGTTAAGTAAAATAGCTTATTTGATGTACTTTCAGCTAATTGTATCCACTAGGAGGATGGTGGCTTCAGAGATCTGAAAACTGTACCATTTCAATTGTGATGTACTCACAAATCAAAATTTTACATAACAAATGTTTCAAGTCCTCTATAGTTTATTATACTATCGCATTTATGCAATTCTGTAATAGAGTGCATCCTTCTAGTAATAACTTTATTCAATTTATCTAAATCATTGAATTATGATTTCAATTCAATTAGGGAAATGAACACTACCAAGAAAAGAAAGCAATTAAAAAAATTCTTCAAAGGAACTGCTGCAGCCTGTGCCACAGCGCCCAGAAGCGTCCCCAGGGTCACCTCCTGCTGCTCATCCTCTTCACATATCCTAGAGGAACCATGGCCTGGGGCATCTGGAGTCCCTGACACCAACAAGTCAGGTCCTAGTCACAGCCGGGTCCTAGGTCGCCGCAACCGTCCCATGCTGCTCATGGTGATGGAGTCACTGAAGGCTGGGAAGCTGCGCCAGGGCACGTTGGTAGTAACCATCAAAGTCTACATCCTACACAAGTATCCAACGATGGACGCCACATGGTTCAAGTACCTGCTGAAGCGGGCCCTGGGCACTGGAGTGCGCTGCGGCCTCCTCACCAGTCCTTGCCAATGCCAACTCCAAAGCCAAGGGCGCCATTGGTAGCTTCAAATTAGTTCCCGAGTCCAAGAAAAAAGGGAAAACCGGCACCTGAAAACCCCCAGGAGAGGCAAAGGTCCCAAGAATCTTGGGGAGCCCGAGAGAGATGTTGCTCACATGGCTAAAATGGGGGAAAAAAAAAAAAAACCACAGTGTAAAACTGGGAGGGGTCAGCAGAGCTCCATCCAGCCTAAGGACTACTCTGGAGAAAGCCCCCAGTTCAGATGGTGGGGTCAGAGACACTGAAGCAAAAGTGGGAGAGTCCAGGTGGGCCCCCACCAAACAAGGTAAGGTTACACCAGCTCCTTCCAAAGCCAGAAGGCTCAGCCGCAAGGCAGCGTAAGCTGACAAGAAGTAGCAGAGATCCATAGAAAAACCAAAGAGAGATTAAGTCCATGGCTAGCAGGGACCAGAACAGTGTTCTTTCTCTCTCCAAAAGGAAGATGGCAGCCAAAGGGCCACACTATCCAGGAGACTGGGACAGGAATCAAGGACAAAGCATCTACTCCTTCCCAGGGTGGGAGACCCAAGGCACAACCCCCACACAAGGCTAGGAAGAGCCCCAAATGCCTGAGCTGCCCAACCAAGTGGTACCTCATCTACCACTCCCAGCAAGAAGGCAGAGGCAGAGAGTTAGGGGTCAGGGTCAGGTGGCAACTCTGAGCTTTTATCCTCCAACAAACGGTCCTCCTATTTAAATGTAACTTATTGATCAATAGAAACTTTCTGTTTCTTCAAAAAAAAAATCTTCAAAGGCATTTTTGTTGAAAAGATTAACCCACAGAGATATCTCATCTGCTAAAGTTATTAAAGCATATGATCATAATCAGCATTCTACACTATTTTTGCTTAAAACCACAAAACACACTTTTTGTGATCCACAAAACATATATTTTAATGATAACAATTCCAAGGCAAAATACATTAAGGACACCTGCCCTTCAATTTACCTTCATGCACTTCATCTAGGAATCAAAAGTAGAGGAAGACTTGGCCTCACTCAGGAAGAAATTTGTTAACGCAGTAAAATGACTCAGGTAAATCAGATGGCAAATTACCTTTGAGAGATCCCCGGCCTCCAAATAGAAGCAGATTACAAACACATTCCATGTAACCCAGAGGACTAGCCAGACAGCATACTGCGGAGAAGCAAGAGAGGAAAAACATTATTAATTTGGAATCAACTGAGTAAGAGTCAAATAGAACTTGAACTTCTAACACTTGAATTATAGGATTAGTGTAAAATGCTATATATTGCTTCTTGCTAAGAAACAGGGTTAAACTGTACATCTCTCTGTTGATTTGTTCTTGAAATTATGAGCTCTTATATTCTTATAGCTCAAAGTTGCTGAATAATAATTTTTAGGTCTGAAGACAGAAGAAATGGCCTACATTTTCTTTATACTATGAATAATATTTGCAGACAATGAAAAAATTCGTGTCTAAAGACACATCAAATATATCAAAAAGAAATCTCTGTATGGGACAATATCTGGATCCTCTAAGCAGTGCTCCTGCTTTGTCCTGCCCCATCTGTTCCCTCTTTCTGTTTTCTCTGTACTTCTCTTCAGTTTCACTTTTTAACATCTCATGATCCCCATAACTAAGTGGATATCATCCCTAACTTTATCTTTTTCTGAGAAGACAGATTTTCTTAACAAGTCATAGTTCTGATATTTCTCTCAACCAAATTATATTATAGACCTAGAGGAGATCATACTAGAAAAACAATTCATAGGCAAAAGGTGAATCCCCTTTTACTGGCACCAAATTCATAACAAGTGACAAGTTGAAAGGAGATTTTTTTATCATTCGGTTTTATGTGCATAGTATTTATAAAAACAGATATATAATGTGCTCACAAGTAAGGATGATGAGAGGAATGTATATACACTTTCTTAGTGGGACCCAGAAAGTTTAACAGAAGAGGTGCAATGCACCTCTCTCAAAAGAGAGAAAGCAACATGACTTATTCCCATACTTCAATAGCAAATATGTGAGTATTGGAAGCACTGTGGATGGAGAGTCGGGAGGGAACTGTGAACAAAGAAAGCAGTAGGTATGACACCTTAAAAGAATGAAACAGGAAGAATCACATCCATTCTTTTTAAACAAACACTGTGATGATAAAATGTTGAAAACTTGGGGCTTGAGAACACAAATAATATGTTCTTCCAAACATTTTATTATCCCTGTATCATATGAGCTATGCGAACTATTACATATGAACCATGAGAAACTAATGACCTGCTGAGAAACCAAAGTGTAGTGAGATTAAATAGTTTGAACAGAGCAACAGAGTCAGATCATGATACCAGGCACATAATTTTTAATTTCTATCCTCATATAAAGTTATTGATTTGGGGACTTGCAAGAAGTTAAAAACATATGTTGTCAAATGTGATTACCTGGGTTCGATCCTACAAGTAATCCTTTGACCTCCACACGTATACCATGGTTCCATAGTATTATAACAGTTACATTAAATCATGTCACCTTCTAAAAATACAGCAGCAATTTCCAAAGTTCTTTTACTGCCTAGGTTATTAAGAAAAGTTTTGCTTTATTAAAGTTTTTGAAACTCATTTAGTTGACCTTTCATCCAAAAATTTTTCATAAAGTAATAGATTCATTCCCAAAATAAAAGTTTTACTTTTTCTATCACTCTTTTATTCTCAAATTGCCAATATTGATAGTTGATGACATTTTAGAAACATTTTTTGCATTGTACTCAATTAAAAGAGCAATTTGTTATTTCCCATTAAATATGTTATGTTTCACATGAATTGCTTTTTTCATGGTACTTACTAGTTTAACTTGTGTTCTCTATGCCAGAAGTACGTGTACCTTTTTATTTATACATTTGCATTATTTTATGAAATTGTATGGAAGCTACATACCAATAACCCTATATAATACATCATACCTCATTATGTACTCATAGAAGTGAATTATTACATTTAGTGTAGTGAAAACTTTAACAAATAGGGAAGGCCAACTGATGGATTTTCGGTAACTCCTGTATTTGTTTCAAATTCAAAGACAGGCTTTAATAATTTTAACTCTATCTCATTAATTTGATTGATTAACTTTGTCTTATTTAACATAATTGTATTTCCTACCCATTTCCTTTTTTCTTTGCATTATTCTTTTTATATTTAGCTTTCTGCTTTCAGTAGCTAGTATTATCTATATTAGATAGCCTCCAATTGAATTTTGACTAGTGGATGTAGATTTTGAATTTCCTTACATCAAAAAATATGTTGGTATGTCTCTTAAACCCATTTATTGTAATTAAGAATATAAGGAACTATGCTATCTAATTTCCACATGCTACAAACAGTGAAGAAAAAACAATTGAGTACTAATCAGTTTGGATGTAACTGGAAGTGACACACTGCTCAGGAGGGACAACCTAAAACAACAATGAAGTTTTGTGTGTGCCAGCCATCAACTAATTTGCAGGCTTTTACTAAAAAAAAAAAAAAAAAAAAAAAAAAAAAAAAAAAAAAATCCTACTTCAGTCTCATTTTCCTTGTGAAATTCTTACATTTTACGTTACAAATAGAAGCTTGATGAGAGACAAATGTCATCTTTTGACAAAATTCACTTTTTAAGAACCGATAGGTTTGAAGCACCTATAAATCACTTGAGATACTAAATCAAGTTAAGTGTCATCTAAATGTTTCAAATTATCATCTGAAGTAATATAGTAATTCCTTATATTTGTGTGTATTGTACTTAAAGATGAAATAATAAAACTGAATTAGCTAAATAAAAGCTTGTAGTGTTGTAAATTCTAATACACTGAGATGTAGGCTAAGCTGTGATTCAGAGTTATTTGATATGTAGGAAATAATTTAGGTGTTATGTGATTAAATACTGATATATGTGTTATTGGAAAACAGTAGTTTCATCTTAATGACACTGCCAATGCATTGCCACCTGTCTCATCTACAACAGAGCCCTCTAGAATTAGCATCTGGTGTTTCTCATCATTATGCAAAATTAAAAACACAAAATACGTAAAATTTAAAATAGTTTGTCCAGTTTGCAGGCCAATTTATATGTGTATATATTCAATTTTTATCAGAATATTGTTGTTTATGAATTATGCTAAGAGGAACAGGGCAATATAGTTTTGTGTTTCAAATGTATTTCTAGGGGATTTAAGAGAAAAGAAAGTCAATACTTAAGACAAACTTCTTATCTTTCTCATTAAAATCAAATTTCATGTAAAATCAAATTCAGGGAGCAAACAGTTGTTTTTCTAAAATTAAAGTGCTTAGACAAACAGTATTTGAAATGGGGAATTAAGTTTTGGATTGTCTGCTTTCCTAATTTCATGTTTAATTTTCTTGAAATTTGCCAAATTTATAAAACTGTTTGGGAATTTTGATGGATTCTATTGACTGCCAACATGACAAAATCCAAAATTACCTTTGTGATAAATCTGTGTGCATATCTGTGAAAGTTATCTACTATATTCAATTAATTCAGGGAGAGAAGATCACCCTGTGTTTGGGTCCCAGACTGCACTAAAGGAGAAAGCTAGCTAAATATAAACATTCATAGATACAATGTGACCCATTACTTCAGAGTCATGCTCCATGGCTTCCCTTCTATACATGCCAACTCTTTATATTGTGAGTAAAAAATAAACCATTCAGACATTATAACTCCTTTTAGGTACTTTGCTGCTACAATGTAAAAGGTAACTAATACAGAAGTATTACCATAATTACTATTACAAGATGAAGGAAGCTAACTAACATAATCACTGACATGTGATATCATAAGAGTTTAATTAAAACAAGTCAGTCATGAATCACTTCACATTTATTAATTATCAGATTCAAGCATGTGACACTAATAGATCTATAGAGAATCCTTATGGAGTCTTACCAAGTTACTCCACTGATAAGATTATTAATTTTTATTGATATATAATCAATTCATTCTCTAACAATGCTTTCTGGTTTAATTATTTGTCTAGAATACAGGATTAGTATCACTGTACCAACATTACTTGACACTATGCTGTTTATATAAACTATTTCTGTTTTTCTAAATGTTGATGAAAAATGCAAGGTCAAACAACTTAAAGGAACAAAGGATTTTTGCCTCCAGCGCCCCATTTGTCCATCCCAACCGGCCACCTGCTCCCTGCTCTGCCAGGCCCCCAGGTGAGTCCCCGCTCAGCCCCGCCCCGTCCAGGTCACCCCATGTCCCTGCCACCCCCAGGCTGCCTCTGGCTTTGGCCTGGGCCAGGCCCCAGGCCCCAGGCCCCAGGCCCCTTTCTCCCTCCAGCCTGCCTGTCCGCCCAACTGTACAGAACATGCTCCCTTTCCTCCATCCCTGGTGCTTGGGTGGGGCACTAAGCCAAGTCCCAGGTCCAGGGTGAAGAATTCTGCCATCAACATCAGACCCTCTGCCTCTCTGGCCCACCGGGGACCCACTCACATGGTCTAAAGAAGACACACTGCTACTCAGAATTCAATAGAGTCCAAAGAAAACTCAAGCAAAGTTCTAAGGGTCAAAGGCTGTAAACCTCTACAATCATCCTATCACATGGGAGAGATTCTTCACATCCAGCTCAAAGATAAGTAAACCTCCTTTTCTTTCACCTTACTGTTCTTTTCCAATATTAATCACTAAAAATTAACTTTTCCATAAAGCCACCCTAAAAACACAACACCAGGGATCATACCACTCACCCTCACATATCACCAAGATACTACATCGTAAAAGTGCACTATCATACTAATATTCACTCCTTGTCTATTTAACCTGACTTAATTGATGTACTAACAACCTAACAGCCTCAACTAGGAAATAACAATAATAAAAGACAAACATACCCAACCCCAAGGCAAGTACTAGTAATTACTGCCCAAGTGTAGGAATACCAACTAAATCAGTCAAAAACACACAGAAACTGAAAAGCTCTAGAAGAGAAAACAGCAATGCCCAAAGTGCAGATCCATGAGAAACAAAACCCAAGAAGATCAATCTCCCACTGAAAGAATTAACCCCTTAATGATGGATTCCAACCAGAATAAATTCACAGAAAACAGCCAAGAAAGCCAGACCCAAGACAACGACTTTCAAAGTATGATCATTACCATGATTAATACTATGAAAGAGGAAATCCAAGAGGAGTTAAACAACAGAATCAACCACTTTGAACAGGAACACAACAGGCATTTGGAGGAGTTGAGAAAAACAGTTCAAGAAACAAAAATAGGCATAGAGCAGTTAAAACAGACTCAAGCAGAGTTTAAAACTGAACTAAAAGACAAGCTGTCTTCAACCCAAAGCTCTACAGAGAGTCTTATCAGCAGAACTAATGAAGCAGAAAATAGAATTTCAGATCTTGAAGACTAAGTGGGAGTATTAACCAGCTCAATGGAAGAGATTGTTGAAGCCAAAACGATACTTGAGAGGAACATTCAAGAGATATGGGACATTCTGAAGAAGTCTAACATGCGCATTCATGGAATACCAGAGGAAGAATCTCAAAATACTACACCTGAGGAAATTTTTCAAATTATCATAAATGAAAACTTCTCTCAACTGAAGAATAAGAGGCCCATCCAAATACAAGAGGCATTTCGCACTCCAAACAGATATGACCAAAATAGAAAATCGCCATGGCAAATAATAGTCAAAACACTCCACGTTCAAGACAAAGAAAAGGTGCTGAGAGCTTCAAGAGAAAAAAAGCAAGTCACTTTTAAAGGTAAACCTATTAAAATAACAAATGACTTCTCAATGGAAACAGTAAAAGCAAGAAGAGCATGGAGAGATGTACTTCAAGTATTAAATGAGCAAAAATGCCAACCCAGACTGATATACGGGGCAATACTATCTGTCATGATCTAGGGAGAAAGAAAAATTTTCCAGCACAAAGACAACTTGAAGGGATACATGTCTACCAAACCAGGCCTTCAAAAAATTCTAGAAATGATACACAAACTTGAAGAAAAGAACAAGTATATCCAGGAGGACAGAAGGGAAGTCAAAATAATACCACAAAAATAAAAATATAAATGTAAAACAATAAGCTTATAAAATCCACTAAACATAAAAAATGTCCAGAATAAAAAAGAATTTCTCCATTATAACATTAAATGTCAATGGGCTTAATTCACCGATTAAGAGACACAGATTACAAACTTGGATTAAAAATCACAACCCATCAATCTGCTGCCTCCAGGAAACTCATCTCACCACAAAAGATAGGCACATCCTAAAAATGAAAGGCTGGTCCAAAATTCTGCAAGCTAATGGAATTAGGAAACAGGCAGGGGTAGCCATTATGCTGTCGGACAACGTGGACTTCAAACCCAAGAAAAGCGTAAGAGTCACAGATGGGTAATATATTTTAGTCACAGGTACAAATCACCAGGAAGACTTCACAATACTAAACATGTATGCACCCAATACAGGCCCCTTCACATTCATTAAGAAAATCCTACAGCGTCTAAAGGGAGAAATCAACCCCCAAATGATAATTCTTGGGGATTTCAATACTGCCCTCTCAACATGGGATAGATCAACAGGTCAGAAGCTTAACAGGAACACTTTGGAACTTATTCAAACCCTTAAAGAAATGAACCTTACAGATTTCTATCAAATTTTTCATCCATGTACCAAAGAATACACATTTCTCAGCAGCACACGGAACTTTCTCCAAAATAGATCACATACTGGACCACAAAATGAATCTCCACATATACAGGGAAGTTGAAATTCTAGCCTGTGGTCTATCAGACCACCACGGCCTAAAGCTGGACATTGACAACACAACAAAGGACAGAAAATACACTAACTCCTGGAAACTAACACTATGATGCTGAATGAGAACTGGATTCAGGGAGAAATTAAAAAGGAAATTCAAGATTTCCTGAAAGCGAATGATAATGAAAATACAACTTACCAAAATCTCTGGGACACAATGAAAGCTGTTCTAAGAGGTAAGTTCTTAGCTCTTAATGCCTACGTCAAGAAAATGGAAACATCAGAAATAAACAACTTAACAATGCAGCTTAATGCTTAGAAAAACTAGAGCAATCTGATCCCAAAGGCAGTAGAAGAGAGGAGATTAGCAAAATCAGGGGAGAAATATCTGAAATTGAGATTAGGAAAATGATAGAGAAAATTAACCAGTCAAAAAATTGGTTCTTTGAAAAAATCAATAACATTGATATACCCCTAGCTAAATTAACCAAAAGCAAGAGAGGGAAAACCCAAATTAATAAAATTAGAAATGAAAATGGAGTTATCACTACTGATACCGAAGAAATCCAAAGAATTATAACATCATATTTCAAAAACTTGTACTCTGTGAAATATGACAACACAAAAGAGATGGATGAATTTCTAAGTAAACAAAACTTGAATCTTATTGAATCTTGAAGTTGTGAATTATTTAAATAGTCCTATAACATATGAGGAAATTGAGGAAGTAATCTTGAATCTTCCCACCAAAAAATGTCCTGGACCAGATGGATTCAGCATAGAGTTCTACCAGACATTTAAGGAGTTAATAATACCAATACTCCTTAAACTGTTCCAACAAATAGCAAAGGAAGGAACACTACCAAACTCCTTCTATGAAGCTAATATTGTTTTAATTCCAAAACCTAATAAAGATACACTTAAAAAAGAAAACAATAGGCCAATCTCTCTGATGAACACAGATGCAAAGATTCTCAATAAAGTCTTAGCAAATCAGATTCAAAAACATATTAAAAAGATCATTCACGGGGACCAAGTAGGCTTTATCCCCAGCACACAAGGTTGGTTGAACATATGCAAATCAATACATGTAATCATAATAAAAACCAGTCCAAAGCCCAAGACCACATGATACTCTCGATAGATGCAGAAAAAGCTTTTGACAAGATCCAACAGCCTTTTATGATCAAAACGCTAGTGACAATAGGAAAGGAAGGAACCTTTATCAATATAATAAAAGCAGTATACAACAAGCCTACAGCAAGGATTATACTCAATGAGGAAAAACTGGAAGCATTCCCACTTCGATCAGGAACTAGACAAGGCTGTCCACTCTCACCACTTCTATTCAATATTGTACTTGAAGTCTTAGCTGAAGCCATAAGACAAGAAAGGGACATAAGAGTGATTAGAATCGGCAAGGAAGAAGTCAAGCTATCCCTATTTGCAGATGGCATGATCTTATACCTGAGTGATCCCAAAAACTCCACCAGGAAGCTTCTGGAACTAATTGAGAAGTTCAGCAGGGTAGCAAGATACAAAATAAATGTACAAAAATCAGTGGCTTTCCTATATGCCCAGAATGAAAGAAGTGAAAAAGCCTTGAGAGAAACAATCCCATTTACTATAGCCCCTAAAAAAATGAAATACCTTGGTATAAACCTAACCAAGGAGGTAAAAGACCTTTACAATGAAAACTTTAAAACCCTCAAGAAAGAAATTGCAGAAGACACCAGAAAGTGGAAAGACCTCCGGTGTTCCTGGATTGGTAGCATCAACATCGTAAAAATGACCATCCTACAAAAGGCAATATACAAATTCAATGCTATACCAATTAAAATCCCAGGGCAATTCTCTAAAGAAGTTGACCAAACAATCTCAAAATTCATATGGAGGCACAAAAGACCCAGGATAGCAAAAACAATCCTGAGTAACAAAAACACTGCTGGAGGTATCACCATACCAAATCGTAGTCTATACTACAAATCCATAGTTGTAAAAACAGCCTGGTACTGGCTCCAAAATAGACACACAGATCAATGGATAAGGCTTGAAGACCCAGATATAAGCCCACAAACTACAGCCATTTGGTCTTTGAGAAAGGGGCCCAAAAAATCCAATGGAGAAAGAACAGTATCTTCAACAGATGGTGCTGGCAAAACTGGATCGCCACATGTAGAAGATTAAAACTGGACCCATACTTGTCACCTTGTACAAGACTTAATTCCAAATGGATTAAGGACCTTGATTTAAGGCCAGAGTCTATAAAAACTGTAGTTGAAAGGGTAGGGAATTCCCTCGAGCTGATTGGGCTAGGCCAACAGTTCCTAAACAGACATCCAATGGCACAGTCACTGCTACCAACTCTCAACAGTTGGGATCTTGTGAAATTAAAGAGCTTCTGTTCAGATAAAGAGATTGTAACATGAGCTCAAAAGCAACCCACGGAATGGGAGAAAATCTTCACTAACCACACATCTGATAGAGCTCTATTATCCAGAGTGCACAAAGAACTTAGAAAACTAAACACCAAGGAAACAAATGGCCCAATTAAAAAATGGGCCCTGGAACTTAAAAGAAACTTTACTAGCGATGAAATTAAAATATCTAACAAATATCTGAAAAAATGCTCCACTTCCTTAGCCATCAGGGAAATGCAAATCAAAACTTCCCTGAGATATCATCTCACCCCAGTCAGGATGGCAAAAATCCACAATACGAACAACACCAAATGCTGGAGAGGATGTGGAGAGAGGCGAACTCTCCTACATTGCTGGTGGGAATGCAGGCTCATACAGCCACTCTGGCGTGCCGTCTGGAGATTCTTAAAGAAATTAAAGATTGAAATGCCATATGACCCTGCTATTCCACTTTTGGGAATAACCCCCCATGCAGTAAGGGTCCACCTCAATAGCACAAGAGCGACCATGTTCATAGCAACACTGTTTACAATAGCAAAGTCATGGAATCAACCCAAATGTCCAACATTTGATGAATGGATAAGGAAATTGTGGTACATCTATACAATGGAGTACTACTCAGCCATCAAAACTGATGAAGTACTGGAATTTGCTGGGAAATGGATGTCATTAGAGACAATTATATTGAGTGAAGTATCCCTGACCCAGAAAATTAAGTGTCATATGTACTCCCTAATAGGTGGCTCCTAGTACCAAACCCACCCAGCCCACCTAGAGACACTCGATGATAAATCTCTGTAATACAGTAATTGCAAGGAGTATGAACAGGCAGGATGGAGTAGGAGGGCCACACCAGAAACAAGGATAGAGGGGACCATGTAACAGCAGAGAAAATAGGCTTCCATCAAGGACTGCGAGTAAGCAATGAAACATCTGGTTAAGTTCACAGACTTTTTGTTCCTGATCATCTACAACTGAGGGGTTGTGATCTCACCAGAAGGGGAGGGCATATAGTCTGGCAGATAATAAGTAACCATTTTGCAAATGGGTGATTGACCCCTCCCTCACTGTGGTTTCCTATTTTTATTGCATCTACCATTGAATATACTCTTATAACAAGACTTTAGTTTAACAGTTTTTTATCTCTGGCCAGGGGGTGACATCCAATACCCATCAGGATGGAGTGAAGGGCATTGCAGGAGCAGCAAAACCACAAAAGAAAATCAACAAACCACAGTCCAGAACTTCAGAGACTCTATATCAACCACCTAGAACTAGGCCAGCCTAATCTCTCCTCATCCTGAAGCTCAGGGAAATTTGCGGAAGAGGGGGCGGTAAGATTGTAAGAGCACAAGGATGGGAGGAGCAATGATATGCAAGATACCTCACACAAGTTAGGGCCAAAGCAATCATAATTGGACTTTACATGCCCTGTCCAATGTCCAGCACACTATTGTCCCCACAAAGTCTAGCATTTGCTAAAAGCACCAAGATCCTTGGAGGCAAGGGATTGACAGCCAAAATAGTGTTCCTATGCTTAAAGGGAACACAAGAAAGGGTTCAGGGAAATGTTCCTGGGTCCTTATACGTCATTGTAGAGGAGGAGATAATAAAAAATGTTTATAAAAAATAAAGGACTCTCTGGGAATTGGGGGGGAGGCACTGGGGGAAGGGGAGGGAGAGGAGGGGGTTCGGGGGGAGGAAGGGGGAGGGAGGGAACTGGTGAAAAATTTTAAAATGTATAATTAAATTTTTAATTAAAAAAAAGGAAAAATAAAAAAAAAGAAAAAGCCAAAAAAAAAATGAACAAAGGATTTTAATCTTGCCTTTGATTCAGGTTATACCTCATATTCCATATGTCAAGAGAATTCATATCAACATCAGTATCTAAGGGAATAGGCAATACCATATCCATGGGAATTTCCATGAAAGGAACAAACTTCACACATCACTGTTTGAGTTTGCCAAAGTATGAGAAACTACTGAACCAGCCCTTTAGGTCTCTTCTTTTTTACCCAGAGAGTGGTCCCACCTACTTGGGCCTGGTCCTTTCACATCAATTAGTAATCTCCTACAGGTTTGATTAAGATTTGCCTTAATGAATAATTCCTTGCAAATGTGCCCCAAACCTCAGTCTTCAATTGTCAAGTTGATGCCTATATCTAACAAGATCATAAATTTAATAACATAGTCATATCTGATGAGCTGAGGTAGAAACACTTTGAAGAACAACTTTTGTCTTAAAATAATTCTTCTAAGCACAACATATGGAGATTCAATGACAATTAAGTGCTAATAATACAAGAAAGATGTTTGCTAAAACAATATGATTGTTTTAAATATTGTATTTCTGGTAAAAACTGATGACTGTTATAATTGTTGTGTGTTCATTATTTTTAGTCTAACTTTATCATCTTTGACAGTATCATTTGGCCTGTTTAATCTCATCAAATTCTGACCTTTCGTGATGAAAAATGTTCAACTTATTTTTATTATTACCTCTTTATCACTTTGTGACTGATTTTCAATGAAAATCTTGTATTCAAATCTACAAATTCTATCACATCTGAATTCATCTGTAAAAATTACTTCTGGGAAAAGAAATAACTACACAAAATAAACTATCATTATAATTTATAATGTTCCTAGCAATGACATCGCTGCTAAGGTTGTCATCCAGTATTTCCCAAAAATCTAATTCTAATCATAAATGTTACTGAAGATGACAGACGAAGGCCAGAGTTTACTTTTTAGCAAGCTTTCCTATGATTTTACATTTACATAAATCTTTTAAAGATTGCGTACCTTCTAGTTCATTTAATGACTAAATTTGTCATTTTTTTTCAATGGTAACCATTTCTTATTATAAGCCATATGTGCAATTATGAAAGTCCAAAAGGGGAAAGTGAAGAAATACTACATATTGAACAAGCATTTGAGACTATTTTATTGTAATGTTCCCATTCTGCTACCTGTAAATACATAGTTAAATCTTTTCTGTCTTAATTGAATAACAGTTCTGAAC
This sequence comes from Typhlomys cinereus, assembly GCA_023101885.1. NCBI lineage: Eukaryota > Metazoa > Chordata > Mammalia > Rodentia > Platacanthomyidae > Typhlomys > Typhlomys cinereus. Next base: position 1,935,232 of record JALPQD010000359.1, on the reverse strand, counting down.
TCTGCCCTTAAGGGTTCCAAAAAGAATGGTATTCCACATTCAGAAGATTCTATTTGATTAGCCAAAATTCATTGGTGCTAATGAAATTGTGTGAATTCTAGTTCTACTTGAAGAACATAAGCAAAATATGTAATAATTCATTAAAACTAAGTGATATAAATTTGAAGAGTTTGTGTGTACATGTGTATTTGTAGTTATGTGTCTGAAGCGTATGCATTCATGTGAATGTGTGTTAGGGAAACGTTTTTTTGTGAGAGCCTATGGAGGTCTGAGTTTTATGTCAGCTGTCCTCTTCTATCTCTTTTTACCTTTATTTTTGGACAGTGACTCTGTCTAAACCCAGAGTTCTATGATTTTTAGCTAGAGTGACTGTCCAGTGAGATACCAGAGTGTCCTTTTCTTTCTATCCAACCTGTGCTGGGGTTACAGAAGTATATCAACTTGCCTAGCTTTTAGTGAGAGTGCTGAGAAATCAAACAAAGTTGCTCAATATTGTGCAGTAAGCTTTTTACCAAAAAATGTATCTTCTCAGTTCCTGATGACCTTTATATATTATATCAAAAATTATTTTCATTGTCTTTCATACTACATACACCCACCATAGGTTAAATAATTGCACAACTAAATGTCTAAAACATGGCAAAGCTACAATATGTGAAAAATAAATAATGTAAGGCTATGCAGATGCAATTATGAAAGACTGTGACATTGGAAGATACTTTGGAATAAAGAGGTGGATTCAATATCATCACATGCATTTTTGCAAGGAAGTAGATGTATATTTCATAGACAGAAGAGAATAGAAGATGAGATTTCTTTAAGATGGTGGAATATATATATAATTATCTATCTATCTATCTATCTATCTATCTATCTATCTATCTATCTAATCTATCTACCTATTAGCTACCAGATACTTGGATAAGCAAACATCTGTGAATTTCTCATAAATTCTGGAGACAGTGGAACCCTGATTTTGCCTAGGTGACACAAGTTTCATGCTTCAGTCATCCAAAGAATGCTTTTGTGCTTTTCAGGGCAACAAGCTTGTGGCAATTTTTTGTGGTAGTTTATTGCAAAAGTGGTAAGAAACTAGTGCTCTCACTCAAATGTTATTCTCCCTTAAACTTTATGTGACTGAAAAACAATGCTGGAGAGTATAATACCTAAGCATTCTTAGAGAGGGATGATAAATTTAAAAATTGAGATGTATTCCTTTTCATTATTCCTTATTATTTGAGAATCAGTTCATTGCTAATACCTGAATAATACACAACAGATGTGCATTGGTGTGGAGATATCTCAAAGCCTCCAAAATGAGAGAGAGAAACAAACACAGAAAAATAAGTGCACCATGACTCATTGTATCATATAAGGACTTGTATGAAGTTGGCAAAGTTATAAAGGAATGCAAAGGTATGATTAAATGTAAGAAGAGGTATGATATAGGGGAGAAACAATGCGTTAACTGAAAAAATAATGATGTATTTCCAAAGAGACAGCAGGTATGCAAATGTTATTTTTATTTACTATGTAAGTATATGAAACTATATATGCCAGTGAACATGAAAATAAAAAATGCCTTCAGATTTACAGCATTGTTCAATGTATCAGTGGATGGTTTCATATCATCGGATATTTCAGTCATAAACTGGGATCCAAGGAAGCTTGCATGCAGATTAAAATGAATTACTACAGTTGTTTCTAAACAACATTGGGTGAGGGTTTCTTTCTCTTCCCTCATAACTTGGTTTTCCTTTGGTCCTTAGAAGAAAAGACAATGTCTCATCTTTGCTGAACTTTGCATTTTTCTTATGATTAGGTAATGTTGACCATTTTGTCATGTATGTGTCCAACATTTGCATGTCTTCTGCAGCAGCTATTCAAATTATCCCACAATTTTGCTGTTTTTTATGATACTACATTGCTGTATCTTGTATAATTGTTATAATAAAAAGTCATTAGTATGCAGTTTGAAAACATTTCCTCCCAATCTGAGTGTCCTTCCTTCCCCTTGTCAAGCACAAACTTTTAAAGTTCTGTAGTTTCAATATGTCCGTTTTTGCTTTTGTGTTTGTTTTTGAGGACGTAACCAAAAGCTCATGTCCTCAGCAATATCATAGTTTCCCCTCCATGGAAGTCCTTGGACGTTGCCTTTTGGAATATATGCACTTCTTTGTATTCAGGGGCATTTTGATATCAGTATATTAATACATGCAAAATAATGCTGTGGATAGATAAGAATATATTGATATTACTTCACTCCAAATTGTAAAGATATTTGAGTGATTTGATAGAAGGACATATCAGTACATAGTAATTCTGAGTTTAATATTAACTCTAAAAAGAATATATATTAGCAGTCTGGACAATTATCAATAGATCTGTCTATATATTTTTGAAAGTAGCATTTCTGAATGATGCAAAGGGTTTGAATGTTATTTTTCCAGATACGTTTACTTTTTTCCCATAACCAACCTTAGCTCCTATGCCCATGGGCTAGTCCAACAATGGTGACGATAATGAACTGAATGTTTCACTCTGTATGTCAAGCCAATGGCACAGTCAATCATTTTTATTGGAAATAATGACTGCAGAGTGACATCAACCCAAAGTATTAGCACTGGGAATCACTTTCTGTATCACTGCATGAAAACTCTTTTTTTCAAGGATGTATTTACAATTTTTTAAGGAGCGTATCTTGAGATAATCCATCAGGACTTTAATGGCTACCAAGTGACATATATTAGCAAGACTGAAACTGCTTGATCAAATGTGTTGTTAGAAGACAGGGACTTGGAAATACGCTAAAACACCAAAAATATGTAAATTTAAATACATAACTGCAAAAGTCCTTACTCAATGTTAACTTTTTCAAAAGATGAAAAGAAAATTGCATAAATGACCTATGAGTACCAACGTTGGGTGATTACCTTTGACTACATTACTACTAACTTTTAATCATAAGGTATTTTCAAAAACCATTGTTTTTGAACTTACATCTTACATAGTTCAAGTTTAAAAAGTTTAAAACTACCCTTATCTTACAAGTTTTTGCTTCATCATGGGTAACATTTGGTTTAGTACAAATCACCAGAAGAAATCAAATTTTATTATTTGGTTCCAGAAATAAATATTGCCTGTTCATCAAATCACTATGTGATTTGAGTAATTAATTCATGATTTTTAGGGTGTCCTACCAATGAGGTTATTATCTTTATCTGTTACTGTGTTGAGAGTCCTTCCTCTTGTTCTTTATCTGTAAAGTATAAATCTAGAAAAGATATATTTCTTGAACATTCATGACTGCAGAATATTATAAGGTAAGTTATGTGACAAATGACAAAAATTTTATCCAAGAAATTATAATTTTCAGTGCTCAATTATAGTTAGCATTTTAATCATGTCATATTGAATTAGAAATAAGGTTTATTATAATAGATCCTATAAGGTAACTGAAAAACAAATCAATGTGTTTTAAAAAGATACTATGTACAGTTTCAAGATAGCAAGTACTTGTAAGATACTGAATTCCAACACTGCTTTTGAGAACTCAGACTAAATTAGCTGCTCAAAGGAATGACACAGATGGTCTTATACGACAGAAGTAATTATTTCTTTTGCTACCAGAATCACTGCATGTTGACAACTCACGTCAAGTTATTTTTTGAGGACTTTTTGGTCTTAGTGATGTGTTTTGCTCATGATTGTTGTGCATATCTTCAGGGGAGTCATAATCTAATTACTAGAATTTCCCCAGCTCTTTGTTGATTTTGGATATTCAGAAAGACCAGCCTGTAAGATATGATGCTATTGAACTGCAGTTTTTCTTCTCATTCTGAGCAATCATGTGTCCCTCAGGTCCTTACAGATGTTCTGGGGAACTCTCTAACAGGCCATCTGCACACAAATCTCAGAGTGTATTATCAGATGAACAAGATGTATAACCATTTACATTAGGATTTGTCCTTGAAAATAGACTTTAAGGTCAACTGACAACTCTCAATGAAGTACTTGTGACTTGAGAAACTTGATACAATGGCAGTGTATGAAGTGAGGTGGCACTGAAACTTAATTCTTACTGGTGAAGAAATGGAATGACTCATTTAGCCACAGTTGAGTGGCTGATCTGTTAGTAAAACAGCAAAAGAGAGTCCCTTCAAGTCAGGGAAACACTTGAAACATTCTAACTAGAGTGAATTTCTTTTGCTAGTCTCTCAAGAAGCACTCACCAAGAATGAAGCTTATAGAATATTTAACACACAATACAATATCTTATAAAATGTTTTATCACTGAAAGAAACCCACTACTTTACAATGTTTCAAACTGATAACTAACTAGGAGGTCTGTTGATCTAGAAAAGCACTTGACCAATGCATTAGAGTTTTAAAGGTGTAGATGCAAGACTAATTTAGAATAGGCTCCAGCAAAAATAAGAATCTTTCTCCAAAATTCACAAAATGCTCCTCATGAATGACTACTACATAGTGTTATGTTACATATGTTGAATACTGATTATCCGCAGCATGATAGCAAGGCAGGATTAGTTATTGCACATACTTAGTAAATGCTTGCTTTCTATTCGAAATTATTTTCTCTACATCTAGAGGTCTATGTTCTTGCTGAGAAAAGTTCTAGATGATTACACGACAGTTCTACTAAGTTTAATTTTTGACTCTCTCAAAGTCAGTTTGAAGACAAAAGCAAAAAACAAAGGCTGTCCTTTGAAATAACAGATCCAGGATTGGAGAGATGGCTCAGAGATTAAGGCTTTACCTCAAAAGCAAAGGGCCTGAGTTTGGATCCCAAATCCCAAGTAAAAGCACCAGGCAGAGTTTTGAAATCCCAGGTGAAGCAAAAAGGAGGTAATAGCAATTCAGGATGATTGCTGAAGTAACCCTTGGGTCTTAAAAGAGATATACAGTGCCCTCTGACACACACACACACACACACACACACACACACACACAGAGCACACATACACACACACACACATGCGTGCGTGCACAAACAAAATTTAAAAAGTGAAAAAAAAAAAAAAGAAATAGCAGACCCTACAAAAGATTTGTCCACAGAAGAACATATTTGGGAGCAAGGTGAAGCATGTAGCATCTTTTGATTATTTTCTATTGAACTTAATTAGCAAAATATGAGAGAATTAACAAAACATGTGGTTCAAAATGAAAAATGGGTTAAGATAAAGCTCTGGATTTTTTGAGAAGATAAAATTCCTGGACTGAAAAAAGAACTATAGTATTAAAAGAACATAATCTGTTGTTGTGACACAATATTCTGATAAAATGTAGTTAGGAAAAAGTTGATTTTGGTTCACAGCTCCAAGATGCTATTCTTCATGTTGAGAAAATCATGGGGGCAAGAATTCGATGCAGATGATCACACTGTATTTACATTCAGGAAGCAGAGTGAGATGAATGAGATAGCAGTTCATGTTCTCTTCTTTATTCGGAGCACTAGCCCATGGAATGACATCACCCCAGTGGCTATGCCTTCCTACATCATTTAACCTAATTAAATAAGATCTCACAATAAAGCTCAAAACTTGTATATTCTAAGTAATTTTTCACAAGATTGCCCAAAAGGTTGTCTTCTAGATGCTCCCAAAGTCTATCAAGTTGGTGATCAATACTGTCCGTTACCACTGTGGAATACAGATAGAATGATTATACAGTATTGAAATGATGTGTTTCAACTGATGTTGAGACTAACAGTAGCCATGTGGCTGCATTTTATCTTTCATGTTGTTCTCTACCCTTGGAAATGAAGCCGATGGTTAATGAGACCCTTTCTTAGTTTCAGAAGCAAGTGCATTTATAGAGGACAAGGAATAAAATGAAGAAAATCTTTCTGTGTTATTCAGATTTTAATTGCAAGATTAAATACTTATTATTTAATGTGACTCAAGGAATAATTATGAATTCAGTCTAAAGGGGAAACATGGGCAACACCCCGAGCACATGCTACAGAATGAGACACAGAATGCTTTAATTGGATCCCGTATCTTTCAAACACCTGTTTGCCATCCTGCCAGCTTTTGAGAAATGTCTGCACTGAAATAAATTGACTTTTTTAAAATCCTTCTCCAGAAGCTATATTCACATGGGCCAAAAAGAACTGCCTCATTCAAGGTCATGGTACTCAGCTGATATAGGTTATAACCACTGACTGGTCCACAGGGAATGCAGGTCCTGTCTATTATCTTGCCAATACTGAGGGTATTGCAATACTCTTCATGGCTTTAGATAGAACCATATCATATCAACTGCACCATTTTGAAGGTTTTTTTTTTTTATCTTATTGCACAACTGCTATTTAGAACACATTTCAGCATCCTTGTTTCATGTAAATCTTTGTTATGTAGACGACATTCCATGAAATACAAACTACATGTGGAGATGACTATAAATTATAGCAAGGAGATGATTGCTGAACTTTTAACAAAAAATGAAATTCCATAAATCACTTTGTATGGTTACTATATTTATCTTGTAATGTCGTGAGAAAAAAAAATGAGGCTCAATTACATGTGTATAGGAGGAACGGACTAGTCAGCCTATATTGTCTGTATGGACTGCATGCAGGAATGCAACTTCCCCAAGCTAGAACCTGCTGCCATGCCTGGTGCTGATGTCAAATCCCCTAACAGAGGACCAACCTGGAGAGGACAACACAGCAGAAAAGCTCATGCTGGGACTTATGGGATGTTAGGTAGGGTATATAAACAGCTGGATATTTACAATAAAGGAGCCTGCAAGCCCGAGAGTCTGCTTGGCCACTCGCCTGACTTACGGAGTCTGTGACATTGACTTCGCCAGTAACATGACAATAATTGTCTGTACCATAGTCCCAGTAACTCTGGCCTGTGAGGAGGATTACACATAGACTATACCACAGCACTATGATCATGGAAATCAATTTTGCCTTCTTCAGGTGGGTCTGCCTTTCCCTTTTAATAGTTTTACTCTTTCATTTCTTCCCCTTCTATAACATTTATAAAATCATATAGTTTAATAAACTATAAAGAAATTGATAAAATACTGGGTAAAATACTGGGCTTTACAAATTACTCATCATCTAAAAGTGACTAAAAGCTTTCAATTATAATAAAAATAAGGGAATCCAAAATGAGTTCAAGAAATTAGTATATATCTACTTTTCATTCTAACTATACTTTTCTTCTCAGTTCAAAGCTGCCCAAAATAATATGAATATCCATGAGTGCATCCAAACACATTTTAATTATTATCACATACTTTTTTTCTGACACATTATAATTCCAAATATGACTTGGAATATGTTTGTTGACATTTAAATATAATAGCTATCATTTATCCTTGTTTCAATATGCACTAAATACCACTTACATAATATTGTATGATTGCTTCATTTAATTCACAAACAACCCTGTTAAGTATGCAGTATTGTTATTCCTGTTAAAAACCTGAGAAAATAAACATTAGAGTACAATGTTTGCTATCAAATTTTTTTTCAAAATTACATGAGATGTCCTAGCACACAGGGAAAAATATGAAATAAAAAGCTTAGACTAAAAATCAAGGAATACAAATGCAGAATAGGGATACATGTCCCCAATTATGAGCAGTGGAAATGCAAGAAAATGACGAGGAATTCTGATAAGTCTTGTGAGCAATAGGACAACTTAATTTGTGATTAAACTCATTCTGGAAGCTGAGGACTTCACTTTGATGAGAAGGCTATTCTCTATTTCTAGAAAATCCAGACACCATGGGAGAGGAAGAAGAGAGGTGTGGAAACTTGGGGGAAGAAATAGCAAAAAGAAAGAATGAAAGAGATATGACCCACTTCATTAAATACATGCATTCCATTATAACATTATTTGTATATCACCACTTCTATAGCTCAGAGAACATCACGGAAAGGGGACAGAGTATAAGAGTTGAAAAATGATTGAAAAAATCCACCATCTAAAAATAAAAGTGTTATCTTCAGATCCAGAACATGATAAGATAACTAATAACTACCCTGAGACACACTTGAGTGCCAAACATGGCTACTCAGAAAACCATAACTGAGTGGCTTGTACTATGGCAATGAGAACTATAAAGCCAAGACAACTGTTTTGGTTCTACAACTGAATTCTCCACATAAACTTCTTACTAAAGTCCCACAAGTTGTATTTTCAAAAATCTAAAAAAATTGGAAAACAAGCATAAAATCAAAACAACACAAAAATGTATCCATAAATGATGAAAACTAAGTCAGGCATGAAAGTACAGGTCTCTCATCCCAAGTTTTATTAGTGGATTAAGATTATCAAGAGTTCAAAGTAATTAATTCTTCATTACATGAAGTGTTTGAGTATAGTCTGAAACTACTAAACAAAAGATGACAGGTAACATCTTGTATTTCAAAATAAGTCAGAAGGAATGAAGAATACAGAGTGTAAAGGGGCAGGAAAATACACATAAAAAAGCTAGTAATTATGGGAGGCAAAAAAATATCTTTCTAAATGACGAAACTATACAGAAAGTCACAACAGTAAAAACATAGATCATAAGATAATAGCTGTCATATGGAAAAATAGAGCATATAATTAAATTCAAAAAGACAGATTCAAGAAAATTATAATACACATGAGTGTGGACTGTGTACACATGTGCTTACACATAAAATTGGGATCTGTCAAAGAATGGAAATCCTAATCCATAAAGCTCTACTGATACAAAAGGTAATGAAATTTAGCACTTTTAACTACTAGTATAAAGTAAACTTAAAATATCAAGAGGGATTCTGTCTTAAATCATTGCATTTTCTAAAATAGCTATTAATTTTTAAATGATTAATACCTGAGTCTCAGGTATGCTATTGCATAAGCTTAGATAAGTGTGTACAACTGTGTAGACAACAGAATACATAAGACATTACCACCCGGTATAATAATATCACTGTTGTGACTATGTTGGTGTTGCTTATTTTTCCTTGTCTAGAGTTTCCTGTAATTGGAACTATAAAGTATAGAATTAGGGTTCCTTCACTTCATCCCATATTTCAAAACTAATTAACAATTTTATGCATTTGTCACTAACTTTTTGTTTGTTATTGTGTCTATTTTCATGAATTACATTGTATTACAATGCATTTTTTAAATTTTTTAAAATTTTTTTATTTATTCAATTGTGCGTGTGTGTATATATGTGTGTGCGCGCGCGAATTTAGGAACCCCCATGGACCGCCTCCTCCTCCTCCTTGTTTACTCTGCCTCGGGATTCACAGGCTCCACCCTATCAGTACCAGAAGCGCAGGCCGCCTCCACTATACCTGGGATCTGGGATCCCAACTCAAGACCTTCTGCCTGCAAGGCAGAGGCTTAACCCTTGAGCCACCTCTCCAGCCCCTGCATTAATATGCATTTATCTATCCCTTAATGATGACTACATTTCTGTTTTTAGTTAATTCAAATAAAGATACCTAAAATATTAGAATATGAGACTTGTAATGAAATATGTTTCATGTTCTTTTGACAAACATCTAGAATGGAATTAGTGGGATTTCTGAGTCATAAAGTAGTAGGGCTTCAAAAGAAATTTTTGAACAAACCATTTTTACAAGTATTTATCCATGAAAATTCTGGTTGTTCTGTATCCCACTGACACTTAGTAGACAGGTACTTTTTTACATATATTGTCTAAAGGGTTTCAATGAATCAATGAAAAAATAATATTAAAAATAAATTCTGTACAAAATCTAAGATTAAAAGAAATGTCAAGTTAATCACATAAGAAATGAATAGAGAATATTAACAGACCCTGTGGAAATCAAAGAAAAGAGAATACTGTGGACAGTGGGACACTCATAAATTTGAAAGCTTAAATGAAATGGACAACTTCCTTTAAAGGTACAAAATATGAACTCACTCTGCACAATAGATTTAGATAAATATATTACTATTCATAAAATTTGAATTGATATTTTTAAATTTCAATAAGGAAAGAACCATGTAATGACAATACAGAATTCCACTAAATGAGTACTGAGATTTAACACCGTTCTATGCAATCTCTTCTAGAACACAGAAAAGAAAACTTTTTTCCAAAATATGAATTCTGTGAAACCAGTTTTGTGCATACTACAGGCATATAGCAGCAAAAGAAAAAATAGAAAAATCTTCACAAATATCCCAAATTCATATAATGCAAAACTTTATCAATATATTATAAAAATTGTAACATATAAATATCAATTATATATAATAAACTAGTATTGATTCAAAAATGTAAGCAATTGAATTTTTGAAGAACTGTAAATATAAACAATTGCAATATCTGACTAAAGAATAAAAATGAATAACAGTCATACCCTCCTTTTCTAAGTTTAGTATAGTGCATTTCTTGGAATTAGAAACATAAACCTATATTTAAAGCAAATTTATACTCTCTGAAAATAAAGCTAACCATCCAAACACATTTAGAAAAATACATGATTTGTGAGAGTTAAAAAATATACATGTAAAAATCAAACATGACCTAAATGACTAGAGAGATAAATTGGAATATATTGTAAGGCAATGGAGGAAATGTTGGCATTCCCAATGTAGCCTGTATTTTTTAAAGCAATAGGTCTGAATATCAGAAATAGTTTATGCAGAGAGGAGTACAAACAGAACGTATCTTCTGCATATGATGCGGTTGCTATACCCATAAAGTCACTGAATTTATAACTACTTCCATAAGCCCTAAAAAGATTTGGTCTATCAACATTTCACCATGGACAGGGAAAGAGATGAAGAGCCCCCTCACCTCTCTGAGAGACTACAGAAGGTTAATATTGCATAAAGGGGGAAAAGAATTGCTTTTCTCAACATTATACCCACAGCTATTGATCCAGTAAGTGCCTAGGCACATAATCTTTTTTTTTCTACCACATTTTATTTTTTTCTAATCATGCAAGCTCAATAGGTACCCGACCATCCTTGCTCTCTCCCACTTTCTCTACTTCCTTTTCACCTCCAGTAACTTCCCCTTCTTCCCTCCCATCCCCTACAGCATCCTTGTGTGTGAACACCAAACCTCCCTCTGAGTCCTCTACACTAGTGAGGATTCAGGATTCAGCGGCATAGCTTAGATCCCCTTCTAGGGCTCCCCTTTAGTATGGGAACTCTATTATGATTGTTAATCCCTTGCCTCTAAGGATCCTAATGCCTGGAGCCTTCTCTCCTATGATCCATACTAGAATTTGGGGGTTATTGACATGTCAGCCATTGTGCAGGTCAAAAGTCCAATTCTGGCTGCTGCCGCCATAACATGTATGGAGTGTCTTGCACATGGTTGGTCCTCCCCATCTTTAGGCTCTTACAATCTTGCCGCCTCCTCTTCCAAAAGGTTCCCTGAGCTGTAGGATGGGAAGAGATTTGGCTGGTCTGGTTCCAGGTGATTAAGTAGGGTCTTTGGTGCTCTGAATTATGGTTTATAGTTGTTTTCAATTTTGCTTTTCTTGCACACCCTTGACTGCATCCTGATTGGTATGGAATTTCACCTCCTAACCAAAGATAAAAGACTGTTTAAATGAAGATTTTAATATAAGAGGCGACTCAAAGGTAGATGGAAGAATAGGAGTAGGACACAGCAATGGGGGGGGGTCAGTGTCCTATTTGCAGGATGGTTACCATCTATCTGGCAGTCCGCATACCTTCCCTGATTGGTGAGATCAAATGATGGCCAGCACCATTTGTTGAAAATGCTATTCTTTTTCCACTGAGTTTTTGGGACCCCTTTGTCAAAGATCAAATGGCTGTAATCATGTGGGCTTATACCTGGGTCTTCAATCCTTATCCAATGATCTACATGTCTATTTTTTAGCCAGTACTAAGTGTTTTTATTATTATGGATTTGTAGTATAGATTAAGGTTTGGCATGGTGATATTCTGAGCAGCGTTTTTGTTACTCAGGATTGTTTTTGCTCTCCTGGGCTTCCATATGAATTTTGAGATTGTTTGGACAATTTCCTTAAAGAATTGCTTGGGGATTTTGAATTTTATTGCATTGAATCTTTATATTGCTTTTGGTAGGATGGTCATTTTTATGATGAATCTGCCAGTGTGGGAGCATGGGAGATCTCTCCACCTTCTGGTGTCTTCTTTAATTTCTTTCTTTAGGGTTTTAAAGTTTTCATTATAAAGGTCTCTTACTTCTTAGGTTAGATTTATGTACCAAAGTATTTCATTTTTTAGGGGCTATAGTAAATGAGATTGTTTTTCTAGGGTTTTTTTCATTTTTTCTTCCTTGGTGTATAGGAAGGCCACTAATTTTTGCTTGCTTATATTATAACCTGCCACTTAGCTAAACTTATGTAATAGTTCCAGGAGTTTTCTGGATTTTTTTAGGATCACTCAGATATATGATCATGCCATCTGCAAATAGAGATATCTTGATTCCTTCCTTTCCAATTTGAATCTCTTTTATCTCCCTCTCTTGTCTTATGGCTCTAGCTAAGACTTCCAGTACAATATTGAATAGAAGTGGTGAGAGTGGACAGCTTTGGCTAGTTCCTGACCGAAGAGGCTATGTTTCAAGTTTTTCTCCATTGAGTATAATCCTTGCTTGTATACAGTTTTTATTATGTTGATATAAATTATTTCCATTCCAAATGTCTCCAGGGTTTTGTTCATAAAAGGATGTTGGATCTTGTCAAAAGCTTTCTCTGCATCTATCAAGAGTGTCATGTGGTCTCGGATTTTGGATTGGTTTATATGATGGATTTCATTTATTTATTTGCATATGTTGAAGCAACCTTGTGTTCCTGGGATAAAGCCTACCTGTTCATAGTGAATGATCTTTTTGACATGTTTTTGAATCCAGTTTGCTAAGATTTTATTGAGAATCTTTGCATCTGTGTTCATCAAAGGGATTAGCCTATAGTTTTCTTTTTCTAAAGTATATCTTTATTAGGTTTTGGGATTACTATGATATTAATTTTGTAGAAAAAATTTGGAAGTGTTCATTCACTATTTTATGGAACAGTTTAAGGAGTATTGTTGTTAATTGTTCTTTAAATGTCTTGTAGAATTCTGTGCTGAATCCATCTGGTCCAAGACATTTTTTGGTGGGAAGATTCGAGATCACTTCATCAATTTCTTCATATGTTATAGAACTATTTAGATTATGCAAAACTTTCTGATTCAATTTAGGTACGTTGTACTTTCTCAGGAATTCATCCACTTCTTTTGTGTTATCAAATTTCAAGAATTATAAGTTTTTGAAATATGACCTTACAATTCTCTGAATTTCTTGGGTATCAGTTGTGTTAACTCAATTTTCATTTCTAATTTTGTTAATTTGGGTTTTCTCTCTCTTAATTTTGGTTAATTTAGCTCGGGGTGTATAATCTTTTTGATTTTTTCAAAGACCCAGCTTTTTGTCTGGTTGATTCTTTAGATCATTTTCCTTATCTCAATTTCAGACATCTCTCCCCTGATTTTGCTAATCTCCTTTCTTCTACTGCTTTTGGAATTGGATTGCTCTTGTGTCTGTAAAGCTTTAAGCTGCATTGTTAAGTTGTTTACTTATGATATTTCCATTATTTGATACAGGCATTAAGAGCTATAAATTTACCTGTTAGGACACCTTTAATTTTGTCCTAGACATTTTGGTATGTTGTGTTTTCATTATCATTCACTTCTAGGAAATTTTGAATTTCCTTTTGATTTCTTTCTGAACCCCTTTCTCATTCAGCATCATAGAGTGTAGTTTCCAAGAGTTAATGTATTTTCTGCTGTTTGTTACATTGTGGATGTCAGGCTTCAGACATGGTGGTCTGATAAGATACAAGCTATAATTTCAACTTTCCTGTATATGTGGAGACTCGAGTTGTGGCCCAATTTGTGGTGTACTTTGGAGAAAGTTTCCTGGGATGCTGAAAAGAATGTGTATTCCTTGGTGCTTGGATGAAAGATTCAATAGAGATCTGTAAAGTCCATTTCAGTAAAGGTTTGATTTAGTTGCAATGTGTCTCTGTTGTGTTTTTGGTCTGTTTATCTATCCATGTTAAGAGTGCAATATTGAATACCTGAGTATTATCGTTTTGGGAATTTTTCTTGTTTTAGACTTTGCAGCATTTGCTTAATGAATGTGGAGGAGCCCATATTAGGTGCATATATGTTCAGTATTGAAGTCTTCCTGGTGAATTTTTCCTGTGACTAAAATGTAATACCTTTCTGTATCTCTTATGATTTTCTTTGGTTTGAAGTCCACTTTGTCAAATAGCATAATTGCTACCCCTGCTTGTTTCCTGGTTCCATTAGCTTGCAGAATTTTTGACCAGCTTTTTACTTTCAGAATGTGTCTATCTTTTGTGGTGAGATGTGTTTCCTGAAGGCAGCAGATGGATGGATTTTGATTTTTAATCCATTTTTGTAACTTTTGTCTTTTTATTGGTGACTTAATTTCATTGACATTTAGTATTAAAATGGAAAATTACTTTTAATTCCTGACTTTTTTGTGTTTAGTGGTTTTCATAAATGTATTATTTAGCTTGCATGTTGTGGTGGTGTTATATTTCCCTTTTTCCTCCTGGATATGCTTGTTCTTTTCTTAAAGATTGAGTATCTTTTTTAGCATCTTTTGAAGGTCTGGTTTCATGGTCATGAAAGCCTTCAAGTTGTCTTTATGGTGGAAAATTTTTCTTTCACCCTTGATCATGTCTGATAGTTTTGCTGGGTATACCAGCCTGAATTGACATTTGTGCTCATTCAATACTTGAATTATGTCTCTCCAAGCTGTTCTGCCTTTTACTGTTTCCATTGAAAAATCATTTGTTGCTTTAATAGGATTACCTTTAAAAGTGATTTCTTTTTCTCTTTAATAAGTTTACATTTAAAAATGACTTTTTTTTCTCTTGAAACTCTCAGCACATTCTCTTTGTCTTATATGTGTATTGTTTTCTTTGCTATAGACACATAATCTTAATGGGAACCTAAATGAAATTTTGGATTATATACATATAAGAACTTGAAATTTTGAAGGATACTGGTAGAGCACATTTGCAGTGGAAATACAAATCCTATATTGTGTAATAAGAGGTGAACATGACATAAGTTCATTGCTTTCATATATAAAACTGTCAAAGAATAAAATAAATATTAAAAGGAACAGATCCTTCTAAAATTTGTATGGGAAGCTAAAAGAATTTGAAAACCTAAAGTACCCATCAAATGAATTCAACATTCAATCATAATATTATTAGATTGTTAATTGTTACTTATTTAGAAAAAATGATGGAAAATGAAATATACTAAATGATGCCTTGTGCAAGTAAGCTCATTTGAATTTTTTACATATTATACATAGTACTCTTGGGAATATATTTTTGACTTTTTTTAAATTAATATTTATTCTTCTTAATTATAGACATAATGATTAATTGTCCCTGATGCCCTCCTTCTCTCACTTCTCCCTTTCTCACCTTCCCTTCACCAATCCAGCTCTCTCCCACCCACCCTTCTGCCTGTCTGATTGTGTGGATTATAGGGATCCCTTTGGGTTATCTATATTGATGTGGATTCAGTCTCCCTGACAGATTAATTAGCCCCGTTTTGGGTGGACCCACTGGTAGGGTTACTGTCCTTTAGCTTTCTGGCCCTAAGCCTTAAGGCTACAGATGCATATGATTATTTTTCCTGAGTTTATCACTAGTATATGGATGGGGAATGTTCATATGTCAGTCATGGTGCAGGTCTAGTGAGGATAAGTCTCACTGTGTTAAGTTTCTGGATGCAGCAGCCCTGTCTTTAGTAGAATGATGTGGCCAGCCAACAGAGGTATTTTTAAAAGATGGACTAGATCTATATTTTGATATAGCAATATTTGCAAAAATCTCTCTGAGCATTATGGTTGCATATTTATTGCTCCAGTATCCATTTACTCTCTCTGATACCATACTATCTGAATAGCATTAGTTGGAAAAGAATAAAGGACGCAGGAGCCATTTTGATGATATACACAAATTGTAATTCTACAATTGTTGAGAAAACAAAATTCAAATTTGTTATATTTTCTTCGGTCAGTAATTGATACTGCAGGAATTACTTATCAAAAATGAGAGCCTCCAAAATATATTATCTTGCCATTACCTTCCTTGGCAAAGAAATTGTTGTTTTCTAATATCTCTAATTATTAAAAATGTTTCCCAATAACTGCAATTATAATTGTGCCTTGCAGTAGATATTTATATATTCCTTGTAATCATTTTATGTCTTTACATAAAAATCTATTTGATAATTACGTAATTGTACTTCAACTATTATAGTCCTTCTGTTCTTAAAGTTGATAGAATTTACATAAAGTAAAAGCAAATATTAAACTCAGAATATAGAAACAAAATGGTATTACTGAATATTCCTTTTGTATTTTCTTTCAACTAATAGTCACCGAAGTGTGAAATCACAATAGAAATGATATATAAACCAGTTTTTAGCCAAGGCAACATTAATATTGTTATTTAATGGCTTCACACAGAAAGCACAAGAATGAGACCTGAGGACCTGTGATGACTGTAAGAGAATTATTTCATTTTCCAGTTTGTTCTTTCAAGAGAAAAAACAATGCAGCATGTTCTATCTTGGCTTCACCCTTCAGATTTATGGTAAACTCATCTTAAACCCATCTCTCTGTGCAAAGCTAAACTGTCATGTAATGTCATGTACTTCCTTCCATTAGTTATCCTGTGAATACAACTTTGCTCATTATTTTAGGAAAACTCTTTTAAACATCATTTTATGCAAATGTTTGTGATAATATCAAGCAACATTGTAAGTTATTATTGGAAAGAATAAAAATTTTAAGGATATTGAGAAAGGAAATTTAAAAATGATAAAAGGAAGATAACATTAACATGATATGGATGATTTCCATGCAAATAGTTACTGCGGGCAGTATTTATTTCATCCAGCACATAAGAAATGTTAAATAATTGAGCATTTATTTATGTTAGGCATTTTGGTAGATACTATAAACTATAAAATGAAACTTTAATCTGATTGCTGCTCAAAATCCATAAATCATGGAGATATAAGGATAATTTCAAGTCAGTATATTTGCTGTGAATAATCTAAGTAAGTTAGGGGAATACTAAGAGCTGTAGTTTCACTTTGCTGATTGTATAGATTTACTCAGGTTGCCTCGAAACTAGTCATCTGCTGAACCAATATAATCATGAATATAACAGAAGTTGTAGACCACTTGCTTTACACATTGTTGCAATCAGTCTGCACACATTCTGATAAATGATCATCAAGCTACTTAAGGGAACAAAGAGTTTATTTTCTCTTACAATTACTGGTTACAGTTCTTTTTAAAATTTTTTTTTATTCAATCGTGCATGTATGTGTGTGCACATGTGTGTATGTATGTGTGTGTGTAGAACCACGGACGAATATGGGAACCACCATGGACGCCTCCACCTCCTCCTTGTTTATCTGCCCCGGATTCACAAGCTCTGCCCTACCAGGACCAGAAACGCAGGCCACCCCGGCTTCTGCCTGGCGTCTATACGTGGTGTCTAGGATCCGAACTCAGTACCTTCTGCCTTCAAGGCAGAGGCTTAACCCCTGAGCCACCTCTCCAGCCCCTGGTTACAGTTCTTAGTCCAGCTTGACAGAGAGCTCATACCAACACAAGGGCCAAGGAAACTGGCCACATCATCTCTATGTAATGGCTGAGAGAGGGACGATCCTTATTTGTCAGACCAGCACGTCTGGCCAAGTATACACAAGGCTGCCAACTTCCTCAACAGGCTCTCATTACTTTATTCATCTCTTCAGAGCCTAGTCCCACCCACTACAGGTTGGGCCTTCCCCATCAGCTAGCAAGTCTCCTATAGGTTTGCTCTAGGCTTAACCCTACTACTAATTCTCCACAAATGTACCCAGAGCTCAAACCCTCAACTATCAAGTTGACACCTGTGCCTAACTATAACACACATCATGAAATTTTTCCAGTTCCATTATGATTAACACTTCAAATGGCAAGTAAGACATTCATTCTTTTTCAAAGTTTCACTGAAAGAAAATGATTAAGATCACAGTATTAATTGCATTTGGAATATACTCACAGATCTACCTAAACATTTTCTCTCATATTAAATTATTTTGTGGATGATAGATGGCTAAGGCAAAGAGTAAACAATTTCAAATATTAAATATATCATGGGGAAATGAAACTCAGAGAGTTTTGGATAAGTCTTTGGTGCCATTGGAGTGTGCAGAATTTCCATGTTCAGCTTCTATATATATGTTATTGTTTTATTGTACTTCTAGACTGTTTTTGGAGGAATCATATTCTATGAACTGCAAAGGCAGAAATTTACTTATAGCGTCATATATAAAGGTGTAAAAATCATAAAAATTAGCAGAAGATGGGGCTGGGGAGATGACACTTAGTAAAGTGCAGCATGACAACCTGACTTTGGATGCCAAGCATCCTTGTGTAACCTCCTTGAGAACAGAAGTAAACATTAGTAAACCCAATGCTGTGGAAGAGCTTGCTGTCCAGTCAGTCTAGCTGAACAGAAAAGGTTCTGGCAGTGTGAGATCCTATCTCAAAAAATAAGGTGAAGACAATGGATGATGATATCCCCAAATTTACATGTGATATAAATATGCACACATGAACACATGCATCTACATATGTATATACACAACCTAAGAGTGGAGATACCAAAACAAATAAGAAAATAAAAATCTATAAAATCAATCACTAAACCACAAAAATGGGCAAGAGAGCAGAACAAAAGATTCTATAAATATTGGAAATTTAACAAAATGTTGTCTATTAATACAACAGTAGTTGATAAAATGCAGTATGTTAGCTGACTAGATGAATTTTTTAAAAAAATAAAGATATCAATATGATATATTGATCTTAAGAAACTTGCTCTACCAATAATGACATTTGTTTCTTAAATAAGAGATGTAAAAAGCTATTTGGTACAAAAAAGTTAAAAGAATTTCAATGTCAATAAAATAAAAAAAACTTTCAAGGAACAAACACTCTCAAAAAAGTTGCAAAAAAATCCCACTTCAAATGAGAAGTTAAACAATAAGATAAAATGGTGGAGTTCATGTAAACCCAATTTCATTTTATTAAATATGTCATTAGATAAAGTGTGAAGGATTACACACAATATAATAAAACAAAGAAAGGAAGAGAAACTTCGAAACCTTATTCTCATCACCTTTCTAATTGTTCTGATAAATTAACAAAGGGAACATTAATTAAACCATAGAGTATTATTCTGACCATTATCAAACATTCTAGCCAATAGCCAATGAATACTAATGTCATTCAGCATATGGGTTATTCTATTGCATAAAACATCTTTTATGACCCTTTAAATGTCTTAATATTTTATAGAACAAATATCTAACATGAACCTTTTTAAAATACAATAGAATAAATGTAGAATATAAATATGATAAATATTATAAAATATGCAGAAACTGAATAGCCAAAAGGCTATCATGAAATGAAAAAGAAAAATTTACAAAAATTTTGAAATGAGTGAAATGGAAGTTGAATACACTAAAAGGTTTCATAAAGAACAAAATCAGTGCTAGGAATATTTTTAGAAATAAACTTCTGAATAAAAATTAATAATAAACATCTGAATAGCTAGATATATAGGAACAAAGTGAGCACAAACTATGAGAATGAAAAAAACAAACATCATGAAAACAGAAATAAATAAAATAAGGAGAAAAGCAAGATACCTCAATTGAATTGTTAAAAGATAACATTGTTACTTATCTAGTTATCTAACATTCTAGTTAGAATAACCAAGATAAGAGATAAAGAATCCAAGGAGCCAAAGGAAGACACAATAGGGAATACTGCAATTTAAAACTAGAGAAAATAATGGATAATTGGAGAATTTAAATAACCTCATGCCAAAACAATCAAAAATCTTAGGAAAAGTTACATGCATTTCTTGACATATGGAACACACCAAATTTTTCCCATAAACTTGAATCAACTAATAGCAAGTAAGAGTGAATGTTTTCACTCCTGATTTGTGTCAAAATTTCATAAAATATGTACTGATTTGCATCAAATTACCTCTAAATACAGAAAAAGAGCAGCATCTTTCAAATTCATTTTAAAAGGCCAGAATTGCTTCATACAAAATTTAGAAACATGAACAAGTAAGAAGACAACAAGCCAATATTGCTGCTAAATTCAACTATAAAAGTTTTCAAACTTGGGGGAAAAATCTATCATGTTCAGTGGAATTTATACCACTGACAAAAGGGTAGCTCAAAAATAACAAGTCATCCTAAAGCTCCAGGATGTTAACCCTGAACTGGAAACCATAAGCCAGGGACAACTGTACTAACACCATATAACTTAGGACCCCAAAAAGCTTATCCTCCACAAGAAGAGAATCTTTATAAGTAAACATTTTATTTTCCCTTTAAACTCAATAGATCGTTATCACAATTTAAGATGTCTACCCAAAATACCCAAAGCCTCATACATCCACCCTTTTGCATCTTAAACATTCATCCTCACATACCTCTAAGGATTTAAAAGCTATCATATAACACTTATCACTGATCACTGTCTACCAAACACACCTATATTATAATCTTAAAGCTGCTGATATTTAACCCAAACCTTGCCTAACAAATGCTGATACCTAATCTTGAACGTCTCAGCTAAAATTAGACTGAAACTCTATCACCCCTTTAACCAAAGTTGGACTTACACATTCCTTTGATGCTAAAAAAACCTTATCCCCAATCTGGACCAATCAACCCTAGATTGACTCTCCTTAACATCCAGGCAAATTGTGGCAACAAATGTTCAATTGTGGTCATTCTATCTGACTCAAAAAAAAAAAATACACAACTAGGAAGGACAAAACACAAAATGCTCAAGTCATACCATAAATCCATGGGATATAGCAAAAACCAAGACAAAAATGCTCCTACAAAAAAAAAAAAAAACATTGACTTCATACTGATGGATTCCAAGCAGAATAAGTTATTAGATATTGTCCCAGAAATCAACTTTTAAGATAATGATTTTCAAATCTTGATTATTTTAATGAAAGAGGAAATCTGAGAAGAATTAAATAACCACATAGGCAAATATGAGCAAGCATATGGATGAAATGAAAAGGCAGCTGAAGAAAAATAATTAAGTGTAGAACAGATGAAAAATCTCATGTAAAGATTAAACTTGAGATTAAAAGTGAGCTATTTAAAATTTGAAAGTCAACAGTCTCACCAACAGAACTAACAGAGCAGAAAATGGAATATCAGAACAAGCAGACAAGATGGCAGACCAAATTTGCTCAATTAAAGAGCTTGAAAAACCTAAAAAAATACTTGAAAAGAATATTCAAAAGACGTGGGACACCTTGAAGAAGCCAAACATGTTCATTCCTGGAATAACAAGAATCCCAAAAATCTGCACTGGAAGAGACTTCTAACACTATTATCCATGAAAATTTTCCAAATCTAAGGAAAGAGGCCCACATCCAAGTACAAGATACATATCACACACCAATCAGATAATTACCAAAATACAAACTCACCAAGGCCAATAATAGTCAAAACACTACAGATTCAAGAAAATATAAATGTGCTAAAATGTTAAAGGGAGAAAAAAAAAACAAGCTACATTTAATGGTAAGTCTGTTAGAGTAACAACTGATTTTCCAATGGAAGCTGTAAAAGCCAGAAGAGCTTGGAGATAAGTCATGAATTGGCACAAATATCAAACAAGGCTAATATAACCGTCAAAACTATGAGAAATGATTGAAAGTGAAAAAAAATTTTCCATCATAAAAACAAGATGAAGACCTACATACCTACCAAACCAGTCCTACAGAAGATGATAGAAAAGATATTGAAGCTCAAAAAAAAAAAAAAAAAAAAAAGATAAACATACCCATGAAGACAGGGGAGGGGGGAGCAAGGAAACTATCAAGTAAAGAACTACATATATAAAAGCTACAAAACTCAGAAAATGAATGGAATCAATAAACATTTCTCAACTATAATCTTAAAATGTCAATGAAATTAACCACAACACAATGGACCTGATTGACTTGTATAACTTTCCATCCTAATTCCAAGGAATACGCATTCTTTTCAGCAATCCATAAAACTTTTTCCAAACTAGATCACATACTGGGCCACAAAGCAATCCTACATAGGAAAGTTGAAATTTTATCCTGTATTTTATCAAGACCACCATAGAATAAAACTAAACATCCACAACAAAACAAAGGACAGTAAATACACAAATTCATAGAAATTAAATGCCACCATACTAAGCAAGGAATGAGTTTATGCAGAAATCAAAATGAAACAAAAAATTCCTAGAAGTGAATGATAATGAAAACACAACATGTGGGACATGATAAAGTTTATAGCACTCAAGGCCTATATCAAAAAATGGAAAAATCACAATTAAATAAATTAACAATGCAACTTAAAATTTTAGAGAAATGAGAACAATCCAAGCACAAAAGCAGAGATAAATTAAATAGGGGGAGAAATAACTGAAACTGAGATAAAGAAAATATACAAAGAGTCAACCAAAAAAACAATCAGTAAGATTGATAAACTCCTAACCAAATTAATCAAAACTGAAAGAGAGAAAACCCAAGTTAATGAACTTAGAGATGAAATGGAGTTATTACAAGTGATACTAAGGAAATTCAGAGAATCATAAGGTCATATTTCAAAATCCTATATTCCACAAAATTTGATAAACAGAGAGAAATTGATGAATTTCTAAGTACACATAACTTACCAAAATAGAATCAGGAAGAATTTAACTATTTAAATAATACTATATTGAGTGACAACGTTAAAGAAATAATTACAAATTATTTCCAACAAAAAAAAGTCCAGGATTGGATAAATTCAGTGCAGAATTATAACAGATATTTAAAAAACAAATAACACCACTGTTTCTTAAAGTATTCCATAAAATAGCAAAGGAAAGAACATTATCAAACTTTTTCTACAAAGCTAATATTATGCTGATCCCAAACCAAACAAAGATACTATAAAAAAGAAAACTATAAACTCATAAATAAACACAGATGTAAAGACCCTCAAGAAAATTTTAGGAAACCAAATTCCGAAACGTATCAAAAAAATCTACCATGATCACATAGGATTGATTCCTGGCACACAAGGATGCTTCATCATCACAAATTAATAAATGTTATTCATCCTATGAACAAATCCAAGTGTCAAAAACCATATGATTCTCTTACTAGATATAGAAAACATTTTTGACAAGATCCTACATCCTTTGTCATAAAAGCCCTGGAGAAAATAGGAATAGAAGGAACTTATATCAACATCGTAAAGTCCTTATACAACAAGATGATATAAAAAACTTCAAGCATTACTATTTTGATCAGGAACTAGCAAGGCTGCCCACTCTTACCATTTCTATTCAATATTATACTTGAATTCTTAGCTAGAAACATTAGACAAGAGTGGGAAATAAAAGGAATACAAACAGGAAAAGAAGGGCTGGAGAGATGGTTCAAGGATTAAGACTCTATCTAGAAAGCAGAAGGTCCTGCGTTCAGATCCCATGTAAAAAATGCTAGGTAGAAATGGCTGTGGTCTGCACTTCCGGCCCTGGTGGGCAGAGCCTGGGAATTCCCAGAGCAAAGCAAGGAGGTAGAAACAATCCAAGATGACTCCAAAGTCACCTTTGGTCCTCCCCAGGGACACACAGAGTCCTCTGATACACACACACACACACACACACACACACACACACACACACACACACACAAAATAGGAAAGAAATAGCCAGTATATTCCTATTTGCAGGTGTTATGATTCTATATTAGAGAGATCCCAGAAACTCCTGGATCTAATACATAAATTCAGATGAGTAGTACGACAGAAATTTAATGTTAAAAAATCAGTAGTTTCTCATATACCAAGGATGAAAAAAGTGAGAAAGTAATATGAGAAACAATTCCATTTACTGTAACCACTTAATAAACAAAATAGCTCAGTGTAAATCTAAATTAGGATGTGAGAGATCTGTATATTGAAAACTTTAAAGAAAAAAATATCATAAGACACCAGAAATTGAATAGATCTCCCATGCTCCTGAATCTGTAGAATTTACATAAAAAATGACCATCCTACCAAAAGCAATATAAAGATTCAATGCTATGCCAATCAAAATTTCAAGGCAAGTCTTACAGAAATTGATAAAACAATTTCAAAATTCATGTGGAAGAACAAAAGGTCCAGAATAGCAAAAACAAAAATAAGTAATAAAAACTCTGCTAGAGGTATCACCATACCAGACCTTAATCTATATCACAAATCTATAATAATAAAAACAGCATAGTACTGACCCAAAAACAGACACAAAAATCAATGGATAAGGGTTGAAGACCCAGACATAAGCTTATATACCTACAATCATCTGATATTTTACCATTGGAAAAAGATAGCATCTTCAACAAATGGTTCTGGATACTGGATATGCAGAAGATTGAAACTAGACTCTTAATTGTCATTATGCACAAATATCAACTCCAAATGGATTAAGGATTTTAGTGTGATACCAGAAACCACAGCAACCTTAGAAGAAAGAGCAGGGAATTCCCAAATGATTGACCTAGGTCATCATTTTCTAAATAAGACCCTGATTGCACAAGAAATAGAGCTAAATCAACAGATGTCATCTCATGAAAGTAAAGAGCTTCTACTTGGCAAAAGATATTGTTAACAGAGCAAAAAGAAAACTCACAGAATGGGAGAAAATTTTCACAAACCACATATCTGATAAGAACTAATATCCAGAATGCACAAAGAAGAAGTTAAACACAAAGGAAGTAAATAATCCAATTAGACAGCGTGCCTTTGAACTTGAAAGAAATCCCAGGACAAAATTAAATTGTCCAACAAATATCCTAAAAAATGGTCCACCTCGCTAGCCATTAGGGAAATGTTATAAAAACCACACTGAGATAGTATCTTACTCCAGTTCAAATGACTACATTCCACAACACATACAACAACAAATTCTGGAAAGAATGCAGGGAGAAGGGAAACCTACTTGTTCAACTTTTCTGGAGATCAGGATGGCAGTTTCTAAAAAAGTTAAAAATTGAAACACCATATGACCCAGCAATACCAGTACTGTGAATATTCCCAAAACAGCTTCATCTTAGTATAGAGACATGTGTATATTCATGTTCATTGCAGTACTCTTGATAATAGCAAGGTCGTGGATAATGCTCAGCAGTTGATGAATGGATAAGTAATATGTGGTATATATACACAATGGAATACTACTCAGCTACCAAAATATGAATTAATGAAATGTGTTGATAAATGGATGAAGTTGGAAGAAGTTATATTGCACAAAGTATCCCAGACACAGAAAGCTAGACATCACTGTTTCCCTTATAAGTAGAACCTAGTACTAAGCCCTCATAATGACATACTCAAGGGAAAATCTCTATAATATCCATTGTAACTACAAAGGAACATAAGTTGGGATGCAGGGAAAGAAGACCCCAAAAGGGTGGAGACAAAAGAACACAGTTAAGCCCGTAACTATTTAAACATCTGATCCTGTCCATTGTCAGTTTCCTCCCCATCCAATGTTGTTTAAACAGGTTTACAAAGTTGCACATGTATTTAATGTCATGTGTGTGTAGTTAATGGTTAGTATACAGGTGATTGTTTACCTGGAAGTCAATCTCATTCTCTACTATGTCCTATTCCTATTCTTCACTCTTTAAGCCTTTTCTTATATAAAAGGTTTTTTACATATTTTAACAGTTTTTATCTTTAGACAAGAGAGAATGTCAACACCCAGATAGGAGGCAGCCTAGTACAGTGGAAGAACAGTAAAATAGACAATACAGTCAATCATAATAAAGAGTACTGTTGACCCTAATGTTCACCTAGAATCAGACCAGCTAAATTTCTTCCCATCTTAAGGCTCATGAAACCTGGCAGAAGAGGGAACGGTAAGATTGTAAGAGCCTGAAGATGAAAAGGTCCACCACTGGTCAATTCAAGGTCTGCTGCATCCAAGAATTCCCTGCAATATGACTTGTCCTTACCTGATCTGCATAATGGATGATATACCAACATGCCCCTATATAAGATCTCAGGAGAAACAATTACAAACAGCAGGAACCTTGCATGCTAAGGTTAGGAAGGTGAAGGGGAGGGCCTCGATAAATAGGTTTGCTCAAGAAAGGGCCACTTGTGCCTCAAAGGCCTGAATTTACACCAGAGAAGATGACATACAGGGATTCCCAGGAATCATAGAAGCAGACAAACAGGAAGGTGGGAAAGAGTGGGATGGGATGGATTAATGAATGGAGGGGAGGGAAGGAAGGAAGGAGAGAAAGTAGATAAAGGGGAATGAAAAGGTCATGGATCATTATTACTCATTGTGTATGCAATATTAGAAAAATATGGAAAAGAAAGAAAAGCAAATTATTGACTATACTGTATCACATCAACAGAATTAAGCACAGTAACATATTCAACAAGATACCTGAAAAAATCAATAAGGGTCAAGAGTCTTAATGACAAAAAATGAACAATTTTAAGAAGATAAGAAACATACCTCAACACAGTACAGAATAAACCCACAGTATTGGGTCAATATTGCACTAAACGGGAAAGAGTTGAAAACATTTTCTTTGAGACCTGGTGCAAGACAAGGTCATCTGTTGCTATTTTTCTTATTTGTCATAGAGAGGGGTGCTTAATGAGAGCAACTAATTAAATAAAAGAAATGAATAGAAAGAAAGGAGGCCAGGTTGTCTCTGTTTGTGGATGATATATTTTAAGTGCAGAAAAACTGAACTTTTCTATTAAAACTGAGAAATAGCCCTGTTAGTAAATATCTAGCATATAAACTCAATACAAAAACTCAATGGAATTTTTATACATTAATAAAAAGTTTCCAGAGAAAAAAATAATGCAAACAATCCCATTCACAAAATCTGCAGAAATAAAAAAATTGGTACAAAATGCACTAAAATGGATATTGCTATGAATATCTTGTTAGCTTATCTCACAATGTTCTGCAGACACAGGAATAAGAGGAGAGCATCATGCTAACATGATGGCTGATGCATAGGCCAGTGGACAAGAGAGGAAAACTCATTGCAAATACATAGCTGTAAAGCTAAATTATTCTCAACTAATGCATCCAAAACATACTTGAGAGGAATGATAGGCTCTTAGGTAAACATAGTTGCTGAGTAAAATGGTATTTACACACGTGGAATTGAAACTGAACTGCTTCCTTTAACTTATTAAAAACATTACAAAATGAATAAATGGCTTAGATATAGTATTAAATTGTAAAATTATTGAAGAAAATGGTAAAGAAACACTTGAAAGCATAACAATAGGCAATTTTGTGTTTTTAGGCAATCCTAATGCATAATTATCAAAGAAAAAATGTGACAAAAACCATGGTATTGAAAAGAAAACTTTGTGCACCAAAGAAAACATCAGATCAATGAAAGAACAACTTACAGAATGGGAGAAAATGTGTCCAAGCTGCATATATGATGATGCATTTTCTTCTAAAATACAAAATGCTCAAGAACAGAAAAACAAGCAATTCAATTAAAAGTGAACAAAATAATGAAAATTTCACAAAAGATGAAATTCAAATGGTTAAACAATGCATGAAAGCATGTTCAGCATCATTCAAAGAACTATGAACTGAAATCACAAGGGAATATTATTTCACCCTTATTTTCGATGACTTCTTTAAAAAATACCACCAAAGCCTAGATGTCAAACAAATGCCGATAAGAATGTAGAGAAAGGAGCCTTTACATGCTGTTGGGGACAATATACAATAATAAACCATTATGGGAAGCCATGTGGGATTTCCTCAAGCAACAACAAAGTGATTGTACATATGATCTAGCTATACTGATCTGTGTAAATATAGCCAAATAATGTCAATATAGCCAAATGCAATTGTCATATTAAAATAACCATGTGTACTGGAGCATCATGCAGAATAGCTAAGACTGCAGATAACCTAGATGCCATAAAGTCATCAATACATATATAAAATATGGTTCACTTACACAATGGAGTATCATGCATTCATTAAAAATTCATTACAAAAAGTATAATGGCAGTGAAATAACTAAGAATGTATGTGCCCTGGGTTAAAATCCTTAGTAATACACAACACACATGCACACACACATGCACACACACACGTGCGCACGCACAAACAGACACATGTAATAAACCTGATTGAATTTGAGGACTCTCTACTTAATGAAAAAAATCAGACAGTGAAAGGGAAAACAAGTATACCCACTCTTGTGTTTTGGAAGGTACAAGTATCTACATCTATAGATAGTGACTACCAGACTTTGAGAAGGTTGAAGGGGCGATGAGAAGGATGGTAAGGAAATGGACAACAACAAAATTGGAAGAATGAATTAATTCTAGTGCTCTAAGCACAGTTAGGTAAATAAGACTATACTAGATAAAGCACATTCAAAGGTAGATGTAATAAAATTGGGAAACGTCATCGGAGGGGAGGGCCCAGAGGAAAATCAGACATGCACAAGAAAGGACTCTCTGGGAATTGGGGTGGGAGGCACTGGGGTATGGGGAGGGAGAGGGGTGGGGAGGGGGAGTAAGGGGTACGGGGGGAGGAGGAGGAAGGGAGGGAACTGGTGTACCTAATAAGTTTGTATGAGCTGAAATAAAAAAAAAAGAAAAAAACTTTTTATATTTTATAAAACACTAGAAGGGAGGCATTTAAAGTTTCAAAAGTGAAAGAAATGACAGAGATTAATCAGCATAATTTGTACACACCTATCAAATTATTACATTTATTATAAAGTATAGATTAATTATGGAAAATATATGTCCTGAAATGTTAGAGATGAAAGTTATTTAGAGTATGGATTTAAATAAAATTATCATGGGTTAGGAAGCAGTTAGCTCTGAGAATAAATGTACATTTTAAATAAAATGGGAATGTATCCAACCACTAATACAGAACTGATGACTTTAGCAATTAAAGGATCAGTATCCTTTTCCAGACATTTCACAGAATTCAATTTTTCTTCAATTAGCCTAGATTTCCATTCAAGGGCAGATAGAACATGAGCCAAATGGATCCTCTATCAATTCTACAGTGAGATTATAGCATAATAGATCTGATCATATTTCAATGTATTTTTTAAACTTGTTTATAAAATGGTGGCTTAATTTATGTGTACTAATATCTCCACCTGATAACCTGTATGCAATCAATTAAACCTACTAAAATAAATATGAAAAATAGAATTAATGATTCTTAAAAGCAGGAGATAAAAGGGGTTGACATTGATTTTCTCTCAAAATAACAAAGAGCAGCAGGAAAATGAATTTGTGATGCCCTTCCACCCCAAGGTGCAATAAGAGACTTAGGGATGAGTTTTATAAAATTAAAGAGCATGATATTTAAAGTGAATGGACATATTTATTTGCCCAGCATGTATAATTACATTTTAGCAAGCATAGATCGTAGAGGTCACAGAAACAAGTAAAAACACCTGGGATTCTAAAAGAGCAGAGTAAGTTCCTAGGTGGTGAAAATATTTGTAGCAAAGTTAAGTGTATAATTATCATTTGTTCTATCATTCTATAAATGAATCATTCAACACACATAACCTTGTCACATGTCATATTTGTGATGTCTTTGGAATTTTCCATGACTCAAAGAAGCATTAGCTATTCTTTTCTCATTTTTAATTGATGAAACATATCCTTATACTTTTAGGGGCAAAGTAGGTATGAAGTCATCATTTGCATTTGCCCTAAATTTAAATACCACTAAAACTGATGCACATTTTTGCTCAAATCACATAGATTTTTTTGGACAGTTTTATTTTATGAAAGTGAGTTTTCTGACATTTTTCACAGCTGAGGAAAAGACAGAGAGACTACATTATTTCTGTATGTTATCTCAAAGTTACTCATAGGGCAAGGAGACCTGTAGTCCCCAGATAGCCTGGATAGCCTGGATGACTCACTATTGCTCCAACTATTGCTTCAAATAAAGAAGCAGAATATTGCTAATTACAATTCTGGGTGAAATGTGTGTGTGCATGTTTTCTAATATATATATGTATGTGTGTGTGTACATATGTATGTATATATAATAAGCATATAATCATATACAATAAGCAGTAAGCTGTAAAGACAGAATTGTTCCATTGTACTTCTTGAGAAAGTGTAAACCCTATGGAGATAGACTACTGAGTTTTGAATATCTTTTTAGAGTCTGATAATTGGAATTAGGTGGTGGCCTTCTGGAGTCAACAGCCATCACACATGGACATACTGCTTACTCTCTGGATTGGCCACAGAAAGTATATATATTAAAAATATTTGAATCTGCCTAATGACCTCATGATGTGTGGGAATACAGAGTTCATTTCTTGAAGTCATTTTATTCTTTTATGATGATAAAAGTTTAAGACAAAGAAAAATACATTGAAATAAAGGAAACAGAAAATAAGGTGAATTTTTAAAAGAAAATAAAATTTGAAAGTGATTAAATAACAAAAATTACGTTGTAAGTAAAAAAGGTCTAGTAAGAGTCAAGCTTTAAAAATTAGCAAGAATATTTTTAGCAGATGTGGAAAATGTTGGCAAAGTGAGAAATCTAAAATATCTTTATTGTGCAAAGGAAATTTGGAGCAAAGGCCACCAGCAAACAGAAATGCATCAAATAATAGAAAGACTTATTTCAATTGTTGAAGAAAATCATGGGAAAGTCTGTCAGGTGTCCAAAATGAAATTGCCTGAACTCATTAAAAATAAAACAAAACAAAAAACTGAAAGGAAACCATCAATAATAATTAACAGCACATTTGTAACTATTTTGGGCCTGCACCGCACTTCTTTAAAAAGAATAAAAGTAGTATGGCTCTCATTTACTGTGCAATCTACAAGAAACTCTGCAAATGCCAAAACTATTTCATGAGGCTTTAGCAGAGGGCATGGTATTGAAATTCTGAAATGATCTGTACTTAGCATTTCTCTGGCATTAGAGAAATGATTGGAAATTTTTCCTTTAATTAAAACTGTCAGCACAGAAGGATTTAAGGATGATCAGAACAAATCCAAGCAGCAAGTTTCATCAACCAATAAAGTTACAGGGAAAGTAAAAAGAACAATTTACAAGTATTATAGGAAATAGTTCTATGTACTAGGCATATTTGTTGTTGGTATCAGTGATGCATATTCTGTGAGCAGAATTTTAAACAGTCTCTGACTGAAATTATAAAGTGAAAAACCCAATAGTTTAATACTCTACTTTCAATGTTCTTTCATTTTTTTATAAATATGAACATTGTAATTTGTTTTCATGCTGCTGATAAACAAATGACCAAAGAACTTAAGGGAATAAATAAGGAGATTAATTCTTGTTTATGATTCTGGTTACAGTTCATACTCTAACTTGGCAAGAGCATTCATAATACTATCAGAAACCAAGGGAGCTGGCCACAACCTACCTACAGAAAGACCTGAGAGAAAGACACATACTCTCTTTTCAAATATACAGAGTATACCAACCTACTGAAACAATTGTCTGCATGTAATCAGCCTGCTCAGAGAACTGTCTCATGTACTATAGACTG
Organism: Typhlomys cinereus; assembly: GCA_023101885.1. Taxonomy (NCBI): domain Eukaryota; kingdom Metazoa; phylum Chordata; class Mammalia; order Rodentia; family Platacanthomyidae; genus Typhlomys; species Typhlomys cinereus. Next base: position 1,903,530 of record JALPQD010000359.1, on the reverse strand, counting down.
GGTCTTCCTTCATCAAGTAGAGAATCTCCTACCATCTGGTTTATTGCTTGCCTTAGCTACTAATTTTTCACAATCATGATTACAGGCTCAGCCCTCAACTCACTTGTTGACATCTAAGTTGACACCTGTGTCTAACTGACACGCATAGACCTGTAACTTAGAAAAATTAAACAGATGCTTTTCTTGTCCTTTTTCAATTTATATTGAGTTAGTATCTGTAAGATCATGAGGATACTTACTGTAAACTAATGAAGTCGACCATTTAAAAGAAAATTGAGGTACTGACCACCTCAGATGACCTGAACTAATATAACACATAACACACTGATATAGTCTTGTTAATATCACATCAGTGGTAGAAATGGTGATTCCTTCAGAAGTGGTTGATAAAACTGTACCAAGTGTCTAAACTAGTGTCTCTGAATTTTTTACTAAATTAAAAAAGTTGCTCTATGTGTACACTCTGAAGAAAGTTTTTGACCAAAATACTTCCACTTAATTGAAGTATTGAGGAATTTTATACTCTGTCATGAATATTAAAACTGAAATTCTGGAAAGACCCTGTGATAGTTAAGCCTGGATGTCAACTTGACACACCCAGTATTAACTAAGCTGGGCTGAGACCACGTCTGGAAAGGATCAACTGAGACTACTTGAAGGATACCCACCCTAGATCCTATCAGGACCTCCAAAGCTCTCAAAGGATCCTCCCAGTACTGCATCATATAAAAAGGAGCCACCAAGGAGAACAGATGCCTTCTTGCAGCTGTGCTAGGAATCGTTCTTCCTTCCGGCCGCCCGAGACTCCAGGAGTTCTCCAGCCTTCAGCCAGCACCTACTTGACTACCGAACTGAGCAACTAGCTGTTGGCAGCCATCGTTGGAACTACCTCGGCTACTGGAAGCTATCATTGGACTACCTCAGCTGCTGACAGCCTTCGCTGGACTACCTCAGGCCATTTCTGTAAGCCAACCCAATAAATTTCCTATATATATATATATATATATTCATTCTGTGAATTCAGTGACTCTAGAGAACCCTAACTAATACAGACCCATAGTGTGATGTCACAACTAACTTTTGGAAATGCTAACTGAAGCTCTTCCTTACTTTCCCTACTTTCAAAAACTTTGTTGAAATCTACCTGTAGATTCCAGTAGAATGTTCCAGTCTTGCTGAAAAAGATCTAGGCAATAGTTATTTTCCCCATAAAATTAAAATGTAACACATGTAAAATATTAGGCTCCATAACCAACTCCACCAAATCTAGTTCTTTTGTATTGCAATTTAAATTCTGCAAGGTATTTTAACTTGATAAAATCACCTTATTGCACTTTATTTTATTACGACTACCAAAATTAAGGAGCTCTTAAATTTGTAACATTGAAGATAATAGTGGAATGAATAAGCTCCTTAATTTTGTTTTCATAACATTTTATTAATTAATGAAAATTATCAATATCCCTGTTTTCAGCAATCATTTATTTTGCTGAAACTCATGAATGCCACACAATTACTTCCCTAATCTTGTGATGTTAGTGCTCTCAGTGTATAAGATTGATCATAGGTAAAAAATAGTTCACACTAATGTGGACATGTCCCATGTCTGTTTGATGAACTTGAATATGCCTATCCATTTTCCCATCAACCAATTCTTTCTTACATATTGATGATCTTTTCTGTCTCATAATGGCAAGCATACAGCTATGAGAGTACATAAGAAGTGTGATGATGATTTTATTTGTATAATTCACTTTGATAGTTTTATTTGTTGATATCAAACTTACTAAATGCAAGTTCTGGGAAAAACAATCATCTCTTTTAAAATAGAAATATTTCATATTTGCTTATCTATTCTCTGACTTTTAATAGCAATTTTTAAATTAATAGGAAAATAAGATCTGCTTTGTAAGAAATGAGATATGAGGAAAATGAGAACTGTGGTTACACTTCCTATATGTTCTTGTATGCATTCCTAGAAAATGAAAAGGCTTGGATATTGCTGTCAATGTGTTTTTTTGAAAGCAAAATCAAGAACATATATATTCTAGTATCTTTTCTTCACTGTTCTGGGAGCAGAAAGTCCAGGTAGGGTAGCAATTTGTATTTAGAGATTCAATACGTTGAACGTTAATCCTTTGCCAAATCTATTCATATGCTGAGTCCTCACAATAGAAGTTAGGTATTAAACGTCATGAATAATTTATACATGTCAACTGCTCCTGAAATTTTAAGAATTTTTTCAGTTTCATGGGATTTCATACATGATTACATCCTCTTCTATAGGCCAGGATCTGGCTTGCAAAAAATAAAAATAAAAAAAAAGGCCATAGCTGTTGGATCATCTTGATTGTCACAATGTTGCTCCAGAATTTCAATGAAAGACAAGCAGATCTTGAGAACAGAGATCTTGCAGCTAGTCCTTCTTCCTGATCCTGAATTCTTCCTGTCTTTCTGTTTGTGGAAACTTCTCGCAGAGAACTTTCTAGTTATCCCCATGTAACACGATCTAAGAAAACCTTAAAAACTCTTAATCTTATAAAAATATAGTAGTAGTAACGTGCAAAGGAAATTAGCATTTCCTCTCCATGAGGTCATGATATGCTGCTCCTTTCTATTAATGGTTCGTTTACATGTAAAAGCAATGCAAGTCTCCTTGTGACTTTAATTTCTATGTCAGTAGTGTTGACAAAGGCTTCTCCATTTTATAATGATCCTGACAGCTAGGAAACACAGATGGGAGAAACACTTCACATTCCCCCAAAGAGTAAAAACCATGGGGTTACATGATCCAGCACACATGCACACACACACACACACATACACACACACACACACACAAATATATTTTTATTTAGGTTCTTTCAATAAGAGAAAACATGTCGTGTTTGTCTTTTGGGATCTGATCTACTTGCTTAACGGAATAATTTTCATGGACAGAAGTCTGGCTCTAATATGGTATATGGTGTTAAGTGAAAAAAATCATAAAGAAACAATCCATCTATGTAAATTAAAAGTATATGAAAACATATTTATGCATGTTTGTTATGTTTATATACCTCATTGTCTTCTAAAATTAGAGGTTAATACTGGTTAATAGCATTGCTTGGTAGTTATAAAACATCTTTTTCTCTGTGTTTGCATTTTGAACATTATGCATTCAAACTTTATCCATAATATGTATGTGCATCTGTAACAAATAGGAAAAGAAAGTTAAAGTCATAAATTCAGCAGGCAGACAATGCCCCATTTCCATGACCAGATGTCTTCACACATTAGTACATTATGGTAGAACCACTAGAGATTAAGAACAGACTCTACTATGAATGTAAGTCAATACAGAAAGAAAACATTCCTGACACTTCATTAGCTCTACAACCATTGCTATGTTGTTTCATGTTTCCTGCTCATATTTGTTCCCACTTAATTTAGCACAATAGACAATTGTTAGGGAGGAGGGGCTCAACTTTCTTAGCTTTAGAGCCTGAAAACAGATCTGAGATTTTCTTATGATGTCAGAAGACATAAGGATGTTTGATCAGAAACATTAAGAAGCTAAAATGATATAATGAGATAACCAACAAAAGGGAAGTAGGGAAGGAGAAGTAAAGTGACTAAGATGGTGTTTGGTCCTTTAGTGAGCAGTGGGCACTAAAGCAAATCTATATCCCATATTTTGTTGTTGAAACATATAAAATGTATTGCATATAAGTTTTCCAGTCACAGTTTTACAAATTATTTGGTAGATTCAATTTGAAATCTTTAAAGATTTTTTTTATTTTCAAAATGTTTGCTTCATTATGTCCACACTGCCTCTTCCTCTCATTTCCATTCCCTCCATTTCCCTCCTGCCTTCATGCCCTTCTTCACTTATGGACCACCAGTCTCCATTCTGGCCACTTGTTTAATAGACCTTCAATGGACTCCCCTTCTTTTATTCAGAGTCTGCTCCAAGAATTCTCTTTGAGTGTAGTTGCTACTTTTGAGAACCTTACTGGCCCATTGTGCAGATCTGGTGGGAGTAGAGCTCACTGCAGAGATTTGCCCTGGCTGGAGTGTCTTATCTGGCAGCACATCTCCTCACCCTTAGGTTTTTGCAGTTTTCCTGCCCCCTCTTCATTGAGGTTCCCTGAGCTTTGAGATGGAGAGAGATTTTGATGACCTGATTAGGCCTGAGCACACTGGGGTTGCCAATACCCCACAGTCTTACTAGTTGTAGTTTTCTGCCACATTAAAATTCCACTGCAATGGGATGCATCTTAAAAAATAAATGATTTTCAGTCTCCCCTCCCCCCAAGAAAAGTATTAAGTAATGATTTGCAAGCAATGCCATTTTAGGCAGGGGTGGTAATCAAATATACATCTAGTCCACCTGCACAAATACGTTAACATTGCACTCATTACATAATTTTAAATTCTTACTTAGCTATCTAACTATTCCTATGTCTTTCCCCTCATCCTACAGTATTTCCTCAAGGCAAGCTTTAGAAACTGGAATTCCTCTTCCCAAAGGCATTAGGTAGAAAGCAAGAATCCTTTTCTCTCTTAGAGCTGGTAAACACTTACAGCAGGTTATAAAATTAACATACAATCCAATTGAAAACTTGTATGTTTTAATAAATGATTCCAAATGTAGTATTATTGTTTATAGCTTTTAGAGAATTTATTTCTAAGGATTGTGGCAACAAAGAAGAAAAATTTATCAATAATTGTCAACTTTTATGTATATTAAAAGCTTTCCACTTCCATCAGCAACAACCACAGGATGCACACGGCTATTGACGCTCCTCACACAGGATGCACAGTTATTGATGCTACTTGTACAGATGGATTAGTGGCTTTTTCTCCCGTAAATATAAATATTTCAGCCTGAGAATCATCAAACCTTCAAAATGTTAAACAACCATGATCAGCATAAAATCCCAGTTACCCACCATCCCCAGAGGTTTCTTGAGATAGTGCCTAATGTAATAACAAATAAAATGTTCAACTCTAATTTTACCATAAACATATTTATTACTTTTCATATCCTAGTATGTTTATAATATTTAGGAAATTATATTATCACTATTTTTATTTAGTCAGAACCTTTTACAGCTTTTTTCTTTTAAATATCTGTGCACAAGCATATGTGTGTGTGTGTATACATGTTCATGTAAGTATATTGTATAAGTGTGTGTTCAACTTCATGTGTGGAAAAAGCCAATATTGGACATCTTCTTTGAGAGCTTTCTATGTTATTTGTTAAGACAGGGAGATAAATTCTGTTCCTGAACTTGTAGCCTGGCTGGCTAAGCTCCACCGATACAACTAACTTCTGGTGCTATGGCTACAGAATATTTTCATGACCACCTTATATGTGGATGCTATGGATCTGAACTCATGCTTGCACTCTAAGCACTTTACTTTTTTATTATACATTTTTATTTATTTCAGCTCATACAAACTTAATAGGTACACCAGTTCCCTCCCTTCTCCTCCCCCCAACCCCCTGCTCCCCCTCCCCTCACCCCTCCCTCCCCTTCCCCCAGTGCCTCGCGCCCCAGTTCCCAGAGAGTGCTTTCTTGTGCATGCCTGACTCTCCTCTGGGCCCTCCTCTCCGATGACATACAAGGACCCGATGGCATTTCCCTGAACCCTTTCCCGTGTTCCCCTTAAGCATAGGAACACTACTGTGGCTGCCAATCCCTTGCCTCCAAGGATCTTGGTGCCTTTAGCAGATGCTAGACTTGTGAGGTCAATAGTGTTTTGGACATTGCACAGGGCATGTAAAGTCCAATTATGATTTCTTCGGCCCTAATTTGTGTGGAGTATCTTGCAAATCATTGCTCCTTCCATCCTTTTGCTCTTACACTCTTACTGCCCCCTCTTCTGCAAATTTCCCTGAGCTTCAAGATGGGGAGAGATTAGTCTGGCCTAGTTCTAGGTGGTTGATATAGAGTCTCTGAAGTTCTGGATTGTGGTTTGTTGATTTTCTTTTGCAGTTTTGCTTCTAAGCACTTTACTTGATGAGCCATATATACCCAGCACTACACTACATTTATTACTGAATTTTAAAATGTCTGGTCAGACCTAATTTATTTGTCCATTCTCCTCTCCTTCAAAAAAATTGCTGTCAGAGGACAAGTTTCAATTACATCACTATTATAAACATACATAAGCATGTATAAGAAATTTGTTATAAAAATAACTTTCATATATTAGAATCTTCAAAAAGATACACACTTCTTTTTGTGGTAGGAGAACTGGCTTAGCAGATTACAATATAGGCTACATAAACTCTAGTTTTTTTATCCATTAAACAAATGGAAGTTGTATAGATGTAACTTTTGATTCAAGAGTATTTGTCAGGTGAATGGTTTAAAATGTTGATTTTTCTATTATTTAAAATTGTTTGGCTTATTTGTGTGTATACAGAAGCCATTTTTTTCCTTATAAGTAGCATTTCTGTTCAGTCTTCTGAGTAATACCTGTTAAGAATGACTTATCTCCTGGTCTGAAAGCACAAACAGCAAAAACCAAGGCAAGAATGCATAGAATTGGGAATCTATACATAAAATGGCTTTTCGTCACGCTATTTGAGATTAGAGGAAAATGAATGCACATGTCAGATCAAGGCATGAGAGTTATTTGCACATTTAAGTCTCAGCATATAAACTTAAAGGAAGCTTGCTATAGTGACCAATAAAGGTGCTAAATCAGAGCAGATGTGGATTTGTTTAATCATCTGCTGCACTAATTGAAGTGATACCTGTAACCATTAAAAATCCCTGAAGCATCTGGCTTATGCATGAGGTCTAATGGTCCAAGTTTGGTTTACTCAGATAGTAAAAAATTCTTGATCTTTTTCTTTATGAAACATCCATCTTCACAAGAAGTGAGAATGTAGCCCAACTTGCCTTTCCGGTCAGCAATTGTAATAGCCATTGTATTGTCACATATTCTTCAACTCTCATTTGGACCTACAGAAATCTACACTTTGAGGCAACACCAGAGATAATGTTTCTTTGGTAGAGGATTCCTTCTCTAAATGTGTCACCATCAAACTGTTTTCTTTATAAGGAACAGTATGCCAAACTAGAAGAGTAAAATGATTCCACCCTTCAAAATATATAATAATCTATTTCAAAACACCATTCATTCATACTTTCTTGTGGAGTTTGATTGTGAATATTCATGAATATTTCTGGAGTTACTGAAGGTTATGGCAATCTAATAATTGAGAGAAAAAGGTATTTGATGGAATTAAATACAGTTGTAAAGATTTTTAAAAACGTGCATAAAGGAATTAAAAAGAAGTGAAGGTGAGGAAGGAAAAGAAGGTAGGAAGGAAATAAGGAAGGAAGAAAAAGAAGGAAGGAAAAATTAAGAAAGAAAGAAAAATAATTAATGATTTTTTCTATAGTATGTTGGATTCTAACTAATGGCAGGAACTGAAGGTTATTAAAATGGCAAATATTTACTTTTTAGTGAAAACTGAAGAACAGAATTGAATGCTTAACAGACAAAACTGTGTAAAAGAAATAAAGCACAGGATAGGCTAGAAAATGATATTTCGAGACCATGACTATGCCTTTTTTTAATCTTAGTGCCCAATCCCAGGTTTACCCTAGATTCTGAATCCTCATGATTCATCTATATTTATACCTAGTAGTCTGATTTATAAGATGCAACTTACATCCTTCCTCAAATTACATCCTTCCTCATAATACTTCACTTCTAAGTGAGGAATACTTAACTATACCGTAAGCACTGTGGTATTTTACTAATCAGAATAGTGACACAAACCTCAAACCATGAATTCATGACATCCTGCCAAAAAAACACTCTAAAAGCTCCTTAAGCATGTTCTTGTCTGTCAGTCCCTAGCCACAACCTTCTTCAGTCCTTCATGGCCCTGGTCAGGAGCCTACCATATTCTTAACTCCAACACCAGTGATCTCAAAGGGCACTTTCAATTGCTTGGCTCATGAATATTTTTAGATGTCAATTCATGGCTCTAAATACTTAATTAGGTTTTAGTATTCTTCATCTCATAACAAAGATCGTCTTTAAGTTTTCCTGTTTCCAAATTCTTTTTTTTTTTTATTTATTCAACTGTGCGCATGTTCGTGTTTATGTGCGCGTGTGTGTGTCTGTGTGTGTGCGTGTGTCTGTGTATGTGTCTGTGTATGTGTAGAACCACGGACGAATTCGCGAACCACCATGGACGCCTCCACCTCCTTCTGCCCCGGGATTCACAGGCTCCGCCCTACCAGGACCGGAAACGCAGGCCGCCCCGTGCTTCCGCTTGGCGTCTATACGTGGGATCTGGGATCCGAACTCAGGACCTTCCGCCTGCAAGGCGGAGGCTTAACCCCTGAGCCACCTCTCCAGCCCCATCCTGTTTCCAAATTCTTGTAGTGTCAGCAAGTGGGATTATCTGCAGGGTTGATCCAGCAATACTGATTTAAATTTTTCCTGAACATCATAATCATATTCCCCACTTTCATGATATTCCCCTTATCATCCATTGTAGACTGTCTGTCTTTTTTGTGTTTTTGCTTGTGTGTATGTATCTTTTTTATCTTCTTCAACCTTGATATCCTACCTGCACCAACGATATTACTCCATCACAGAGCAAAACTTTAATTAAAATATGTGATACTAATGATTGAATGTGGTGGATATGTGGACAGCACCACTGGGAATTAATACAGAATTCAGACTAAGAAAAAATTCCAGAGATAATGAGTGAAATTTACTTTGGGCGCAGATGAAATATGCTTATCATTAAAGTATTTCCTACCCTTACTTCTGACTATTATTGTTTCATTGGCAGTTTCATGAGAGTATCAGTAGACAGATATTGAATAATGCTTTAAAAGAAAATAGGCCACCATCAAGGACTGCAAGGGGTGACATCCAATACCCATCTGGATGGAGTGAAGGGCATTGCAGGAGCAGCAATACTGAAAAAAAAATCAACAAACCATAATCCAGAACATCAGAGACTCTATATCAACCACCTGGAACTAGGTCAGCCTAATATCTCCCCATCCTGAAGCTCAGGGAAATTTGTGGAAGAGGGGGCAGGTAAGATTATAAAAGCACAAAGAGGGGAGGAGAAATGATGCAAGATACTCCACACAAGTTAGGGCCGAAACAATCATAACTAGACTTTGCATGACCTGCGCAATGTCCAACACATTATTGACACACACAAAGTCTAACATGGACTAAAGGCACTAGGATCCTTGGAGGCAAGGGATTGACAGCCACAGTAGTGTTCCTATGCTTAAGGGGAATACAGGAAAGGGTTCTGAGAAATGCCACTGGGTCCTTGCATGTCATCGGAGAGGAGGACCCAGAGGAGAGTTTGGCATGCATATTAAAGGATGCTCCGGGGAGGGGAGGGGGAGGCACTGGGGGATGAGGAGGGAGGGGAGAGCGGACAGGGGCACAGAGGGGTGGGGAGGTGGAGGGAGGGAGGGGACCAGTGTACTCGTTAAGTTTGTATAAGAGGAAATAAAAAGAAAAGAAGAAAAAAAATAAAAGAGTCTGCAACTTAAAAAAAAATGCATCATTTCATGCAAAACCTTGGTTTGCCTGTCCTTGTTTGCCACAGAGTAAATATTTTCCTTCTCTGGTTGCCCTAGCCCAAACCTTGAGACCTGCTTTATATTTTCCATGGTAATATTAAATGAAGAAATCATTCAGACTACTTTACCTGAAGACCTCTTCAACCTACTCTTCTGACTCCTTTCTAATTTCCGTCCAGGAGCTCGTACCTACATTTCCATTTGCTATATTGCAAATTTCACAAAATTTCTTTCTCATTGTCTCTTTTCCTTTTTTATTAGTGCCTCCTGTGTTCTATAAACTGATAATTATTGGTCTAAAAATCCTACCATATAACTTCTCTGTTAAAAAGAAAAATTCAAATATTTTCTCAAACAAGTTTCTAATTTTACCTATATGTTGGAGTTCAGAAAGAGAGTGATAAAGTAATGGAGTCTTTTCTTTGTGGTACATACATGCTCCATGAAGCATAGTTCAGAAAGTCTGCCCAAGATGTTTGATTTACAGAATAAAATATCAATGTTGACATTAAAGGTCCAAACTTCTGCTACTGTCATTTATACTTCCTACATAAATTGATGGCCCTTCTTGCTATATTTTCCTAATATATATTAAAGTACTTAGAGTTATAGATGAAATTTTTGATATTTTATAATATCAAAATGTGGAAAGTTTTGGAAACATTGCAAACAATGTTTATATAACTGTAATGTTCATCAGATGGTTTACAAAGAAATTTAATGTACAAAAGTCATAGCTTCTTAAGGAAATTATTCAATAGGGAAAAACAGTTTATGAACACATAGGTAGGAAGAAAGTACACGGACTGCCGTGTAAATATTTGACGAGCACTTAGCACTCAGCCTAGAAATCTTCTACAAAAGAGGCAGAAAATCTTAACAAAAGTGTAGTGAAGTGGACAACAATGGCCAGCCATAATACAGATTACCAGCAATCTCACAATGCTCTCCCAGAATCAGGCCATTCTAATCTCTCTCTGCCCTAAGGTTTGGGGCGTGACTAAAATACCAACATGCTCCCATAGAGCATGAGGACCTAAAGAGAGATAAGATCACACAGGGGAAACCTTAGAAACTAGAGCTGGATGAGTGAAGGGAAATGCCCTTTTCAGTGGAGTGTCCCAAGGAAAGTCAACTTGGTAAGCTATAGAGGCCTGAACTGCCACAAGAGTAGACAAGCCAGAGGGAATCCTGGGGTCCATAGAAGTGTCCAGGTAGGAGGATGAGAGGGAGTGGGATGGATTGATGATGGAAAGGGAGAAGAATGGGGGGAAAGAGTGAATGCAGGAAAAGAGGGATTATTACTCAAAATGCTTATAAAACTAAAAAATAAATTAAAAAGTTAAAAAAGCTACAGATAAAAATTCATAATTAGAATTAAAAGTGCTATTATAAAGTTAAGATTAATTTTGCCATACTATACATACTGGCATATTAGCATGCTAAGGTTAGAAAGCCAAGATAATTAATGAAGAATTAATAAATAAGTATTCAATAAAATACGTAGCTTTTGCCATGAAGAAAACTTTCTATTTTCATAAAAAGCAACCACAAAGTAGAAAAATCTAGGAATTCAATGATTTTGGTTTTGGAATGTATTATAATGATCTCTCCCAATCATCCTGTGAGTATTTTAACCTTCATGTCTGTCAAGTGAGAATCCAGGTAGTCTGGCCACACAGCTGTTCCTCAGGCAGGCTTGTTGAGAAATGCCATGGTCATAAGAGCAACAGCAGAGCATGTTTCTCTAGGATGAAATAGTGTGAACTATCACATGTGCTGTGAAAGGAATAGAAAAAATGTGACAGGGAATAACACCCTTATTTGTGTTTCACTTTTAAATTAAATGTCATATACATTTTAGTATTACAAACTTAAGAATACTTCAGTGAATAATTACATTTAAACCAATTACCTCCAGTACTTATTCAGAAGAGAAAACATGAAAGATAGTGAAACAGAGATGCCTCACTGTAAAAGAAGCATAATTTAGCCTTCTGGAAGAAGCTAAAAATGGATATGAATGCTACACACACATGCCCCTGGACACCATGACAGCCAGTCTCAGGTTATTGAAGAAGTGTCTTCCTTATTGCCTCACATAAATTTTCCAAATTTCACTTTCACCAAAATAACTTACATCAGGAATAATCATGATAAACTCACATTAAATAATCCTTTATTGTATTTTCTTTCCAATGATATGAGTTGACTTGGAGGAAATGTAGGAAAATCATCTGCTTATGAAAGAATAAAATTCCAGGATTCAGTAACGGTTTAATAGATTTGAGTGTTTCTCAGGTTCCATGCCCAATTTTAAGGCAAGGCCTAGAATTTATTTTATTCTCAAAGGAAATTTTAGAAATTCTGTCATTTATGTATGTAAGTTTGAATGTATTCATCTATCAAGATCTATCTGTCATCAATATATCTACCAATCTACCTAATTATTTCTGTGTATCTCTCTGTGTATCTGTGTGTGTGTGTGTGTGTGTGTGTGTGTGTGTGTGTGTGTGTGTGTGTGAAAGAAAGAGACAGAGAGAGACAGACTAGAAAAAGACATGTGTGTGTATGGTATATTGTGGTATATGAGTGTTGCAGTCTGTCTGCAATGTTGCTGATAAATGATCATCAAGCAGTTTAAGGGAACAAAAGTTTATTCTTTCTTATGATTCCTGGTTACAGTTCTCAGTCCAGCTTGACAGAAGAGCTCATACCAACACCAGGGCTGAGGGGACTGCCACACCATCACCACATAACGGCTGAGAGATGGACAATCCTTACTTGCCAGACCAGCATAACTTGCCAAGTGTACAGAAGGATGCTGACTCTCTCAATCAGCTTTCTGTGATTTATTCCAGGGCCTAGTCCCACTCACCATGGGCTGGACCTTCCCCATCGGCTAGATAATTTTTTACAGGTTTGCCCTGAGCTTAACTCAACCATGAATTCTCTACAAATGTGTTCAGAGCTCAAACAATCAACAGTCGAGTTGACATCTATGCCAAACTATGACACTCCACCCCTTGTCAACTTGACACAAAAACATAACACTTTTAAACTGCAACCTTCAATCCTTGTCCCCATAGATGTTAAAAGTTATCTTAAAAATATAAATACATTTCATGGACAAATTTAAAATGTTCTCTTATTAAAACTTCAGTTCCAACATTTTAAAAGTTCAAAGTTTCTTAACCTTAAGAATCTTAAGTTAAAATAAGTTAAATACTTTAAAACAAATAAAACATTAAAACAGAAGTATCTTTTTGTAAAAAAGATCATTTAATGGAAGATTGAATTCCTATTAATAAAAGATCATTTAAATGGAAGACTGGAATGGGGAGAAATGTAGGATATTTCAGGATTTCTTTTTCCCTGTTGGCCCTTTCAGCTTCCAGGGATGGTCTTCACAACCAAAAGTTCACCTTCGGTAATCAGTCCAAATCTCTATATATGACTCTATGCTGCGGCAAAATGTGAAGGAATTCATTCATGACACATTGCATTTAAAAATTCAGCATACAATGACACTCTTTAAAGTATGCATATAGTTCATGAGTAACGGACACAAACATTCAGTTTAAGTGTTTTCCTATACTTCATTATATTTCATTGAAGCAGGACTAATGCCCAGTTTAGACATCCATAGAATATCGCAAGGACAGAATATATTTCTCAATGCTAAATTGTTTTCTCATTGTGCTTTATTTTAAAGTTTTTATTGGGTTCTTTTTTCTTTTTTCTTTTTCCCACTCATACAAAGTTGATAAGTAGCACATTCCCCTTCCTCCCTCCTCCCCTCCCTTGCACCCCCACTCTCTTCTCCCCTTTTCCTTCCTTTCCCCCCTCCCTCCCCTTCTCCCAGTGTACCCCCATTCCTGGAGCATCCTTTAGTGTGTCTGTCAAACTTCCCTGTGGGTCCTCCTCTCTGATGAGGTGTAAGGACTCAGTAGCATTGCTAGAGCTCTTTTTTGTGTTATCCTTTAGTACAGGAACACTATTGTGACTGTTAATCCCTTGCCTCTAAGTATCCTAGTGCCTGTGATCCATATTAGACTTTGGGGGTTCAATGATATGTTGGTCATTGTGCAGGTAATGTAAAGTCCTATTTTGATTAAAAACAAAAGTATCTTGATGTAATAAGAAAATATTTAAATTAAGATCAAAGTCCAGCAATTTACCGCATCCTGTACTTCAATGTCCATCTTCTATTGCTCATCATGTAATCATGGTGGCTCAAAGATTCTGGGCATTTCCAGTCCCTGTTTGTAGCTCGAAGTTGTAAAAGCAGAGTTCCTCTAAACTAAACTGACTCTCTACTTGAAGATGTCCTCAGCATACATCCCACAGTTCTGGCATCTCCAGCACTCTGGGTTCGCCTCTGCAGCTATAAGCTTCACCTTCTCTTGCAGGACTCTATGCCAAGCTTTTGCTGCTCTTCATGAACCCTGCAATCACACATCAAAAACAGTACCACCTGGGGAATGCTGCCAGATTCTGAAGTAAATTTGAAATGAAGCTTGGTTCACTTGAGCCACAGCTGTATCAAGTTTTGTGCGCTGATGCTGGAAAAGCCTCTTTTAGGCAGCCAAACTTGCAAAGTGCAAGAAACAGCTTTAACTTGGGCTTTCTGCCCCCAAAGGAATCTGGGTTTTCAAACCACGAACTTGCCATACAGTGGTTTTTACGTCTTCCACCATCCCAGCGCAAGTCACTAGGTTTTTCTTCATTGATGCTTATTTTTCCAACAATGTCAGCTATTTGGTTGCCTGCCCTTTCCTCATGCAAATCCTCAAGGCTACCAACACAGCTCTCCTCTATCAAGCAAACCAGTCCATCATGTTCAAATTCAACTTCAACGAAGTTCTTGTTCTCTTCATCAGAAACTGGGCCCAAATAATTCATCACTCTCTCAGCATCACTGTTTTACAAATGGCCCACCACACTCTGAAGAATGGTTTTTATAGTCCACAAAGTGAAAATATTCAAGCATTTCCAACTTTGTCCGGTGAAACTGTTCAAAAGCTACAAAATCCATATACTCAAGACTTATCAGCAACACCACAATTCCTGGGTAGCAAATTCTGTTACAGTCTGTCTGCAACATTGTTTATAAATGACCATCAAACAGCTTAAGGGAACAAGGGTTTATTCTCACTTACGATTCCTGGTTGACAGGAGAGCTCATGCCAAACACCAGGGCCGAGGGAACTGCCACACCATCACTACATAACGGCTGAGAGATGGACAATCCTTACTTGCCAGACCAGCATGTCTGGCCAAGTGAACAGAAGGAGGCCAACTCTCTCAACCAGCTCTCTGTGATTTATCCAGGGCCTAATCCCACCCACCATGGGCTGAGTGTTCCCCATCAACTAGACAATCTCCTTCAGGTTTGCTCTGGGCTTAACTCAACCATCAACTCTCTACAAATGTGCCCAGAGCTCAGACCCTCAACAATCAAGTTGACACCTGTGCCTATGACAATGAGTATATGTGCAAGAGAGTGTGTTGTGTGGTATTATGTGTTTGTGTATATATTTGAGTGTGTAGTGTATTATAGTATATCAGTATGTGTATGAGAAAATATATCGTGTAGTGTATATCCATATGTGTTAGTGAGGGTGTACACACAGGGATATACACAGTTATGCACAGAGGCCCCGAAGAGGATGATGCCCTCATCCATCACTCTCCACCCTTGAATCAGGATCTCTCATGGAACTTAGAGCTAGACTGGCGGCCATTAAGACTGAGAGACTCATATGTCTCTACACTTCACAGTGCTGATGTATAGACATGTGCTAGGCATTCTCAGTTTATCGTGTGGTTTTTAGGATCCAAATTCTGGTTCCCATGTTTATGCATCAGGTGCTCTTGAATAAGTCTGCTTTCCAATCTCTAGAAATCATGCAAATTGCTGTTTCTCTACCGTTCGATGACATTTTTGTCATCTACAGATGAATATCCCAACTTTGCTTACCTCCTTATTAATGTCTTCTTTTCCTTCAAAACATTTCCCAAAGCTTTTCACTCTTGTTTTAAGAAATAGCAGCATATTCCATAGTCACAGTATCAATGCCTTTTTGTGTCTAGCAGGGCACTGGCTGCCTTCCTCCAGTGAATTTATTAAACCCAAAGACATTTAAGTAGATTATGATATTTACTCATTGTCTAAAGCAACAGGGAGTCCTTTCCTACTGGTGGCATGTCTGATGTAAAGTTCGCATACATAATGTGAAAAAACCTTTGCTGGTACTTTATTCTTGGGTGACTAAAGTGACTATGTATAGCAGAACATTCTGAAAATGGTGAAGTAGCCCTTCCCAGAACTTTGCAGGAAAATGTACCTGTGCTATGTTATACCAAAGTGATTTAACAACAGCTTTCCTACTAATAAGAGATTTTTCATATTGTCTTCTCTATCTTGAGCAGCACTGATTCTGAACTATTTGCTGAATTTGCAGAAGAGAAGCTTATTTCTGAGATCTTTTATCATTTTTATTTAAAATTAGATATTATTTATAGATCTAGTTCGCTGTAAATAGGTATGTGTGACCTTTTCACTTATGTCTGAATATAGACAATAGCACATAAAAGTATCTGCCAAAGATCAAAACCATGAAGGTACATTATACAAGCAGTGGGTTGCAGACATTTTGAGAGATATTCATTGCAGCAGTTCATAAGTACATATATTATTTATCCTGCTTCCTAGATAAGATTGAAAATGTTGAGTTCTTGGTGATAGTACTCATGAAAATAAATAAAGTTTCAAAAAGTAGTGGTCTTTTTCTATTGAGTTTTAAAACTTGGACTCCATTATGCAAACTGTATAGATGGAAAGAGATTGAGACAGGAAATGTGACAGATAAATTTCTAGCTAAAATTTTGTCATTAAATTTTTAGGCAGGGAGATAAATGAAGACATAGTTTCAAGTAAAATTTTGGAGGCTTGTTCAGAAGAATATTGGAGTTATTTTGATTGTCTCCTAGTTCCAAAATTCGTGATTTCTAGTTGATGGTCACTGCTACTCATCTAAGTCTGAATTGAACATGGCCAAAATTCACATTGAATTAAATAAGCTGAAATCTTATAGCATAGTGTAAAGATTTGAAAAATTATTTGTAAAGTAAGAATACTCAATATTTTGTGTAAATTTTTCATTCCATTGAAACTGAAAACTTCTGAGGGAATAGTCATAGGTTCACTTGGTTTAATAAACAAATTATAGTGGCTCAATATGAATAAGAATGTAAGAGAAAACTCATAAATGATAGTTTAGCCTCTGATTTTAGAATATCTAAGCCTAAGACTTGTTTAAGGTAGAAATTATTTTACATTAAGAGTAACTAGTGATTTCTAGCAAATAATCAAGTGGGAACTTATGCTTTGACGCTACCAATCTCAGGGATTAGACAAGAGCTTGACACAGCTGAGATATGAAAACAGCTACAATACTAGGGACAAAGGAAGTGATGTGGCCCAGCATCCCCTAGTTACAACACAGTCAGAGAAGCTTAATGTGACAAGTTGCTATGAATGTTTCCCAGCTTTCAGAGATGCCAACTAGGTACCGTTCAGAATAATTCTGACATAGAAATATTGAGGATTTTATTCTGGCTTTTACTTACTGTGGCACTTCACTTACAGATGGAAAAAGATAAAGTTGGATTCTTCAGGCCCAATTTATCACACCACAAGGAATGAATGATGTCACAGGAAGGAAGCACCAATGACCAATCTTGGTAGATAGCCTTTCAGCCATAGAGAAATACACTTTGGTACTGACCCTACTTGTAACTTAAATGTAAAGAGAACAAATGACCTCGAGATGGAAAAACAGTCTTGGGCATGTTGACACATAACATGCTGGAAAGTAATGGAATCAGAAAATTATACAATACCACAGTATATATGAAATTAGAATTATGATTTGCATAAAAGTTTTGTAATTTTCACTTTGTCACCAGCTGATAAGAAGTTCGTAAAGCTGAATCAGGGACAATTCTGTTCATTGACAGGCAGCATGAATATTTAAGGATAGTAAGAATAATCAGTTAACAAAATCTTATTGCTATGTCTTAATATAATTAGTTTTAAGTCCATAGAAGTCCACAAGTTTTTAAAAAAACACTTTGATGATATAATCAGAAGTATGCTTCTCAAAGATTCCCCCCAAATATTATACAAATAAGATCAGTATATAGAAGCCAGATATTAAATTTCCTTTATTTATGTGTATCTTCTACAACACACAGAGAAAGTTTACAGACATCACCAAATGCACTGAATATTTTGTAGTAATTTTGATACATATTATGCTTATGATGTAGTAGCATATCAGTAAATTATTCATTTGAAATATCCTTATAAATTATCTGTACCAATTTTTTCTAAAACATTCATAGGACACATACCTCTCAGTTTTTTATTTTTATAATGCTCACTCTATTATTTAAGGTACTTTAGTGACAAGTGAACAAGTCAAAATACAGATAAAACTCATTTAGCAATAAAACAAACATCAGTCCATTGCTTCAATACTTCAATTTTGTGCATATCTTTTACTCTAAAAGGAAAAAATAGATTGTCCAGCTGTGGAAACCAAGTTTGCTGAACATGTAAAATAGTGGTTATAAAGTTCCACAAAGGGATGGTCATGAAGAAGAGTCAGGAACAACTGTGTTAGACATCTTGAGGGAGGATGTCGAAAGCAAACAAGGATGAACAAAAGTTAATGGATAGTTTCAGCAAAACTTTCATGTTTTTTGCTATCATTTTTCCAAATTATAAGATTTTTTCAGTTATAAGGTTGAATTAATGAAATTGGAGAGATGTCTCATGGGTTAAGACTCTGCCTCACAAGCAGAAGCACCTGAGTTTGGTTCCTGGATCCAACTCATAACACCTGGTAGATATGGTGGACTCCGATAGTCTGGCTATGAAAGACAGAGTCTGTGAAATCATAGAGCAAATCAAAAGGAGGTAGAAACAATCCAGAAAGATTCCTGAAGTCAACAAGGGATTTCACAGGGACATACAGTTTCCTTTGATATACACACACACAAACCCAAACATCAAAAATACTGAATTAAAGAAAAGTCCACAATAATTATATATCATAAGCATAAATTTATGAATCAAGAAAATTAGGTGAAAGTCTAGACATAATAACTGAAATATTCATAATTAGGAATAAAATGGAAGAAAGAATTCTGAATTTTTTCACATTCTTACTCTTAATCAGTTGTAATTTTATCATAGTTGAATATCACAACATGAAATGAATCCAAATGTTAAATAATGTTCATGTAAAATTTCTTTCTCCAATACACAATGGAATATTACTCAGCAATCAGAAAGGATAAGATTATGCAATTTTCTGACTGGAAACTTTAATACTGAGTGAGGTATTTGAGACACAAAAAGTTAAACACCATGTATTCTCTCTGATGTGCAGATATTGAACTGATTTCTTTGTCATTTCATTTGATTGGATGTACTACGAGAGCTAGAAAATTCATAAAAGATCTATAAGTGGAAAGGTAGAAAGGGAGATTTAAGATACGAGGACTAGAGTGAGGGAAGGAATAATTGGGAAAAATACATAATGGGGAATCAGGGGGTGGGAGAGAGTAGGGACAGAGGGACTTATAGAAAAACCCTAAGATTGTGGGAAGTAACCTCAATGGAACATTCTATGCTAGTAATATGTAAAAAAAAAAAAAGTCTTTTAAAGAAAGGAACAAAAATGAGCAGTCCATTTGGAAAGGAGCACAGAGTGAGGAAAACATGACAACAAAAAAGCCTTGAGCTGATTCACTTAGAACCCAGGGACAAAATTATATTAAAAATAACAGGCAAGTGGCACTTTCTGATAAAATGTTGGTCAGAGAGGTCTTAAAGGCCACCAAACATTGAAAGTTTGTGCCATTGCTTTTCTTTGCTCTTCCTATTACTGAAAATGCAACACAAATGGATCACAGCACATGGACAAAATATATCAGCTGGAACTGATCTGAGGATTTTCTCCTTGCGTGAATAGCTTACTCATTACCAAGGAATACTGTAGTAGCTGCTGGGAAGAGAAATTCACAAACCCATGAAGACATGAGATCTGTAAATTGTAATATAAATTACCATGGCAACAGATGACCACCACTATAATAGTGGCATGAGTATCAGGGAGACAACCAATAGCTTTCTGATTGGATTCAAGACCCTCTTGACTAGAATGGTACACATCCCTGTTACTGTAAACTAGAACAAGAACCTAAAAAAGGGAACAGAATAGATCTATATGGAAGACAGCCAATAAACCTATAGGTAGGAAGACAGTACAACAAAGTGCTCTGTAGGTAGCTGTTATTATACCATAGAATTGGACATAGATGAGTGAATGGACATGCACATATCAGTGGGGTGGCCTGAAGAAATACCAGAGTCCTGAGTCCCCATAGTAGTAGACAGGTCAGAGTGAACCCTGGAGTCCATATAAGTGGAAGGGTAGGATGGAGTTGGAGGGACTGATGAAGTAAAGAGAGGGGATTGAAGGGAGGGAAGCTGGGATGAATACTCAATGTATTTGTAAAACTAGAAAAATAAAATGTCCTAAAATAGAATAAAAAATCTAAAAAATTATTGCCTTAAACAACATAAATAAAAATTTAAAATTTAATTTATTTTTAAACAAATTTAAATTTAAAGTCACAGAGTTACAGAAACTCACAATTAATTTTACTGATTTCATGAGAAAATGATGCTCTATTTTAGTCCAGTGAAGATATTCAAAAGTACTCTTATAGCTATTGATGTTAGGAAAATATGGCATACATATATGCACACACACACATGCACACGAACAGGTGTGTATGTATGTGTATTCACAGACACTGTTGGCTCATCTATGCTGATTCCTTGAAAAAAATCTCCATTTCTTTTTTCTTTTATGGTTAATTTTATCCAGATATCAGAGCTATGAATACAGTGGCATGTGAATCTATAACAAATGCAGCATCCCTGTGATTATTTCACAAAATTTCCAGCATATTTGATGAATGATAGCCTTTTGTTTCTGCATAACTCTACAAAAGACATTTGAAGATGTACTTTTAAAATAATTCTTTATGCACAGCATAATTAGCAGAGTCCTTTAACCATTCAATTGTTAACAATGGACTGAAAATAAATAGTGAAGTGGATATCTTAATGCAGTTTAAATGAAAAGCATCATTAAAAGAAGATCAGGCAACTCACCAAATAGATATATAAGGGATAAATGGTACATGAGGGTTATAATATTATATTCACTAAGTCATTTATGTTTTAATGATCTTGTAGACCTGGAGCTTTAATATGATTGAATTGCAGAAAGTGTTCAAAAATTCAATAAGTGTCTGATGGATAAGAATCAAATCTGAGTAAAGAGTAAAGAAATAATTGCTTACTACATGGAAATATATTGAAAAAAAGATTATCTTAAGTACTCTTTAAAGAATTTCAAGCTAGGACAATGAATACAAATTGAGATGGATTTTTATTAGTCATTCAGCAGTATTTTTAAGACCTCATTGGAGAAATTGTTTTCCGATGTTCCTGGATATCACTGTGTTGCAGACTGTCATGTTCTTAATAGTCAGGGCATACATCAATCACATTAGCATAACCTTCCTGATTGTGTTATTCTTTGAATTTTTTTTCACATCATTCCTTGATAGGTAGACTAAGCTTTAACAGGTCCATTTTATGTATACAGATTAGGAAACTTAAGACTCCAGAATTATCTAATGCAATGTCCCAGAACCAACAGATGAGGATGATGGAGCATAATCACCATTGGAAATGGCTAGATGATTTAGAAATGGGGTCCAAGATACCAGCACTGTGAAAGGTTTAGATAATGGAGCAAGCCTCAGCAGTCAACTTATTGCTATGCGTAAACGGCAAGCAAGATTTCAACTCTCCAGGCACCTCAGTAATTCAGCAAAGGCTCTGTCATACTGTCCTTATTAGCTTTTCTAGTGGAGAGGAGTGGTGGAGATGCCATAAATGTACAAATATTTCTTCAGCAGTAATGGGAACAGTAGGAGCAGCCCTGATTTCCCTAGTTCCTCAAGAAACTAAAGTTGGGACTAACATACTACCCAGTTCCCCAGCTCCTTGGCATTTACCAAAGGACTCTATATCCTTTTATAGAGGTATTTGTCCATCTGTCAGTTGAAACTCTCTTCATAATAGCAAGGGAATAGAGTCAGAGTAGATGTCCATCAATATAATAAAAATGTGGTACATATACACGATGAAATATTATTTAATTATTAATAAGAATAAAATTATAAATTTTGCATGTAAATTGTTTTGCAATGTTCCTGGATATCACTGTGTTGCAAAGACTGTCATGTTCTTAATAGTCAGGGCATACATCAATTATAGGACCTGAAAAATATACTAATTAAAGTAACCCAGATCTAGAAAGATAAACAGCATATATTCTTCTGGATTCTAGCTGTAAGTCTTCAGACTTAACTAGGAATACTTGGAAAAACTAAGAAACCAGAAAAGGATCATTAAAGGAGAGGGAGAAAGATCTTTAAGGAAGTGAGATACAAGAAAACATACTTTATATACATGGAAAGGGCAATAGTGGAGGGAAAATTTAAGAGTAAAGGGTATGAAGGGATAGGACAGAAAAGGATTGGGCAAGAAATAGTTGACATTAAGGAGGGGGGAAAAGGAAAGGAAAAAGGGGGGAAGGAGCAAGGGGGTCCAGAAAGGTGTGGAGGGAGGGTATGTGCAGAAATAAAAAAAAAAGATGTAGCCAGTCAGAACTCTTCTGTATTATTAACCTATTTTAAGATAAAACTGAAAAGTGTGAATGGAGGTATTCTGCACAGGCTACAGGGAGTGGGGGAATTACAAGAATAACAGAAGCTCTTTTGAGATGCTCCATTATTACCAAGTAAGGCCAGTCCAAAATGTTTCACAGGAAAAGGTATTAAGGCTCTTTTTAAATTGAATCACCTAATGCATTGTTTTGTATATTAAACTTATGTAATAAACTAATATATATAACAGGGTGATATAATGATACCTTCATTGTAATTGGGGGGGGTGGGGATATAGTGATTGGCAAGTACAGTATTCCCTGACTGGCAATGTGACAGATGCTTCCTGAGGTCTCATTTATTTCTAGTGTTTATGAAAAGTTCAAGGGCAAATCTAATATGGGAAAAGGCCTATTGTATAAAGAGATAAATTTTCTTAAAATATTTCCAAGTTTATTTTCTATGTAAGCTCAGAAAAATCTTTAATTACACTATGTTGTGAAAGAATATACTTAACTTAAAAACATTAATAATAACTACTCCATCATGTTCATGAAAATTTGTTCATTCTCAACCTTAATACATCAGTATTATAATGGATAGTGAAAATTATGTCAACGATTCATTCAATAAAATTGTCAGCTTAATGAAGTTGACTGAATACTTGCAATCTTTTTTCCTTTCAGTGATTATGACCTTCAACACAGTCTGCCTTAGTATTTTACCTCTTTTGATCCATAAGAGCAATACTAACAAGCAGTTTCAATCAATGTGCTAGACCAACTCCCAGATACAGGAATGAGTTTCTTGTAGTTATAAATTTTTCAGGCAACTGATCATTCTTCAGACTCCTAGAAATGACTATTCAGTTTCTCATCTCTCTAATGAATTTTAATATTAAAATACCAACAAAATATTGATAAAATATTAATATAAAAACTCTAATAACAGCAACATTGATAATGAAAAAAATCAGAGTGTGCTAGGAAATGACAATTTTTCAGCATGTCAGCTGAAAAATTTACATCATTGTAAATGTTTAGGTAGCAACTCTAATGAAAATATACAGTTAAATACATATATAAGCACCAAAACCCATCATGAAGCATTAATCTTGCAAAACAATGAAAATTAAAAAGTCTTTAAGTTCCAGTGTTATAGTACTTTAACATGAAATCATTTGGAAAATTGCAACTTCCTTTCCAAGAGATATCTTCTTGCACTTACATACCATTTTTTTACTATATGACATCTCCTTAAAAATAAATTACATACAAAATGAATTTAAATGAAACAAAAAAATCCTTCAAGCCAGAGGTACTTTTCAAGGAAAAAAAGAGAAAGTAAATTAATTCCATTGTATTTGAGAAAATGACAAGTCTAGGCAAACAGAGGTTTAGCTGTAGAGTACAGATAACATGTTTTCCTGCTCCACATTCCCAGGTGAGTTAGTGTTTCCAAATCCACTGACAAGATGTCTGCAGAAGTAACACTGTAGTGATCAGAAAAATGACAACTATTTCATTGAGGAGACACTTGGACAGTCAAAAATGCATTCTGTAACCAAGCAGTTTGCACTCCTTAACAGGGCAACTTCACAGAATTTCACGACACTTTTTCAAAGGAAGGATAATAATACAAAAACTATTATAGACCACTGAGATGGTTCAGAGTGTAAAGATGTTTATGGCAAAGCCTAATGACCTGAGTTTCATTCCTGGAAACCACATGGTGGAAGGCAATAAATTACTCTCTCAAATTGTCCTCTGATCTTCACCTTCACAATATGGCATGCCCATGAATTATGTTCACAATTCATGCACACACACACACATACACATAGAATAAATAAATAAATAATAAATAAATAAATAAATAAATACACAAAATGCTTCAAGAAATGAATGTTGCACAAAAGAAGTTTTGCACCAACACCTATCAGGATGGAGTGAAGGGCATTGCAGGAGCAGCAAAACTGAAAAAAAAAATCAACAAACCATAATCCATAACTTCAGAGACTCTATATCAACCACCTGGAATTAGTCCAGCCTAATCTCTCCCCATCCTGAAGCTCAAGGAAATTTGCGGAAGAGGGGGCGGTAAGATTGTAAGATGCACAAGGATGGGAGGAGAAATGATTTGCAAGATACTCCACACAAGTTAGGGCCAAAACAATCATAATTAGACTTTGCATGACCTGTACAATGTCCAACACACTATTGACCCCACAAAGTCTAGCATTTACTAAAGGCACTAGCATCCTTGGAGGCAAGGGATTGACAGCCACAGTAGTGTTCCTATGCTTAAGGGGAACACGGGAAAGGGTTCATGGGAAATGCCACTGGTTCCTTGTACGTCATCGGAGAGGAGGGCCCAGAGTAGAGTTTGGCATGCACATTAAAGAATGCTCCGGGGAGGAGAGGGTGAGGCACTGGGGGATAAGGAGGAGGGGATGGGGAGGGAGAGGAGGTGGAGGTTGGAGGGAGGTAGGGGACCAGTGTACCTGTTAAGTTTGTATGAGTGGAAATAAAAACAAACAAACAAACAAACAAACAAATAAATAAATCAATAAAATAGAATAAAATGCAAAAAAAAGAGAAGTTTTGGAGTAATTATTTGCAAAGACTTTCAAATTCGTTGTCCAAGTCCAGACGACTAATGAAATTCAGAATTACATAACTTGAAGATGAAATATTTCTTTTTTTATTAATACATTTTTATTATTATTTCAGCATACAAACTTATTAGGTACACCAGTTCCCTCCCTCCCTCCTCCTCCCCCTCGTACCCCCTGCTCCCTCTCCCCACCCCGTTCCCTCCCCATCCCCCAGTGCCTCCCGCCCCAATTCCCAGAGAGTCCTTTCTTGTGCATGTCTGATTTTCCTCTGGGCCCTCCTCTCCGATGACATACAAGGACCCAGGCCTTTCCCTGAACCCTTTCCCGTGTTCCCCTTAGGTATAGCAACACTGCTGTGGCTGCCAATCCCTTGCCTCAAAGGATCTTGGTGCCTTTAGCAGATGCTAGACTTTGTGAGGTCAACAGTGTGTTGCACAATGCGCAGGGCATGCAAAGTCCAATTATGATTGCTTTGGCCCTAACTTGTGTGGAGTATCTTACATATCGTTGCTTCTCCCATCCTTTTGCTCTTACACTCTTACCGCCCCCTCTTCTGCAAATTTCCCTGAGCTTCAAGATGGGGAGAGATTAGGCTGGCCTAGTTCTAGGTGGTTGATATAGAGTCTCTGAAGTTCTGGATTGTAGTTTGTTGATTTTCTTTTGCAGTTTGCTGCTCCTGCAATGCCCTTCACTCCATCCTGGTGGGCATTGTATGTTAACCCCTGGCCGGAGACAAAAAGCTGTTAAACTAGAGTCTTGTGATAAAAGCACATTCAAAGGTAGATAAATAAAAGTGGGAAACCACAGTGAGGGAGCGGTCTATCACCCATTTGCAAAATGGTTACTTTTTATCTGCCAGACTATATGCCCTCCTCTTCTGGTGAGATCACACCCCCTCAGTAGTAAATGATCAGGAACAAAAGTCTGTGAACTTAATCAGATGTCTCATTACTTATTTGGGGCCTTGATGGAGGCCTATTTTCTCTGCTGTAGAAGATGAAATATTCTGACAGTCAATCTCTTTAAGAATAATTTACAAATGGACTGTTTGCTATATAGAACATGCTGGGAAAATCCAAAATATACTATTAGAAATGTGGAGTATGTGATGTGAGTGCAATCTTACTGTGACATGTCACCACAATGACCATCCGGATTGATTCATTTTGTTGATCTGGAGGGTTAAGCAGATGTTCCTTCCTTCCTCACTGCTTTCTGTGTGTCTGTCCTGAAGCTGTGAGCTTGGTCAAAGAGGAGATCTGTCTTTAAATACCAGATCATTTTTTGGTTAAAGGTACTTAAGCAACTGACCTCCCCTGATAACACCTGCAAACAAATTTAGAGTCTACATTTGTTCCTTCTAGTGCCAGAAACAAAATAACAAATATCCTAAAAATGTTGTCTATAGCATGGAAGATGCTGGCTCTTCTTATTGCCAGCAAAAATGGGAGCTAGTTCTGAAGTAGATCATTGTTCTCATTTAATATTATTTTGTCTTAATTCAGAGATCATACAAAGGATAAGATAAAAAAAGCCTTAGAAAAGAGATTATAGCAGAGTTAGAAGAAATTCTAAGAAGTGAAGGCTATGGCATGGAGAGTGACAGAGAGTACAGGAGAAACAACTGAGACACATTACACACATACATGAAATTTTCAAGTAACAATCATTTATTAATAAAAAAGTTGAAGTTAAGTGAAGTATATATTCAGTCTTAATGAGGGGACAACATTACATGGGCTGGAGTCCTAGATTCATTCAGAGGGAGAACAGGGGCTTTGTACTGTCATTCATTTCTGTCTGCTTCCTGGCTATGAACACAAAATGAACACTTGAACACTTACTCCCTGCTCCTGCTGCCAGACCTCTCCTGTCGTTATAGGCTGTCATACCTGAACTGTATGCAAAACATGCTCCATCTTCCTTAGAATAACAATAACATGAAATATCCATATGATATAGTGGAGATCATTCTCCTTGCTCTGTCCTAATAGTAAGTACTCAGGAAGGTGATATAGTCCACTGATAATTTTATAACCTATAAAATTATGTAGTGTTTTTAATGAGAAAAGTTAAATTCCATATGAAAGAAGATCAAGTTGGAGACTGACTGCAGTGATACATCATGAGGATAAAAAAGTCAAACCTCATGAAGTGTTTCTTTGCTTAAGTTACAGGTATCCAGAAAGGAGCCCCATGATCCACACATGCAGAGGTACCTCTGGGCAGGAGAGACTGGCTGTGTTCATGAAGGAAGGGTAGGGTAAAAAAGAAGGGGAGCTGGAAGGGAGAAGAATGAAACAAACTCATTCTGCTTGCATATGAAAAAATTTTAATAAAATTGCTCTTTCTATAATAGTTTAAATTGAGATCTCAATAGATTTGATTTGGTTTGGGATTGCATATAACAACGTTGTTTGTATTTAAGAATAAATACTGGAAATATTCCAGAAATTCCTGTTTAAGTGAAGAAGTCATTTATTTTATGTCACATATCAGACTGCCTGTACAATCATCTTAACCAAGGGTTGGCGAGGTGACACAGGCAGTAAGGTGTCTGTTTCAGACCTGGTGACCTGGATTGAATTGCTGGAAGCCACTCAGGAGACCTGACTTTCAAAAAGGGGAAGGGAGGGGAATGAGAGGGAGGAGGGATAGAGGGAAACAAGAATTGTTACTCAATAAGCTTGTAAAACTAAAAAAAAAATAATAAAGGGAAACCTAGAAGATGGAATTTAAAAAAATATTGTCCCCTCAGTTCAACCTGTGTCCCATAGAATGAATTCATGTTCTACCTCTCTCTCTTTCTTCCCCTGTCTCAAATAAATACATAAAGAGAATATTAATAGATTACTTTAAAAACATTAAATATATAAGCATTATAATCACCAAATACATACTGATATAAAAACATAAAAATTAATCCTCCAGAATAGAAAAAAATAAGAATAAATGTGTATATATATATATATATATATATATATATATATATGAATGGCAATTTAATACATATAATAAAAATTCCAAGCAATACCCAAGTATGTATAGCCCTAGCTCTTTGGAATTAGACGCAAACTAATCACTAGTTCAAGGTCAATATCAGTTACATAGCAAATCTGAGGTCAGCATAGTCTGCAAGTCTCTATAAACCAATAAAAATATCCAACTATTATACAATGGTTCTAATGGCTATTCATATAAATTAAAGTGATTTTGGTTCCACGAATTACATGAAATAGAATATATTTCAGATGTACTGACATTTAAACATAAAAAATACATATTTAGAAGAGAATGCAGAGATTAAATTTACTAGAAGAGAATGTAGAGTTAATTTACTAGAAGAGAATGTAGAGATTAATTTACTAGAAGAGAATATAGAGATTAATTTGTTGTGATGGGTAGCATCAATTATTTTGCCTGACACATAGGAAGCATGTCTACACACATACCTCATATGTTTTCTCTAGATTAAATTTGGCTTCTAAGCATGCCTATGAGTAATTGTTTTGATTGCATAACTAATGTGGAAGACTCAGGCCATAGTGGGTAGGATGATTCTCGAGGCAGGTGGATGAAGATGGAATTAATTAAATGTAGACAGCAAAAACTCACATGCATTCATTTGTCCCTCACATTTGCTCTTGTGTGGATGCCTGCGACCAGTTCCTTCAGCTCATGCTGTGGTAATTTCCCTGCCATGATGGACTGTAATCTGGAATTGTGAGCCTATAAACACTTAAGTTAATGATGACTTATGTTGCTACTGTTTACAGTGATGATGATGAGTATTTATTATGGTTTTTGTATCATAAAATTTCCCTTGGGGTACAGATTTTGGTGTTTTCATTGCCGAATCTGCAATGCCCTAAAGATAATCTGTAATAATAAATATGCGACCAAAAGAAGGGTGAGACAGCATGTGTCTGTTCGCATGAGAATATAGTACTACTGGAACCAGCCCTCGCTGTTGCTAAAATACACACAGTCACTAAGCAAAAGTCTCATATACTAACATAGTATTTTATCAGAATAAAGCAATACAGATATAACTTTTGTTTTTATATACACTCAATAGTCTGCAGAAAACTGCAGTCGTTACATAGCACTGGTTTCACTTTTTATTGGTTTCAGTTACATGTTATCATAGCCATTCAAAAATACTAAAGAGAATAGTCTGGAAATAAAATTTCCTGTTTATTTTTGCTTTTCATTCTGACTAGCACAATGATCTCATGTCATCCTACTCTATTTCATGAGTCATTCCTTTATCCAATTGTGTGACTGTTAGTCATTTAGTAACTACTTGGGTTATCAAGCTGAAAGATAAGTTATTACAGTGTGTCTATTTAAGTCTTTTCTCCTAAAAATAAGGCTAGAGATACAACAATTTTGGTATGATAATGGGGAGCTCAAATCATATACCTCTAAGTCAGAAAGTGATCTTTCTCACTATAACAAGAAAAAATTGCATAGTATATTTTCAGGTATCTAACTGGCATCTTTGGATTCTGACATGCTGTAATAATCTACATCCAGGACAAATCAACCCAATCCATCAGAAAAGCATCTCTATTTTTAAGATTGAAACAAGGGGTAAATTTTTAATGTACTGTTTAAATCAATGCTTTCAATAAAATATTTGCGATCAAGAAATATATGACATGGTCCCTTCCCTCCACTCCGCCGCCCGGGACCTGCATGCGCTGGTCCAGCCGGGCCTCACCGCGCGACTCAGGTAAGCTCCATCGGCGCACCACCCCCAGAACTCCCAGGCCGCCCAGGGGACCCAGCTCCTCCCACCATACAGCCGGAGCCCCTGCGCAGAAGGCCTGGGAGGAGGAAGACACCCCCTCTGAGCCCAGGCCCCACCCCTAGGTCCCCCAGGTTAAATAGCGCCCCGCCAACCGACCCATCCTCCCTTGCCTCCACTCCGCAGCCCAGGACGCGCCCTCTCTCCAACGCCCTATTCCCTTGTGCCCTCTTCCCCTCCCCCTTTGCTCCCCATTGCCCAGTGCCTCCTCCTCCCATCCCCGGAGCATCCTTTAATGTGCATGCCAAATTCTCTTCTGGGTCCTCCACTCCAATGAGGTGTAAGGAACCGTGGCATTTCCCAGAACCCTTTCCTATGTTCCTGTTAAGCATAGGAACACTACTGTGGCTGTCAATCCCTTGCTTCCCAGGATCCTAGTGCCTTTAGCAAATGCTAGACTTCATGAGGTCAATAGTCATAACAGAGAGTCTTAACAGCAGAACTAACAAAGCAGAAAATAGAATTTCAGACCTTGAAGACAAAGTGGGAGTATTAAGTAGCTCAATGGAATAAGTTGTTAAAGCTAAAAAGATACTTGAGAGAAATATCCCAGAGATATGGGACACCCTGAAGAAGCCTAACATGCGTATTCATGGAATACCAGAGCAATAATCTCAAAATACCACCCCTGAGGAAATTTTTCAAATGATCATCAAGGAAAACTTTCCTCATCTAAAAAAAAAGAGAGGCCCATCCATATACAAGAGGCATTCCACACCCCAAACAGATATGACCAAAACAGAAGCTCGCCACAGAAATTAATAGTCAAAACACTCCACATTCAAGATAAAGAACTGGTGCTGAGAGCTTCAAGGGAGAAAAAACAAGTCACTTTTAAAGGTAAACCTATTAAAATAACAAATGATTTCTCAGTCGAACCAGTAAAAGCAAGAAGAGATTAGAGAGACATACTTCAAGTATTGAATGAGCAAAAATGTCAACCCAGGTTGATTTACCCTGCAAAACTATCAGTCATGATCGAGGGAGAAAGAAAAATCTTCCAGCATAAAGACAACTTTAAGGGATACATGTCCACTAAACCAGGCCTTCAAAAAAATGCTAGAAATGATACTCAAGCGTGAAGAACAAAACAGGCATATCCAGGAGAACAGAAGGCAAGTATAACAGCATTAAAAGTGAAGCAATACACTTATAAAAACTACCAACCATAATAAATGTCTGGAATTAAAAATAGTTTCTCCATTATAACACTAAATGTTAATGGAATTAACTCACCCATCAAGAGACACAGAATACAAACTTGGATTAAAAATCACAATCCATCAATCTGCTGCCTGCAGGAAACCCATCTCACCACAAAAGATAGGCATGCCCTAAAAATAAAAGGCTGGTCAACAATTCTACAAGCTAATGGAAGCAGAAAACAGGCAGGGGTAGCCATTATGCTATCAGACAAAGCCGACTTCAAACCAAAGAAAATGATAAGAGACAAGGATGGATACTACATTTTAGTCACGGGTACAATGCACCAGGAAGACTTCACAATACTGAACATATATGCACCCAATACGGGCCCCTCCACATTCATTAAGAAAACCCTACAGCATCTAAAGGGAGAAATCAACCCCCAAACGATAATTCTTGGGGACTTCAACACCGCCCTCTCAACATGGGATAGATCAACAGGTCAAAAACTTAACAGAGACACTTTGGAACTTAATCAAACCCTGAAAGAAATGGACCTTACAGATCTCTATCAAACTTTTCACCCACGCACCAAAAAATACACATTTTTCTCATCAGCACTAGGAACTTTCTCCAAAATAGATCACATATTGGGCCACAAAATGAATCTACATATATACAAAAAAGTTGAAATTCTAACCTGTGCCCTGTCAGACCACCATGGCCTAAAGCCGGACATCCATAACACAACAAACAAGAGAAAATACACTAACTCCTGGAAACTTAACAATATGATGCTGAATGAGAACTGTATTCAGGAAGAAATTAGAAAGGAAATTCAAGATTTCCTGAAAGTGAACGATAATGAAAATACAACTTACCAAAATCTCTGGGACACAATGAAAGCGGTCCTAAGAGGTAAATTCATAGCTCTTAATGCCTACATCAAAAAAATGGAAACATCCGAAATAAACAACTTAATAATGCAACTTAAAGCTTTAGAGAAACTAGAGCTATCTGATCCCAAAAGTTGTAGAAGAGAGGAGATTAGCAAAATAAGGGGAGAAATATCTGAAATTGAGATTAAGAAAACAATAGAAAAAATCAACCAGTCAAAAAGCTGGTTCTTTGAAAAAATCAATAAGATTGATACACCCCTAGCTAAATTAACCAAAAGCAAGAGAGAAAAAACCCAAATTAACAAAATTAGAAATGAACATGGAGTTATCACTACTGATACCCAAGAAATCCAGAGAATTATAACATCATATTTCAAAAAAATATACTTTGTGAAGTTTGGCAACACAAAAGAGATGGATGAATTTCTAAGTAAACACAACTTACCTAAATTGAATCAGGAAGTTATGAATTATTTAAATAGTCCTATAACATATAAGGAAATTGAAGAAGTAATCTCAAATCTTCCCACGAAAAAATGTCCTGGGCCAGATGGATTCAGCACAGAGTTCTACCAGACATTTAAGGAGTTAATAACACCAATACTCCTTAAACTGTTCCATCAAATAGCAAAGGAAGGAACACTACCAAA
The DNA here is from genome assembly GCA_023101885.1 of Typhlomys cinereus. Classification (NCBI taxonomy): domain Eukaryota; kingdom Metazoa; phylum Chordata; class Mammalia; order Rodentia; family Platacanthomyidae; genus Typhlomys; species Typhlomys cinereus. The sequence continues at coordinate 1,870,996 of JALPQD010000359.1, read as the reverse complement.
TTCCTTCTATGAAGCTAATATCGTTTTAATCCCAAAACCTAATAAAGATTCACTTAAAAAAGAAAACTATAGGCCGATCTCTCTGATGAACACAGACGCAAAGATTCTCAGCAAAGTCTTAGGAAATCGGATTCAAAAACACATTAAAAAGATCATTCACGGGGACCAAGTAGGCTTCATCCCCGGCACACAAGGTTGGTTCAACATACGCAAATCAATAAATGTAATTCATCATGTAAACCAATCCAAAGTCGAAGACCACATGATACTCTCGATAGATGCAGAAAAAGCTTTTAACAAGATCCAACAGCCTTTTATGATCAAAACGCTAGAGACAGTAGGAATGGAAGGAACCTTTATCAATATAATAAAAGCTGTATACAACAAGCCCACAGCAAGGATTATGCTCAATGGGGAACAATTGGAAGCATTCTCACTTCAATCAGGAACTAGACAAGGCTGTCCACTCTCACCACTTCTATGCAATATTGTACTTGAAGTCTTAGCTGAAGCCATAAGACAAGAAAGGGACATAAGAGGGATTCAAATCGGCAAGGAAGTCAAACTATCCCTATTTGCAGATGACATGATCTTATACCTGAGTGATCCCAAAAACTCCACCAGGAAGTTCCTGGAACTAATTGAGAAGTTCAGCAGGGTGGCAGGATACAAAATAAATGTGCAAAAAGCAGAGGCCTTCCTATATGCCCAGAATGAAAGAAGTGAAAAAGCCTTGAGAGAAACAATCCCATTTACTGTAGCCCCTAAAAAAATGAAATACCTTGGTATAAACCTAACCAAGGAGGTAAAAGACCTTTACAATGAAAACTTTAAAACCCTAAAGAAAGAAATAGCAGAAGACACCAGAAGGTGGAAAGACCTCCCTTGTTCCTGGATTGGCAGAATCAACATCATAAAAATGACCATCCTACCAAAGGCAATATACAAATTCAATGCTATACCTAATATAGACCTAAGTATATATTACAAATCCATAGTTATAAAGACAGCCTGGTACTGGCTCCAAAATAGACACACAGATCAATGGATAAGGATTGAAGATCCAGATATAAGCCCACAAAATTACAGCCATTTGATCTTTGACAAAGTGGCCCGAAGAATCCAATGAAAAAAGGACAGCATCTTCAACAAATGGTGCTGGCAAAACTGGATCTCCACATGTAGAAGATTAAAGCTGGACCCGTACTTGTCACCATGTACAAGACTTAATTCCAAATGGATCAAGGACCTTGATATCAGGCCAGAGACTATAAAAACCATAGTTGAAAGGATAGGGAACTCCCTCGAGCTGATTGGGCTAGGCCAACATTTCCTAAACAGACATCCAATGGCACAGTCACTGCTACCAACTCTCAACAGTTGGGATCTTGTGAAATTAAAGAGCTTCTGTTCAGATAAAGAGATTGTAACAGGAGCTCAAAGGCAACCCACAGAATGGGAGAAAATCTTCACTAACCACACATCTGATAGAGCTCTGCTGTCCAGAGTGCACAAAGAACATAGAAAACTAAACACCAAGGAAACGAATGGCCCAATTAAAAAATGGGCCCCGGGACTTAAAAGAAACTTTACAAATATCTTAAAAAATGCTCTATTTCCTTAGCCATCAGGGAATACAAATCAAAACTTCCCTGAGATATCATCTCACCCCGGGCAGGATGGCAAAAATCCACAACACAAAATGCTGGAGAGGATGTGGAGAGAGGCGAACTCTCCTACATTGCTGGTGGGAATGCAGGCTCATACAGCCACTCTGGCGTGCCATCTGGAGATTCTTAAAGAAATTAAAGATTGTAATGCCATATGACCCTGCTATTCCACTTTTGGGAATAATCCCCCATACAGCAGAGGTTCACCTCAATAGCACAAGCACGACCATGTTCATAGCAGCACTGTTTACAATAGCAAAGTCATGGAATCAAGCCAAATGTCCAACAGTTGACGAGTAGATAAGGAAACTGTGGTACATCTATACAATGAAGTACTACTCAGCCATCAAAAATAATGAATGACTTGGAATTTGCAGGGAAATGGATGTCATTAGAAACAATTATATTAAGTGAAGTATCCCAGACCCAGAAAATTAAGCACCGTATGTATTCCCTAATAGGTGGCTCCTAGTACCAAACCCACTTAGCCCACCTAGAGACACTCAAAGAAAAATCTCTGTAATACCTACAGTAATTGCAAGGATCATGAACAGGAGGGATGGGGTGGGGGGCCACACCAGAAACAAGGAGAGAGGGGACCATGTTACAACAGAGAAAATAGGCCTCCATCAAGGACTCAAATAAGTAATGAGACATCTGATTAAGTTCACAGACTTTCGTTCCTGATCATTTACTACTGAGAGGGTATGATCTCACTAGAAGAGGAGGGCATATAGTCTGGCAGATAAAAAGGAACCTTTTTGCAAATGGTGATAGACCCTTCCCTTACTGTGATTTCCTACTTTAATACATCTACCTTTGAATGTGCTCTTATAACAAGACTCTAGTTTAACAGCTTTTTGTCTCTGGCCAGGGGGTGACATACAGTGCCCATCAGGATGGAGTGAAGGGCATTGCAGGAGCAGCAAAACTGCAAAAGAAAATCAACAAACCACAATCCAGAACTTCAGAGACTCTATATCAACCACCTAGAACTAGTAGGCCAGCCTAATCTCTCCCCATCCTGAAACTCAGGGACATTTGCGGAAGAGGGGGCGGTAAGAGTATAAGAGCAAAAGGATGGGAGGAGCAATGATTTGTAAGATACTCCACACAAGTTAGGGCCGAAGCAATCATAATTGGACTTTGCATGCCCTGAGCAATGTCCAACACACTATTGACCTCACAAAGTCTAGCATCTGCTAAAAGCACCAAGATCCTTTGAGGCAAGGGATTGGCAGCCACAGCAGTGTTCCTATACTTAAGGGGAACACGGGAAAGGGTTCAAGGAATGTCCACTGGGTCCTTGTATATTATCGGAGAGGAGGGCTCAGAGGAGAATCAGGCATGCACAAGAAAGGACTCTCTGGGAATTGGGGCGGGAGGCACTGGGGAATGGGGAGGGAGAGGTGAGGGGAGCGGGGGCAAGGGGTTAGGGGGGAGGAGGAGGGAGGGAGGGAACTGGTATACCTATTAAGTTTGTATGAGCTGACATAATAATAAAAAATATAAAAAAATCTTGGAGAAAATTAAAATATTAAATTCAATAATAAAATCTTAGAAAGACATAATAAAAGAAATATATGACATGGATCTTTTTCTTGTAAATTAATCAATGTAGGCTGATGGAAACCAACCAACCAATGAAAAAGCACCTAATAGTACCAATACCAAAATGAATAGTTCAGGAATAGAAATTTCTTAGGGATGTGATGGAGAACATTTCTCTTTAGGGCAATTCTTGATCATAGTTATGTTTCTCACTTGCCTTTTGTAAGTATTATCTGCTTTTAATTTTAAAAAGTAATTTAAAAGTTCTAGGGCCTTGGAGTCTATTACACTAGATAACTGGAGCCCACTGGCTTTTTAAATTGTGAACTAGTGATTGGAATGATATCAGGTAATGAAGAGTCACATAAAACCATGCTTGGTCAAAAGAAGAAAATAAAACCATGGTCACATTCTTCTTTCTGGGACACAGGTGAGACACAAATTCAGGATTAGGACTGCTTTCCAGAAAAATATTGAGCTTGCTCTTACTGACCAATATAGTATAATCAATGTCTAACAACCTTTACATCATGAAAAAATTGTTTTTAAACTAGACACTTGATTCAAGATTTCTGTGTCCTACAACAAAAATGCCTTTGTATCTTATAAAATGATTTGTTTGAGAAACTAACCTAAGAAACTATTTTTGAAAACTCTGTGCATAGCATACCAGATATTCACTACCAAAACATATGGAAGTTTCAACAAATGCAGATTCTCATCTAGAACAATAGAAGAACATTCTTACATATTTGATAATAATAATATACTGCTATGTAATAAAAAACAATCAATAAAGATCACTTTATTTTATAGCGATAAAGTCATAATTAGGCAGTTTTAGAACAGTAGAACAGCCATGCCTAGAGGTCTCTTAAGGTCTTCAAAGATCATCCCCTACTCCTCCATTATTCTAAAGGAACAGACCCTATTAATTTGGAAGAACTGAATCTAAACTTTCACAGAGATAAAGTCACCAGCTTCCCCAACCCTCTGTTTATGAAAGGATATGGAGATTAGCTGGCTCTCCATTGCAGATAAGCTCCACCAGAAGACTGCCACAGGATCGACTGGATTGGATCCCAAGATGAACAGACTATTGTAGAGGATGAAAATCTCCAATCAGGTTTGCAAAAACTGGAGCTAACCAATAAGGAAAAGCCACTTTTCCTAAGCCTGCCTAAACCTGTAAATACCCTGACCCTGGCAACCATCTTTGACTCCCTTCTTCTATGAGTTCCTCTTCTTTGCCCCTCATGTATTCCATGTCTGAAGTCCATGAATTCTTCTTGGCTTCCTTGCACTTCCCCTCCAAATATCCTCATGGGACTCAATGTCTAGACTCCCTGAGTTCTTTACTTTTTTCCTCTCTCCTCTAATCCTTTTATACTGTTGTGCTTCAATCACTGGACTTAAAAACTAAACATTTTGAAGTAGCTGTTAGGTTGCTTTCTTACCCCTTGGAGATTCAAAGTCCCTTGAGTACATTGTTACTTCTCTACTCTAGTAGACTCTGCCTTAAGGTGTGTTCTTATTTCCATCTTTGACTTGCAAACACAAGAACCTAGACATAACACCCAAGAAAGTGTGCATCAATATCACTTACATATTAAAGAATATTTGTGAGTTTTCAATCTAAGGATGGTATTAAATTATTAGGAAACAGTGTGGATACATCCCTGTTTGTTCTCATCTATATATTTTTCCAAACATTTGCACATTCAGAACTAAACTCTTGAACTTTTCCTTCAGTCTCTTCTTTTCTTTCAACCCTGACTTGGCGATTGATTCTACTAATGAATGCAGACTTTTCTTGAAAATACCTGCAGATATTTTTGTCTTTTTTCCTTAACATTTCCAGTAGCTTTGGTTATTTCTTGTGTAAAATCTTTGAATTATCTACATAATTACTTATATAAACAACTAGCATGATCACATATAATTTTAGCATTGTCGAGTATATTTTTTCTGAGCTGTTCCATAGCTGTAAAGGAAGGGCTTATCTTTCAGTCTCTGTTTAATACCCTGGCAATCTAATATAAATTGATTGTGATGCATCTTAAAAACCTCACTGGTTTTTGTTTTTGCAAAACTAGTATCTTTGTTTTTATAATAATATAGTCTTCATATTCTATGTTCCATTTGTATATTACACCATCCCAAAAGCACCTGAATTTTCTTTATAATTAGATCAATTGACACAACTAATCCTAGGGAAATTATTGTATTCTTTACATGTTTGTAGCATAATTTTTTAATGAAGGCATTGCATTGAGTTTATCCATATTTGTTTATTTTGTTAAAATGCAAATATCTGTAGCTTTGTTTTGATTGTATAGACTATTACAGCATAATGCTTAGTATATAAATAATAATCAATTGATTTATTTAAGGCAGTTGACTTCTATGCCTAGGTATAAGAGTGCCATTTGCTTAGGCCTGATTCTTAAAATGTTAAGACATGTATAGTTCTATTTAATAATTATTACCATATGTTTGGTTGCAAATTATACTGATCATTCAACCTGTATAGTCTTAAAACTATTAATAGTAAAATGTTAGTGATACAAAGGTCTCAGTCAATTGTGTGACAATTATAACAAAATATAATAAACAGAAGGAAGTATTTGTCAATATGGATCAAATATAAATGGAAGAGAAGCAGAAAAATAAAGCCAAATTACTAGGAGGAATCTGAATAGTCTGGCGATTTAGGAAGGAATGTGTGACCAAATGCATATGAACACTGACAATAAGGGCAGATAGCAATATACTTGACTTTGCATGATACAAAATTTCATACTTTTGAGGATGACATTTTAACAGGAAGAATTTAACAAAAATGATAAGATATTTAATATATAGTCAATGCTAAATAGAGTTATTTAAGAAGACAAGCATATTGTTCAAAAGCACTAATGAATCATTAAAAAATGAAAATCATATCAAGTACAAGTTGAAGACATACATTAGTCTTCAAATCTAAAGGCTAATGAAATTTAAAAGCAGATACTTCATTTAAAAATCTATACAATGGAGTACTACTCAGCTATCAAAAAGGATGATTACTGGAATTTGCCGGGAAATGGATGTCATTAAAAACAATTATATTAAGTGAAGTATCCCAAACTTAGAAAATTAAGCGCCATATGTACTCCCTAATAGGTGGCTCCTAGTACCAAACCCACCCAGCCCACCTTAAGACACTCATAGGTAAATTTATGTATTACTTACAGTAATTGCAAGGATAATGAACAGGAGGGCTGGGGTTGGAGGGCCACTCCAGAAACAAGGAGAGAAGTGACCATGTTACACTAGAGAAAATAGGCCTCCATCAAGGACTGCAAGTAAGTAATGTGACACCTGGTTAAGTTCACAGATGTTCGTTCCTGATCATTTACAACTAAGGGGGTATGATCTCAACAGAAGGGGAGGGCATATAGTCTGGCAGATAAAAAGGAACCTTTTTGTAAATGGGGGATTGACCCCTCCCTCACTGAGGTTTCCTACTTTTATTACATCTACCCTTGAATGTTCTCTTATAATAAGACTCCAGTTTAACAGCTTTTTGTCTCTGGCCAGGGGGTGACATACAGTGCCCATCAGGATGGAGTGAAGGGCATTGCAGGAGCAGCAAAACTGCAAAAGAAAATCAACAAACCACAATCCAGAACTTCAGAGACTCTATATCAACCACCTAGAACTAGGCCAGCCTAATCTTTCCACATCCTGAAACTCAGGGACATTTGCGGAAGAGGGGGCGGTAAGAGTATAAGAGCAAAAGGATGGGAGGAGCAATGATTTGCAAGATACTCCACACAAGTTAGGGCCGAAGCAATCATAATTGGACTTTACATGCCCTGAGCAATGTCCAACACACTATTGACCTCACAAAGTCTAGCATCTGCTAAAGGCACCAAGATCCTTTGAGGCAAGGGATTGGCAGCCACAGCAGTGTTCCTATACTTATGGGGAACACGGGAAAGGGTTCAAGGAAATGCCACTGGGTCCTTGTATGTCATCGGAGAGGAGGGCCCAGAGTAGAGTCAGACATGCACAAGAAAGGACTCTCTGGGAAATGGGGCAGGAGGCACTGGGGGATGGGGAGCGAGGGGTGAGGGGAGGGGGAGCAGGGAGTTCGGGGGGAGGAGGAGGGAGGGAGGGAACTGGTGTACCTAATAAGTTTGTATGAGCTGAAATAATAATAAAAATGTATTTAAAAAAAGAATATATACAGGATATTGGGTAAAGCAATCAATGGTGGGTATGAATAAAAACAGAACATGTTGGTTTGTATGCATGAAATGTCAAAATGAAACATATGAAATTGTATACTAAATTCAATAATAATAAAAATTGACATGCTTAAAGGGAAAAAATGCTAATATAACAAGATTAAGATGGATATACCAAATACTATCTTTAAAGTTATTTAAGAATTAAAATTTTCAGGAGAAACACTGCCTTCTAATTACAATAGAATAATTTAGTGTTCCAATCTGTCCAAAGCTGTACAGAAGAGGAAGTTATTTGTTTGCAAAACTCACAATCATTCAATTTGAGGAAGCTGTGTGAAGAATACCAGAATGATTACACATGACATCAAAGGAAGGAAGATAGATGTATCCCTGGAAGAAGAACTTGTTAGAGAAGAGAGAGAGGAGAGAGTGCTATGAATAAAAGCAAAGGGGAACAGATAAAATGGTGGCTCAATATAATATGAAGGAAACACTCATAATTCAAGAAATAAAATCAGAATAAATACATCAATAGCTACAAATGGAATTTAAATATACATTCCAATATTGTAACATTTTGTTTTGTTTTAAAAATTGAATGTAGTGAGAAAGTTCATGTGTAAAACACACAAAAAGAAAATTATGACTCAAAATAAATTACACTAAAATGGTAGAGAGCAGTCCTTTATTTGATAGTCTGTGAAACTGTGAAAACAAGAATTATTACGTGAGCTTGCTGGTACATATTTTAAGCCCATTAGTGTGAGTCCTCTGAGGTGATATCCAATGTAACTCCATGTACAAGATGGTAATTGACAACACACACACACACGCGCATGCACGCACACACACACTTCAAATGTTCCAACGGATGTAGAAACTGGGAAGGTTGGGTGCTTTATTATACAGTAAACTCCACTAGTTCATTAAAATTTCTTTATGAATCATGTATTTTATTTCAGATAAAAAGCTTTTATCTGCATACATGTTACAATGCTTCTTCTTTTCGATTAACTTCCAAAAATTATTAAATGATTTGCAAAACTAAATTTGGATCTTTCAAAGTGCATTGACATGTAGCACATTTTATAAATCTTTAGGCATGGCCTAAGACCAAGATGAGACCATGAAGTATCTGTTTCTTGGCTAACATTCCTTCAAAGGTAAACATTCCTTTGAGAATAAATTTTACTCACAATGATGCGTTTTTATATATCTTTCAGAACTGCAGGCCAAATCCACTGAACATGTAATGATGCTTTTCTTTTCTCTCCTAGAGCAATGGGGAGATGCTCATATAACTTCTTCAAGTCATTGAAAGTATTATTGATTTAAAACTATATTCAGTCTCTTCATCTCTAATCTACACTGATGTGATTTTAACACTTGAGTTCCAGTACATTTTTAACTAGATACATTTTTCCTTAAAGATTTGGATAAAAGCAATAATTTACTTTCTTTTCTTAAAATTTTTGTTGCACTTTTAAGTTTTCAAAACAGTGTTTTAAAATTGCATTGTTTTTATTTTTTTTAAAACTGAGTTAAAAAGACTAAAACGTTCTTTCAAAAGAGGCATCTAAATGTGTTCCTAATTGTGTATATGGGCTTAGGTTTTGTAACCAATAAAAAGCTGCTATCAAATATGATTTAAAAATTATTATTATTTATTCAATTGTGCATGCGTGTGTGTGTGTGTATGTTTGTGTGTGTATGTATGTGTGTGTGTAGAACCACGGACGATTCGGGAACCACCATATACTGCCTCCACTCCTTGTTTACTCTGCCCGGGGATTCATAGGCTCTGCCCTATCAGGACCAGAAAGAAGGCCGCCCTGCTTCTGCCTGGTGTCTATATGTCCCCACGTATAGGATCTGAACTCAGGACCTTCTGCCTGCAAGGCAGAGGCTTAATCCCTGAGCCACGTCTCCAGCCCAATAATGTACTTTCTTGAACACATTTATAACTTCTTAAACTGATGTCAGGGAGGAAAAGTACATATCCTGATCTACTTCTGTATGTGTGTGTGTGTGTGTGTGTGTGTGTGTTTTACATGTTTATGTTATCAGGCACATATGCATGGTATGTTTGCATTGCATATGTGTATGTTGAGGCTTGACATTCATGTTAGAGGATTTTTATCAATCAGGTTATTGAGTTATGGTATCTCAAATATCTTGAGTTGTCCATCGGTTAGTCTTGTTAACCAGCTTGCACTTCCTTCCTATTTCTGCAATTGCATGATGCCATGAATTCTGCCATCCTCAAGATGCAGGAAAAGCAGCTTTCCTACTAAGCCAGCTCCCCAGCACACTACCCTCCTTTTATAGTAACTGGCTATGATCTCCATGGAGACCTGAGCTCTGTGAAGAACGAAAAACAACTTCATGGCTGATTTTATGAAATTAATGCAGTGCAGAAATTTGGAAGTTTGTTTTGTCTCCATAGTAAGCAGGTATATAATTTGCATTTATAGATTCATTAAGGCATCTAATTATTTTCCAACTGCCATTTAGAATTCTTTAAGCAAAGAGGACTTGATTTTGTCATTATGTGCTCTGGGCACCATGTGTCTTTTTTACCTTGTATTGCATGGCTGGGAATCCTTTCTGCAGCAGATTTGCCCCAGGAATGTAGAGGTAGGGAGGTTGAAACAGATGCCTCATGCATGACAGGTGCACGTGGCCTTTAAGAGGACAAGCTAACACCCTCTTTTGATTCGCTTCTCACACGCCTTTGCGTGGAACTTGAGTAAAATTACTATGTGGTTCTTAGATTGTAGAGGAATATATCCAGGAAAATTGATATAAAATTCACACATACACACACACACACACACACACACACACACACACACACACATTATATATATATATATATATATATATGAGATTGTAATATATTGTCCCCTTTCCCTTTTTTCAAGAAATTTGACTGACAGGTTTAAATCTATTATAATTGTAGCTTGGGGAATTGGGATATCTGTAAAGAGGGAAAGAAGAAGACATGGATGAAGAGGAGGGAAGAAATATTTGCATGTCAGGGTGATGTCAATATCATCACAAATACTGCTGTGCCTTAATTAGATAGGGTTCTCTATACTACTCTGATTATTTTTTTGCAGGCTAAACCAGTGAAGCTTTTTAACATTTTTCATCATAAACTGATAAAACACTGGATATCTGGAATCACACTGTGCTTATCAGTGTCTTTAGTGCAGATGAAGATGAATTTGACAATTCCATTTCCAACATAAAGCACTGCTTTCACCAGAGCCATTTATATACATTTAGTTTTTAATGATTCAGCCTGAGTTTTTCTACTCTGGTCCTTGGTGCTTCACCTTGAAGTAATATTTCAATATAGATTTTTTTCCTGTGAATTCTGGATTCTTTCTTGGAACTGAAAGCATCTGTTTCATTTTCCTTGAACATATTATATTCCTTGAAATATCAGAGGCCCTCAGAGGCTACAAATATTTTCTCGTTATAATTGGTTGTCGTATATTTAAAAGTTTTCCTCCTATATGCCCATGAGCAGAACAATTAACATATGAAATAGAAATCACTACCAACACCTTCTAATCTTTTTTAGTAGCTACTGTGTTCAGTATTTCAGACAATGTTAATATGCCTTTGAGGGGATGAATTTTTAATGGAATAGTATAGAGTAGAATGTCACAAAACAATTTAAAAATCTTCCCAGATGGCAAGTGTAAAATAAGACCTTTGTTCTTAACATGTATTTTAGATATTCTGACACTTTTTGTAATGTTGGAAGCAATATTGTTGAAATTGTATCTAGCAATGTTTTTGTTAATATTTCTTTCTAAATAATATATGATACTTAAAATTAAAGAATATCTATCGTAGTGGAAGTCAGCGTGAAATTACTCATGGAAAAAATACTAGAAATAGAACTACTTCATGAGCAATATATAATTTCTTGGCATATTTCCAAAAGACTGTACATTACACCACAGAGGTACATGCACATCCATGTTTACTGAGATTGTATTACTAATAGCAAGGACATGGATCAGCCTAGATATCCATCAACTGATGATGGATAATGAAAATGTGGTACATATATACAATGGAATATTATTTATCTATTAAGAAGGATGAAATGGTGAAAATCAGAGATAAATGTACGGCTTTTAAAAGGCAAATTAGTCCCAAAAGACAAATACTACACAATTCTCTGTACTATGTGGATACTAATATAAAACTTCTAGATTTGGACATTTAGCAACATCTATCTCTGGATCTTTGCTTATCAATAGTTGGTGGTCAGAAGAGAACAGATGACTGTGAACCATTCCTTTATAGGCAGGATATGTAACTTTTTCCCCACAAGGATCATGTTATTTTAGATTTTAGTGGGGAGTAAAAATGCCACAGGTTTGTAAGCTCATTTATAGAATCCTCTAGAGAAACTCATGAATGACTGTATTTAAACTAACTTTCCAAGAAATTATATATATGTATATATGTGTACATGTATTCAGTATATATATGCATATATACACATAGCTTTTTATATACACAAATTTAAAGTTAATGTATTACAGTTTTAAAAGTTTGACAATATGTTCTTAATATCCCTCCAATTCATGCATGTTATGATGTTTTTATTACTTTTTATGTTAGGGATGTATGTGCAAATATGTATCAAAGTTACTTAGCCCATATCGTATGAATGCAAATTTAAATAGATATTTTTGCATTTTTAACAAGTTTTCTTTTTGTAAAAAAATTATTTATTTTTTCCGCTCATACAACCTTTATAGGTACCCCATTCCCCTCCCTCCCTCCACCGCTCCATGGATCCCCTTGCTCCCTACCCCTTTTTCCCTTTCCTTTCCCCCCTCATTTACTCCCATTGCCCCCCCATCCCTAGAGCATCTTTTATTGTGCATGTCAAACTTCCCTTTGGATCCTACTCTCTGATGATGTATAAGGACTCAGTAGCATTTCGTGGAGTACTTTTTTGTGTTCCCCTTTAGTGTGGGAACACTATTGTGGCTGTTAATGCCTTGCCTCTAAGGATCCTAGTGGTTGTGATCATAGAATTTATAAAATAGAAAATAGTTCAAAAATAGTAAAGGTTAATCTCAATGAGATGAAAATAATAAATACCAAAATAAAACTATACAGCATTTCAAGAAAAAATCTCTTCTCAACATAATATAGATAATATAATATGAAATTATTAAGTATGAAAAAGTGTAATTCTCATAAATATTATTGTCATTTTAGTATACTATGAATTTCTAAATTTTTAGGAAATTTGAGTATAGTGTCCTTCCTTGTTCAAAAATAAGTAAATTAACTCAATGGAGGTAAGTGACTGTCAGTCATACAAGAGGAATCTTAAGACAATTCATTTAAATTTTAGAATAACTCATAAACAAAAATTGAGGAATTTCATGGGACATATATTGTTTTATAATAGTGAACAGAGAAATTATGATGTGTACAGCATTAAGGAGGTTAAATGAACAACAAAAAACTATAAGCTACATGATATGAAATTTATAATTAATTTCATACTGGATTATTTACTATTTTCATATACTTTATCTTCACATGCATGAAGAAAATATGAAAATAATATTATTAATAATTTTCAATAATGGGGGCTGGAGAGGTGGCTCAGGGGTTAAGCCTCTGCCTTGCAGGCGGAAGGTTCCGAGTTCGGATCCTAGACCCCACGTATAGACGCCGGGCAGAAGTGGGGGTGGCCTGCATTTCGGATCCTGGTAGGGCAGAGCCTGTGAATCCCAGGGCAGAGTAAACAAGGAGGAGGTGGAGGCGTCCATGGTGGTTCCCGAATTCACCCCTGGTTCTACACACACACACACACACACACACACACACACACACACACACTCACACACACACGCACACACACACGCACAATTGAATAAAATAATTTTAAAAATTAAAAAAAGAATAATTTTCAATAATGAAAACATGAAAGGGCTTGCCTAGTTTTGTGTTGAATTATGTCACAAAATACATGTTACCAAATGAAGAAACAGCAAGGGTTACATTTTTAGAAGAGAAGGAAATAAATTTCATTCTAAAATCAACTTCACTATTCCTATGTGAGTCTTAAGTGAATGGAGAGAGCCAGAAAATGCTTGAATGCAGCTTACTACACATTAGTGTCAGACACAACCTCCCATCACACTTTTCCTCTCTGCCCAGATCTTTCCTGGAGTAGAATTTCTGTCGTTTAAGATTTTATTTAAGAGTCCTTCAATTGTAATTGCCTTTGTCATCCTCGAAAACTGGCTTTTCATTCCATTTTTGTGGCACATCCTTTATTTTTCTGAATTCACCTTTGAGCCTTCAATCATAGAAATTATACAGAAATAGATAACTAAAAAAGAAACTATTACCAGAAACTTAATAGCACAATACAACCCTAAAAGACACAGTATATTGCTTTTGAGAATGTCTGACAGAGACTACAAGGTTAGAGAAAGGTACTGATAAGAGAGATGGAAAGACCACAAGAAATCATCTTGAGAGCTGGAGAGAAAAGGATTGGTCTGGTTGCTCAGATGTTCATCCTGGCTGGAATCTGAAATGATTGTGAAGACAGTTAACAGATTAGCCATTAACCTGTTGATTTGCTTAAGCAATTTGTCAAATAAAAAGTTAACAGAAGTATTTGGCCTGCTTTAGCCATGTGCGGCATGATCCTGTAAGACAGGGAAGCAAAAGAAAGAATGGATTTTTCAAGCATGATTTTCAAGTTATGCTTCCAATGCAGAACTCGCTGAGTTGGAATGTAGAAGTTTAGCATTTAGACCATCTCCAGCTGGCAAATGATTTTCGACCATATCCAGGAAAAGCTCAAACTCAAGAGTGCTGCCTATAAGAAAGACCAAACCAGGGTGTGGCTAGAAGACACGCTGTTCCTCCAGAGCTGCAAATAGAAATAGGAGTAGAGGAACATTCTGGCAGCCTTAGAGAAACTATATTCTCATACCTAACCCTCATGCCATAAAAAACATCCTGCATCGCATTTTTAATTATATTTTTTTCTCAGGGGAAGAGATTTCAATTGATCCACAGAATTTCCACAGTGATTTTTGAGTTGCAGCAGCTTGTAACTGAAGACAGAACCAGCTCAGTCTTGAAATACCTCACTGTGTTTCATGTTTCCTTCTAGATTGATGCTATGTTGTACATTTTAGTATTTTCAGAGAGTAAAAAGAAAAACATGGTCTTTAACATTGTTGGGCAAATTTGAAACGCTAAGCATGTGACAATGATATTCACATGAACTAGAGAAACTTTATTTCTTAGAATAAAACTATCAAAGTGGACATAGAATCTAGTGAAAACAAATGTATTTTTCATCAATGGATTTTATGTGATAATAAAATACAATCTATAAGAAAAATAAAAAAAAAACAATTTGGTTGGACTACCCTGTGTGGTTGGACATTGCTGTTCCAAGAAGAACAAAATCCCAGTGCCTTCCTCTTTGAGTTGTTGATCAGGAAGATCCTAGAGTCCTCCAAAGCAATTCAGCTTATTGCCATTGATATTAGTTACCCACTATAATTAGATGACAAGACTCTACTTCTGAAGATACAATATACTTCAGTTGCAAGACACAGATCAGCTAAAATTGACACATAAGCTTCCTCCTCGCTAGCAAACATTCATAATTCTGGAAGGAGTTATACAGGAAGCAGGAGAGCAGACACTGATGGTCTGAGCCAGTTGTGGAGTATGCAGGCTTACATCAGGACTTGCAAAGCAAGTGCAGTCCTTACATGAGTATTATGGTAGCAACCAGTTGCTTTTTGATTGCAGTTAAGGTCCAGTTAAGTGCAAACCTGATCAAATGAGCATGGCTAGGGAAGTCCTATGTGTTTAGCTATTTGCTGAATGGACAGGCCAAAATACCTTTTAAAATATTTATGTTTATACACATATACTAACATTGCTCTCAGTCACGATCAGAGACATTTCTTTGTATAGTTGGTGGTGACTAAAGCAGAAGCTCATAACTTACCAGCATGCTACAAAAAAGTGACTGTTGAGTGCTTGTCCTAAATTGATATCTATGTCTTCCACTCCAAGGGCAAAGGATATCACAGAATAGAATCGGAAATGTGAGAATCTGAGGATGGGGAGGAGTCCTGTGAAATACTGTCTTTTGTAAAGAATGTGGCTGGGTAATCATCAACTTGTAGCAGCTGTGGTTATTTATGCTTGATCAGCATGAGATTCCATCATGGATATGAGAGGGACTTATAGCACCCATCTTTCCGTGAGGATATGTAAACAATTAATGGGTTGCTAGGGAAATGGACTCCGTGGGTCCAGAAATAGAAACATGATCATAGGTGGAAAGTAAAAAGGGTTCTTCAGAAGAGGGAAGGAACAAGAGAGAGGACAAATCCGATCAAAATACATCATTTATCTATCTACATGAAATGATTCAAAAAAGGAAAATACAAGCAACATTATCATAGCTTAAGCATGCAAAAATTTTGCCCTGTCACAGAATGGTTTTTCAAGATTTAGAAAGATCTAACCTCATAAAACTATGCCCTGGCCTTTCAAGCACCTGGAAAAATGAACTGTGGGCTTTTCATTCTTTTGTCAGACATTGTAGTCCTTGACTCCATTTACAAGCACATTGCCTATTTTAGTACTAAGGAGAGGCCCCCATGCTCTACAAGACAAAAGAAGTCAAAGGAAGGCACTTGTATGAAAAGGAGCTTTCTTGATTCCTGTGAGGCCTGGTAGTTTGTGTTCAACAAGGCAGCTCTTCAGCTGTACTCACTTATATATATAAGCAACAAACTTGCCTAACATTTGAAACAAATGTCTATATGCTTGTCCTTTACTAAAAATAGAATAGGAAAAAGTGATGAGATTTTAAAAGAAGGCATTAATGAAGAACTATTGCAGAGATCTGAGGCACTTGCAAAAGTTAAAAAAATCATGCAACTAAGTTATGGTTCCCATAGCAACTGGAACACAGTTGAATTTCACTTTTATGCTAAGCAAGTTTAACTTGAATAAGAATGTAAAATACTTCCTCTGATCCAAAATGAGAACTGCTCAGTACATAGAACAATAGTCCAGAATAGTCATGCTTTCAACTATTTTAAATATCAACCTTAATGTGTATTCAAATTTTCACATCAATAGTGCATGTTTGCTTGTAATGGTTTTCAGCTATGTTTATTGAGTTTGAGGCAAGATTCTCTCAAATGAGGAAAAAAATCTCATTAAATCTGTTAATTCAGAGGCCATGACTTCATAATTTAGAAAAATATAGGCTCATGGTTCTGCTGGTTATTATAGAACGTTTGTTAATAGTGCAATTAAGGAAAACACTCTGATTGCATCCATTATCAACTCTTTAAATTTGACATTTTCAATTACTATTGATGAAATTTGACACTATGAAAATAAATACAGCACTTAAGATTATACTGTCCTTAAGACCTAGTACACATGCCATGTATAGGGCCTTTATAGTTTGCACTTCGTTCTGTAGTTCAATAATGTAGATAGACAGGAAGAGTACTTACTCCTGTTACATATCGAGGTCTATATTGAATAGTTCCAAATAAACCAAGGATGACGATGATAATATGTACAAAGTTTGCCAAGATGGGGGCCCACTGATATCCAAGGAAGTCGAATATTTGCCTCTCCAGCACACAAACCTAGAAGAGCAAAAGGGGAAGGATCGATCATCACCTTTGAGAGTCATAACATGGTCATAGAAAATAGATCATTTCTTTATTATAATCAGCAAACAAAACGTTGTCACAATATCTAGTATCTCTATTTAACAGAGAGGGTACCATTTCCAGATGCATTAAAAGGAAGGCTCTGTGAACTCCTGCAGATAGCTAGCTGCACACCTTTCAGGAAGGATCTAGAAGGCCACAAACACTATTCACAATGAACTATTTGAATAGTCACAAGAAAACTGTACCGTCATGGGCACTGGTGGACAATTGAAGACATACAATAGAAATTTATAGAAGATATTTTTTGCTAAATGTCAAACTTTAAGTAGGAAGGGTCTTTTTAGGTCAAACAGTGCTCAGCTACAAATCAAATAAGACTTTTGAAACACAACAATACAAATGAAGGGCCATAAAAGAAATCATAAGTGGAACGAAAATAATTATATCATCACTGTTATACACATCAAGCACTTAAGTTGTTTTAAAATGCTTATGTCTATGCTCTCACTTTTAAAATTAAGACAATAAAAAATGAAATAGTAAGAAGATAAAAATCAAAGCAAACGAACACTAACAGCACATATTAATTAGTTTGAAGTTTACAAATGTGATTTTTAGGCTGGCAGATGATCCAATTGGTAAAGGGACCCGGGTACAAATTTGGGGGGGTTGAGTCTTATGCCCAAGTCCACATGGCTACAGTAGAGCACTAACTTCTGAATGTTGTCCTCTTTCTGACTTGACACATCTGCCTGTGCTTTTTCTACCTTTTAAAAATATTTATTTATTTATTTATTTATTTATTTATTTATTTATTTATTTATTTATTTATTTGTGTGTGTGTGTGTGTGTGTGTGTGTCAGAGGGCACTGTGTGTACCTGTGGAGGACCAAAGGTAACTTAGAGAATCATCCTGGATTGCTTCTCTCTCCTTTTTGCTTCTCTGGGACTTGCCAGTCTCTGCCCACCAGGGTTGACATTTTTATGTGTGACCTTCTGCTTGGGGAGACAGTCTTAAACTCTGAGCCATCTCTCCAGCCCAAGCCTGTTCTTTTTCTATTTTATGTTTTATCTATCTATCTATGTATCTATCTATGTATCTATCTATCTATCTATCTATCTATCTATCTATCTATCTATCTATCTAAATCTATCTATCATCTATTTGCCTCTTTATCTGGTCATCTATTTATCTATCATCTAGCTATCTATTTATCTATCTATCTCTATCTTGAAATATCTCAAATATATCTACTTGCATATAAAGGTATATTTAATTAAATAAGTAAAATATTGAGAGGAGAATGATTATTATTCTTGAAAGTTAGGTGTAGGTTCCTGGCAAATCTATCATCAGCTCTCAAAAAGTAAACAAGCTGATGCCTTAACTTTTTTTTCCTGCTCTCAGATGAAATGGCAATAAAAATGTCTATACAGAGAAAAACATTGCAAAAAGACGTTGTGTTACAGGCCAAGATTTTGTAAGAACTCAGCTACTTTACAGGAAAACAATAGTCAACTACAATTTATTAGTATGATTATCTCTTCAAGGTATTTCTTGTTTGAATTTAATACTTTCAAAACAAGAAGCTTGCTTTGAAATTAAATATGTCGCTCAATTGCAGACATCTTGAATAATCATTATTCCCCCTGCAGTTATTCGGTTGAGTAGCACATTTATGTTGGAGAGGATGTGGAGAGAAGGGAACTCTCCTACATTGCTAGTGGTAATACAGGCTTATACAACCACTCTAACAATCAGTCTGGCGATTTTTAAAAAAGTTCAAGATTGACAAGAAGATAGGGGACCATGTTACAGCAGAGAAAATAGGCCACCATCAAGGACTGCAAGTAAGTAATGAGACAGACATCTGGTTAAGTTCACAGACTTTCCTTCCTGATCATTTACAACTGATGGGGTATGATCGCACCAGAAGGGAAGGGCTTATAGTCTGGCAGATAGAAAGTAACCATTTTGCAGATGGATGATTGACCCCTCCCTCACCACGGTTTCCTACTTTTATTACATCTACCTTTGAATATACTCTTATAACAAGACTCTAATTTAACAGGTTTTTATCTCCGGCCAGGGGGTCACATCCAATACCCATCAGGGTGGAGTGAAGGGCATTGCAGGAACAGCAAAACCAAAAAAAAAAATCAACAAACCATAATCCAGATCATCAGAGACTCTATATCAATCACCTGGAACTAGGCCAGCCTAATCTCTCCCCATCCTGAAGCTCAGGGAAATTTGCGGAAGAGGGGGCGGTAAGATTGTAAGAGCACAAGGATGGGAGGAGCAATGATATGCAAGATACTCCACACAAGTTAGGGCCAAAGCAATCATATTTGAACTTTACATGCTCTGCGCAATGTCCAACACACTATTGACCCCACAAAATCTAGCATTTGCTAAAGGCACTAGGATCCTGGGAGGCAAGGGATTGACAGCCACAGTAGTGTTCCTATGCTTAATGGGAACACAGGAAAGGGTTCTGGGAAATGCCAGTGGGTCCTTGCATCTCATCAGAGAGGAGGACTCAGAGGAAAGTTTGGCATGCACATTAAAGGATGCTCTGGGGATGGGAAGGGGAGGAACTGGGGAAAGGTGAGGGAAGGGGGAGGGGAAGGGGAACAGGGGGATAGGGGGTTGGAAGGAGGGGGGGACAGGTATACCTGTTAAGTTTGTATTAGTGGAAATAAAAAAAGGAAAAAAATTTAAAAAAGTTAAAGATTGAAATGCCATATGACCCTGCTATTCCATTTCTGGGAATAATCTCCAATAAAGCAAAAATTCACCCCAATGACACAAGCACAACCATGTTCATAGCAGCACTATTTACAATAGCAAAGTCATGGAATCAACTGAAATCCCCAACAGTTGACGAGTAGATAAGGAAAATGTGGTACATTTATACAATGGAATACTACTCAGCCATCAAAAAAGATGAATTAAGGAAATTTGCCGGGAAATGGATGGAATTAGAAAAAATTATATTTAGTGAAGTATCCTAGACACAGAAAATTAAATGCCATATATTCTCCCTAATAGTTAGATTCTAGTATCAAACCCACTTAGTGACATATTCAAAGATAAATATCTGTAATACCTACAGTAATTGCAAAGATTATAAACAGGAGGGAAGAGGAAGGAGGGCCCCCAGAAATAAGGAGAGAGGGGATCATGCTACAGCAGAGAAAATAGGTCACCATCAAGTATTGCAAGTAAGTAGTGAGACATCTGGTTAAGCTCATTCTCACTTTCCTTTCCTGGTCACTTTCAACTGAGGGGGTTTGATCTCACCAATCAGGGAGGATATAGTGACTGGCAGATAGATGGTAACCATCCTGTAAATGGGAGACTGACCCCCCCAACTGTGGTCTCCTACTCCTATTCCATCTACCTTTGAATCTTTTCTTATAGTAAGATTTCATTTAAATAGCCTTTTATCTTTGGTTAAGAGGTAACCTCCAATACCAATCAGGATGGAGCCAAGGGCAGTACAGAAACAGCAAAACTGAAAACAACAAAGCATAATTCAGAATATTAATCACCTGGAACCGGACCAGCCAAATCTCTCCCCCTCCTAAAGCTCACAGAAATTGGCTGAAGAGGGGGCTGCAAGATTGTAAGAGCCTAAAGATGGGGAGAAGCAATGATATGCAAGATACTCCACACAAGTTAGGGCTGCAGTAGCCATAATCGGACTTTGCATGACCTGTGCAATTACTGACATGTAAACAACCTCCTAATGTCTAGCATGGATCACAGGCACAAGGTTCCTTAGAGCCAAGGGATTAACAGTCATAATAGTGTTCCTATATTAAAGGAGAGCCCAAGAAAGGGCTCTGGACAATGCCACTGAGTCCTTACACCTCACTAGAATAAGGACTCAGAGGGAAGTTTGGCATTCACACAAAAGGATACTCCAGGGAATGGGAGGGGGACAAGGGGGTGGCACTGGGAGAAAGCGAGGGAGGAGGGTGAAAGGAAGAGAAAAGGGGGGGATGCAAGGGGGATGGAGAGGGGTGGAGGGAGAGAGGGGCCTGGTGTACTATTAAGCTTGTAGATTTGGGAAAATAAATAAATATGTAAAAATTAAAAAATAAAAAGAAAGGAATTCCTTACATCTCTATTTTTTCAAAACACAGCATATATGATATAATGACTGTAACAGATACAATCTAACCTGGGAAAATCTTCATTTTTTACTGCCTCCATGCAAACATAGGAGGAGGAATAGGTAGAGAAGGAGGAAGAGGATCTCAGTTTGTAACCCCTGCATTTTCTGAATCTACCATACTGCAGGAATCCCAGTTAAGAGAATGCAATATTGTACTTGGCTAATAACCTTAGACTGTCCATGAGCTCAAACAAAATCTCAGTTTCATATACTTTTTCAGCCTTCAATGACACGGGACACATGCCTTCAACAATTTCATGCTGTCAGCAACATAAATGAGACCTATTTATGACATTTGGCAATATCGCATGTGTCTTGTACAGCTCCATAAACAGTTGCAAAAATTAAGTAGTCATTCTGAACGTACAGTTGCTAGTCATCTTTATCACTGAACTGCCGTGTCTTTAGCCTATGAATAAATGTAAACAGCAGTGTAAAGCCACAGCAAGAAAAATCTGAACTCTATAAATTTTGAACATCACAACTGTGGAGACACAGCAGGGGGAAAAGCACAATGTACATCAGTCAAGCAGTGGGAAATTTCTCAATAAATGGGCCAATTATGGAAGAAAATAGCAGTGCCATAATTAATTATAAAAATACAGAGATGATAATGTACTCACTAAGTTTACAAGGCTAAAATGAAATCAGGTTCTTTATGACACAACTAATGTTTTTGTTCGAGGTTATACAGTTTGAATAAGTTCATGAACTTTCTTTGTGAGATAGCTGCTCTCCTCTTCTCTTAATTCTGCTGTATAAAATAAATATTTATTTATTTATTTATTATTATTATTTCCACTCATACAAACTTAATAAGTACACCGGTTCCCTGCCTCCCTCCTCCTCTCCCCAACCTCCCTGCTCCCCCTCCCCTCACCCTTCCCCTAGTGCCTCACCCCTAATCCCCGGAGAATCCTTTAATGTGCATGCCAGACTCTCCTCTGGGCCCTCCTCTCCGATGACGTACAAGGACCCAGTTGCATTTCCCTGAACCCTTTCCTGTGTTCCCCTTAAGCATAGGAACACTACTGTGGCTGTCAATTCCTTGCCTCCAAGGATCTTGCTGCCTTTAGCAAATGCTAGGCTTTGTGGGGTCAATAGTGTGTTGGACAATGCGCAGGGCATGCAAAGTCCAATTATGATTGCTTCGCCCCTAACTTGTGTGGAGTATCTTGCATATCATTCCTCCTCCCATCCTTGTGCTCTTACAGTCTTACCGCCCCCTCTTCCGCAAATGTCCCTGAGCTTCAGGATGGGGAGAGATTAGGCTGGCCTAGTTCTAGGTGGTTGATATAGAGTCTCTGAAGTTCTGGATTATGGTTTGTTGATTTACTTTTGCAGTTTTGCTGCTCCTGCAATGCCCTTGGCTCCATCATGATAGGTATTGGATGTCACCCCCTGGCCAGAGACAAAAAGCTATTAAACTAGAGTCTTGTTATAAGAGCAAATAGTCTGGCAGATAAAAAGTAACCATTTTGCAAATGGGTGATTAACCCCTCCCTCACTGTGGTTTCCTACTTTTATTACATCTACCTTTGAATATACTCTTACAAATATTTTTTTGCAGGTTCTGTAGTATTTTCTACAATTTCATGAGCACTGAAGCATGAAAACTGTTTCTTTAGTCTAATGTGGGGTGACAGTTTCAAGGCCTAGATTGGTCTTCCTAAACCTTTGTTCAAACAGGATGAATTTTGAATAAGGGGACTGGGGAAAGTTGCATGCAGAGAAAGAACAAATATTAACCAAAGCCCCTACTATTCTGGATGCATACATATACCCTTCTCTGGTCATATAACAACTCAGTGAAAACAGATTCAGAAATCCAAAATGACCCATGGCTGATCATCCTAACATTTGCAAAGTATTGTGTGGAACTTAGCATGGTGAGCAGCATGTGGCTGTAATCTTAGTGCTATGGAGGACATTGGCCAGTGAGTCTAGCGAATGTATCTGCTCCAGGCTCAAGGAGAACTTTTGTCTCAGAAATAAGGTGAGAAATAAATCGAAGAAGACATCCATGCACAAACACAAAGAGACACATCATACACATGTACACATGCATAAATTTCACACACATGCGTACATATACCTATACACATATAGTGTGTATAGTCAAAGAGAAATTCAGATTTATGTTATATCACTTTAATATCTACTCATACTACATCTAATACAAAAAACAAAACCATCCATGTGTTATGTTCTAGATTATGCTATTTCCCTATTTCATCTATTTATTTTGTAACAGAGTTCAGAATCTTTGGTCATATTTATTGGTCTGTGACATTATCTTATCCTTGGTCAAAACACACCTTGTGATTTGCTTTCTTTGTTTTCTTTTATTTATTGGCTCAAACTCATTCTTATTATTCTGGTTTTGCCCATGGGGCTTTTTGAAATGTGTTTGCCTGATGTCCTTCAAATCACCTGATATATAAATACAGGTAATTAGCCTTGAAAAAAATACACTGCTGATGCTTATATCTTTGTTACTTTCATAGAAAAGATTATATTGCATAAATGTCTGTCATACCTATTTTCTCGCATATAATTTTCCTCTGCTTACCTCATATGTAATAGTCAATTATAAATTCAAAACTTATTGATCCAGTTCCTTGCTCCCTCAAATCATTTTGTCCCTTAAGTTAAAAGGGAAATTTAGGTCTCTATTGATATATTCACAATGGTCTTTTCTATTGTAATCATCAGTGTGACTGGTTACATTGACTTTTTGTCATTATTTCCCTAATCCATCTTTGGTATTAATGACTAATAAATTTCCACTTGGCTATAAGTTTATCTGTAAATTTAGTTTATTTATCTAGCATTTATGTGTGCATATTTATAAAATTGGCATATTTTTCAATATATGGATCTAAAATGCACAATTTTATTTATGTATCTTAATAGCTTTGAAGAAAGAAACCATTGTAAAAACCTCTGTTTTTACAAAAGACATCTATGCTGACTGCATGACTTTTCATGAAAACTAAAATAAAGATGCCAGAACACAGTGATGCATTTTTCATATATGTGATGATGTCCTCTCATCACTTGTTTTCATAAACAGGACTGCAATGTGGATGTTACTTTTTATGGTGTGTTCCTCAGCTAGTGAGGGAACATAAGGTTTTCCCTATTAACACATCCTACATACATAAACCTATCTCATTATACATTTACTAAGGCATCTCATTTTAATTCAAGTATTTAATTCTTTGCTAATGTTTGCCTTCAACTTCTGTTAATACATGAAACATAATTCTATATGTAATATTAGTGGAAACATAATTCTATATGTAATATTAGTGGAATATTTGGGCTGAAGCACCAAAAGGATATTAGCTTAGTTTGCATGTTAGTTGTCTTAAGTAAAACCCCAATGAAGTTGTAAAAATCTCAAAGGCATCCCGGTATTTATAAATCAGCACCGAATTCCTGGTGCTGAGAATTCTATACTATCTCTTACAATATCATAGTATCAAAAACCAAAACACTGTAAACAACAATGATAGTATTTCCTCCTTTCAGTTCTTTGTGCTACTTGTAGGGGAACAAAGCAAATGAAAGTAAAGGAGCCAGTTTTTCAATATTGTATGACAGAGACACACTAGAGAAAAGTTCCCCTTATTTCACGAAGGAACTGAATTCACACATATGCAGAAGATAAACTTGAAATCACATTTGCCATAATTACATATAAGTAAAATGCAGACAAAGGGAATGGAATAACTAGACAGGCTTAATTACAGAAATGTTGGTGTAACACTTGAATTACTGTAAAGACTCAGGTGTGTTGCATTAGTATGTGTGTATTTATTTGTGTGTATTCATGCATGCACATTGTACAATGTAGTGTATCAAAGTGAACAAAATGAAATCAGAAGATATTTGGCACCAGTGATGGGCTAATAACAATTTGCTTTATTTAAATTGATCAATTCCCTACTGACATACTTGTTTTTCAGTGGTAACAAGTAAATAAATCATTGCCACACCATTATTCAATCTATAACCCCAAGCACCACAACCAAAACACAATCACAAAGACATGGCCAAAATTCCTGATTATATATGCATCAACGTCATTCAAATCACATGACAGCTGAAAATTTAAAATTCATATTTAAATTCTCACTCACTATATGACTTTAATAGTTCCCCTGGTTTCTACAAATGTATTTTGTTCATCTGTGAAATAGGGTATTTTAACACATTATCTCCTCAGATTTTCATGAAGATGAATGGTGATATGAAATTAATAGATATGTGCCACATTTTTTGAGATTTTCATTATTAATTCATATTTCCATGCATATAAGCTTGGATACTGAAATTTTAGCACAAATATCTTTCAGAACTTATACTTTTGCCAGCATATTACAGGTAGACATGATGAAATGTTTCTTTTACTATTGGTCATGAATACAAAATATATCATGACAGATATCCTTGAAAAATCTAAATTAGCTAGAGGGAGCATTTGATGAATGTTTTCCTCCCTGATATCACACCTCATGCATCAAATCTATTGTGGTGTCATGACATAAACAAAACAGCAGCAAAAAACATCAAACATCATCTCCTTTATTTCAACTTTTCTTTCAATATCTCTCCACGTGATAAAACATGCATTTCTTTGAAAAAAATCTATCTTCGAATAGTTAGACTCAGTAAAGATTTTTAACAAAAAACAGTGATTTGGCATAAATTCAAGAGAATCAAATAGAAACAAGTATCGTGCTTCTTACAAAAATGCATCTTTATGCATTGTAACTCTGACACACTGCATTCTATTAATACAGAGTCACGATTTTCTAAGGCTGAATTAATGGGTTTACTTAAAGATGCAGGAAGCATCAGATAGTTAATTTTAGACTTTACTTTCTTTTTGATAATAATTTGATACAATTCTAAATATATCACCTAATATTCTAGTTGTTGTGATAACAGAATCATTTATTATTTCTCACAGCTGTTCCCTCTGCATAGCAATTTATAACCATTTCATAGTCAACACTCATGCTATCTAAAGACAAGTTGATGAATAACATATTATACCAGTTTTTTTTAAAAGTCTTCTGAAAGGAAATAGAATCAGTTCACATAAGAGCACAGATGCTAATATCTCTTGAAACGGACTAAACAAATCATAAGATCATTTATTTTCTTTCTTCATGCAGTCATATTTACAAATGTGTATGTGTGCATGTGTGTGCATACTTGTGAGTACATATGCAATCACTGAATATTACTAAATTTATAACACTAGGTTTTGAGTATGCTTAAGAATTTATGTTAATATGCACTTACCATTATTGGATAGGTCTGTTTTCTTATTGAATAATGCCTGAGTTCTGATGTGATGACTATTATGATTTAATGAATACTTTCATCAGAA
Source organism: Typhlomys cinereus (assembly GCA_023101885.1). Classification (NCBI taxonomy): domain Eukaryota; kingdom Metazoa; phylum Chordata; class Mammalia; order Rodentia; family Platacanthomyidae; genus Typhlomys; species Typhlomys cinereus. The sequence goes on along the minus strand of JALPQD010000359.1, from coordinate 1,844,200 downwards.
ACTATGATAGGCACATTATAATGTTTTTAAGTAAATGCCTCCTTTGAAGTCATGTATTTGTAAGGGCTTCCTGACAATGTCATTGTTTTAAAGATGAGTACATTGATCCTTATGGAGGTTAAGGCTTCCATGATGGTGAAAACAGAGGTGTGAGGAATCCCTGACAGTCCACATTCTGATGCCCATGGTTAAATGTACACTCAACCAAACACACTAGAAGTTTGTGGTACAGTATTCACATTCATTTTATTATTGTGATTATCATTATATTAATTGTGTGTGTGTGTGCATTGTGCCCTGAGAGTTGATGGAGATTTTTCTCTGGTTTCCTCCATCTTTCTAGAGGAATCCTAGGATTACATGCACTCACACATCGAGCTTTTGTGTGGGTTTTTGGGATTCAAGTTCAGATTTGCACACTTACACAATGTGCTAGGTAGATACAGCGGTCAACCTGACAATTGCAGATTAAGCCTTGAGTACATCTGTGAAGAACTGAATAATTAATGTAAACCCTAAGCAAATTTGCAGGAGTTTGTCTAAATGATGTGGGAAGACCCCATCCATGGCAGATGAGACCATTCCCTGGCAAAATGGAAAAGATGAGAGAAGCTAGTTCAGTGAATGGTATAATTAAGCCTACTCAAAGAGATTTGTAGTCTGTCAAGTGAAATTTGGTCCTCTCTTAGTAGTATATATGGTCCTTGGCTCCTGGTTTTGGTATGAACTCTTCTGCCAAGCTGGAGAAAGAAATGTAACCTGACAATTATAAGCCAAAATGAAGTCCCTTTGTTCCCAGAAGTCATTTTTTCATGACTTTATTAGCAACATATAGGCAAACTACAACATGGAGTAAAGGCTTTCAGCCACTGAACCATTTTTCCAGTCAACATTCATGCTTAAAAATATTATATTTATGGACTAAAGAGATGGCTCAGGAGTTAAGATTCTACCTCACAAGCAGAAGTTTCTGAGTTTGGGTCCCAGTTTCCATGTAAAAATGCTAGGTGGAAATGGCCTTAGCCTGCACTTCCAGCTCTTGTGGGTGGAGCCTGAAAAAATCCCAGAGTAAAACAAGAAGGAGGTAAAAGCAATCCAGGATGATTCTCAAAATTTCTGTTGGTCCTCCACAGGAATACACAGGGCCCTCTGATACACACACACACACACACACACACACACACACATGCATGCATGCACGCACGCACACACACACACACACACACATGCATGCATGCACGCACACACACACTCACACACACACACTAAATAAAATATTAAAATAATATATTTATTATAGAAAGAAAGAGAATAAAAGTTTGAGAGAGAGAAAGTAGAACATGAAAATTTAGGAAGTTGGTTTCTTTCTTCAATTCTTGCAGACTCTGGAATTGAACTCAAGATTGTCACGTTTGTTTACGGGCACTTCACCTGCTGCTACCTCACTGGGTCTGCCATATTTATACTTCTTCAATGTATGCAGTTAAATACCATATTATTTTCTAGTTCAATAAGCAAGTGAATGTAAAAGACTCTGTTCTTGGGACAAAATAAAATATCAAAAGATGCACAATGCTTATTTTTATCCCTAACTTTAGATTTTTCAAATACCCAGAAACACCATGAATGCTGCAAAGTAATCATCATTGCTGTCATTATTCTATTACAACAAATTGTGTAATTCACAGTACAGATGATTTCACAGAACAGAACATTTCTTTGGGAAAAAAATGAACTGGCAGTTTCTGGTATTGATTCAGTTAACAGAACAATACTTCTGAAGTGATAACAAAATGACATCTGGAGTTGTGAGGAAAAGTAGTTTCAAATTTTCATAGTCTAAGACTCCTTTATTAGTTGTAAATTTTCTGAATACATATGTGAAATCATTCTGAAAGATCATGGTGGAGGGCCTCTTGGTGGATATATCACTGTTTTAATGTTTAGTGGTGTCTATAATTTTGCTTTATGGAAATTTAATTTCAGAAGAAGCAGAACACATGAGAGTGACTCCTTTTCTAGGTGGCTTCAATGACTCAAGGCACATGACTGGTATGAGACAGAAAATGTAACACACTGAGCTGACCATAAAGCTCCAATGTTCTTGAAGCAAAGTGTTAATATAGGCACGAGCAAGTTAATCAAGACTATTTAGCTCAGATAGTCATGGTCTAGAATAAACTAACCCATGTTCAGAAGATAGTATTCATGGAATTATAATATCCAAATCCAAAATTCTGATTCCTGAGCTCCAAGAAGTTAAGGGACTGAGAGGAACCAATGATCTGACCAGACAAGCTTCTCCCGTGGAGGATCCATTTTGATGATAAGATAGATATATCTGTAATGTTTCTTCAAGCAAAGGTTCTCACAAATTTCAAGAGGGATCAGAACCGAAAAGGTTGCTTCATTAGAGATACACATATTCATTCCTGATTAATTTCTGGATGCCTCTATGTTCACATACCAGGATGAGCAAAACATCACCATATGCCATACCTTAGTGGCAAAAACGCCAGTGGTAAGAGATAGACCGACTAGTGTAACAAGGGGCTATAGAAAGAGGAGAGAATGATTTACTAATCGTATCATTAGTTTCATCTCTTTGTTCACTACTGCCTTTTGAATTCACTAGGAGCTCAGCAAAAGCCCAATTAAAAAAAAACAGCCCACAACATTCTAATTGCCACAGATCTCATGGCACTGCTTTCTCATGTCAAGTCGGTTGTCTCTAGAGAAAACTGTTGCTATTTTTTTAATGGCAATATCAAATTAAACATATTAGAGTTGCCATATGGAGAATTTAAAACTTGTCAACTAGGTAAAAATACATGTTTTAGTTTTTCAGAAAAACTGATAAAGAATCCAAAAATATGCTTCTGTCAGAGAAGCAAATATAAGTAGTTTTCAAGCTGGATCTTCCTAACACTGAGGTGCCTGGTATATGATTGATTTTATTGAGTCCAACATGCAAATGTCACTACAATTTCTTATACACTTCCTCCATGAGTTGTCCTCTGCTTATCTGAAGCAGTGAATGACCAAGTTCATTATCATTGAAGGCTGTTTATTAAGTACATCTTGTGCATGGAGCAGGATTGAAAACAATATGGCAGGATATGCTGCCATTAGGAACATAGCAGTCAACACAGAGAAGGGTTTGCTGGCATCCTCTCCTTCCTTTCCCCTCGTCTGATTTTCATTTCCACAAGACACAAATAGAGGACTTTGGACCTCATTCTGACTAGTGCAAGGCAGCTATATGGAAGATGTCAATCACACCTCTCAAACTCTAGGTGACATCTCTTTCATAAAATGCAATTTCTTAAGGATAAGAGATGGGAAGACGGTTTCACTTACTCAGACTAGGTAAGGCCAATGAAGAGTCTAATGAAAGCAGCAATGTTATCAAGATCTCGGCCATGTCATTCAGTCACTGTGGCAGTGGATTATATCAGAAACTATAACTAAGAATACAAGAGAATGACACTTCATGTGACTTCCTGAATGCTTTAGAATTTGTTATGATAGGTGCTTTCTCTGGCATTGGTAGATCTTATGTCACCTGTGTCCTTTGAAGTAACATTGTTATTGAATACAGGGCAAATATGGAAATCCTGAAAAGAAGTGGTCATAAAATCCTATTGACAGAGGTGTACCTGGCTTTCAAGGGTGTGTATGCTAAGATATAATGTTCTTTATACAATTTATGAGTCCCCATATAGGACATTAATGAACCATAGATAAGTGCATCAGTTACAAATAATGAAGAGTGTCAAGATAGAAAATAAATTTCATAAATTAAGCCTGAAATTTCAAACATTAAAAGCATTGCTAAATTCTTTTGTAGACACATTTTGTATAGTGGTTTTAGTGTTCAGAGAAATTATTTCAGGTGTTTTACCAATATATTATATTTAGTTAGGGTAGGTAACACTATGAATTAGTTAATATTATCTCCATTTCAAAAATAAGAAATGAGGGTTGTAGTGTTGTGGGTGGGGTTCAGTTACAGAGCAAATAGCATGTAAATACCTTTAGCTTGACTCCTCATCTTAAAGACAGAGAGAGAGAGAGAGAGAGAGAGAGGGAGAGAGAGAGAGGGAGAGAGAAAGAGGAAGAGAGAAGGCAAAGAAAAGAACCCATTCTGGAAGAGAATAAATTGGTCTACATTACACAAGTGTGAGCAGGTGAAAATGGTTTGCCTATGGTTTATGTTTTGGGAAAAGATAAGAAATTTATGATCAGAAGAGAAACCAAAAAATAGAGTATTACAGAGTATTGGTCCATGCTTTGCACTATTAAGTGATATTACTTACTAAGTGATATTAAATTTACCTCACCTATAATACTAAACACTAAATATGAAGATTGTATTTGGAATTATTTTTATACACATATGTGTATGTATATATATGTGTGTATATATATATATACATATATTCTTTTTCAATGCACTTCAATTTGAAATATGTTTTATTTTATTTTAAATAATTGTGTGTGTGTGTGTGTGTGTGTATGTGTGTGCCTGTTAAGTGTGATATTGGTTATCATTCTGGATCTCTCTACTTCCTTTGTGCTTTGCTCTGGTGTTTCCCAGGTCCTGCCTTCCAGGGCTGGAAATTCAGACTGTTGCCATCTCTGCCTGGCATTTATACATGGGATCTGGGATTCAAACTCAGAACCTTCTTCTTGAAAGGCAGAGAGTCTTAACCCCTGAGCCATTTCTCCAGCCCTTGAAGTATTCTTTTTAAAATAAATATTTTCAATAGAGTATTATTTGTTATAACAATACAAAATATCTGTAATTAATTTTAGCAGCATGCTTTTGCCTGCATTGTGTTGACCTCACCATGCTGCTGAATTTCTGTAATGCTGTCAGAATCACTCACATGTTGGGAAATCAAGTTTTAAATAAGTAGTCAAATAAAGATAAGAAAACTTTATCCTAGCCATTATACACAGAGGTTGACTAACAAAATCTAATCAAAATATAGAAGAAATTATTTGTCTGACTCGTTGAAAACAGCATATTAAATTGAAGTACACAAAATGTAGTTTTTATATGCAAATAATCAATCAAACAAATAAAATAAAAATGACTACTAATGTCCAAGAATGCCTATTGTCCTATGACTTAGATTTTTTTAATATTTGAAGTTGTTACTTATATTCTTGTAGCTTATTTTTCAGTTTTTTTTATAAGTTGTAACCGGGCTCATTTACAATTATGTATCACATTTCACTTCAAAGGTAACAGTGAGTTTCAGATTCTGGTGCACTATCCAGCCCCATCACTCAGTTTTATCAGCTGGAGATCACCACATTGTCAAACTCCTCTGACATTACCCCACCCAATTTGTTTCCAGAAGATTGTTGCCTTTTGGTGGCCCGGCTAAGTCCAACTCTATTCTGCAATCAGAGTCCTGTGAAAGTATCCAGAACTGAACAGCATCAAGGCACAAAGTAATGCAGCCTGGTCAGGAAAGCACAAATTACTAATTACTTGCACTGATGGTTTCTGTTAAGAAAATAATCAGGAGTTTTTTGATCAAAAACAAGTAAAATTGCCTCAGTTCCACTCCGTACATGAAAATGCTAGTTGGACAGCTTCAGTGTATCCATTCTGAGAGTTCTAACATTGAATTACACATTAAAATGAAGTATACTTTTCGATAATGCTCTAACTCAGCAGTCCTGCATTAAACTCATTTAAACTAATTTGGCATAAAACAACATTTCAAGTAAAGGATAAGAAAACTAGGTATTTAAATCCTAATACAAAATAGATTTTGAAATTTTAAAATGTTAGAGTGTTCAAAATATAATTTACAACTTTGAAATAGTAAGTTTCTTTGCTATTCCTTGAATGCACAAACAAAAATCTAATGATGAAAAAATTTAACTCAGATAATAAAACCACAAAATAGCTTTGCATTAATTTTATCAATTTAAGTGAAATTTATAAAAGTGAACTAAGAACCACAATTATTAATAAATTCTAGCAATTTATATTAGTATATTTAGAAGGAAATTATTTAAATACATACCTGCATCTATGATTGTTTATGCCAATATATGTATGTGTGTGTGTGTATATGTAAACTATATGGTCATATATTTCGATGTGAAACTCATTCAAAATGGTAATATGTTACATCAAATTCCATCAGAAAATAGAATATTTATGCTAGAATGAATAAACAGTGACATCATTTGTTTTGATTCCAAACATATTAGAGACTGATGTTTTATTTGTTACCTTATGCACCTGTCTCACAAATGTAGAAGATTATTCTTATTCAATATTCACCAACAATACACAAAACACATAATTAAAATAGTAAACAAAAATTTAAAGCAGTATTTTGAGGTTAAATTGCTTTAAATCTCCAAGCAATTGCAAAATAATAAGAATATTGATCTTTCCCCACCCACCCTGGGACACACACAGTCCATCCAGGACACACTGTGCCCCAGGTAAGCACCCCCTACACACCCCCAAGCCCCAGGTAACCCACTAGTCCCAGCTAATCCCACCAGCCAGTCAGAGCAGGTGTTGTTCCAAGCCAGCTAATTCAGTTCAGTCAAAAACACACAGAAATTGATAGAAGGTCTTAAGAGATAAAACAGCAATGCCCAAGTCAAAGTGCACAGTCCAGCCAGGACACACTGCACCCCAGGTAAGCACCCCCTACTCACCCCCAAGCCCCAGGTAACCCACTAGTCCCAACTACTCCCACCAGCCAGTCAGAGCAGGTGTTGTTCCAGGCCAGCTAATTCAGTTCAGTCAAAAACACACAGAAATTGAAAGAAGGTCTTAAGAGATAAAACAGCAATGCCCAAGTAAAAGTGGAAAACCACAAGAAACAAAACCCAAGAAAACAAATCTCCCACTGAAGGAATTGACCCCAAAATAATAGACTCCAACAAGAACAAATCCACAGAAAATAGCCAAGAAAGCCTGATCCAAGATAACGACTTTCAAAACATGATCATTACTATGATCAATATATGAAAGAGGAAATCTGGGAGGAGTTAAATACCTGCATCAAGCACTTTGAAAAGGAACACAACAGACACTTGGAAAAGTTGAGAAAAGCAGTTCAAGAAACAAAATTAGGCATAGAGCAGTTAAAACAGACTCAAGCAGTTTAAAACTGAACTAAAAGACAAGTTATCTTCAAACCGAAACATAAAAGAAAGTCTTTTTTTATTTATTTTTATTTTTTTATTTTCACTCATACAAACTTAACAGGTACACCAATTCCCCCTCTCTCCAACGCCCTATTCCCTTGTGCCCTCTTCCCCTCCTCCTTTGCTCCCCATTGCCCAGTGCCTCCCCCTCCCATCCCCGGAGCATCCTTTAATGTGCATGCCAAATTCTCTTCTGAGTCCTCCACTCCAATGAGGTGTAAGGACCCCTGGCATTTCCCAGAACCCTTTCCTATGTTCCTGTTAAGCATAGGAACACTACTGTGGCTGTCAATCCCTTGCTTCCCAGGATCCTAGTGCCTTTAGCAAATGCTAGACTTCATGAGGTCAATAGTCATAACAGAGAGTCTTAACAGCAGAACTAACAAAGCAGAAAATAGAATTTCAGACCTTGAAGACAAAGTGGGAGTATTAAGTAGCTCAATGGAATAAGTTGTTAAAGCTAAAAAGATACTTGAGAGAAATATTCAAGAGTTATGGGACACCCTGAAGAAGCCTAACATGAGTATTCAAGGAATACCAGCGCAAGAATCCCAAAATACCACACCTGAGGAAATTTTTCAAACTATCACCAACGAAAACTTTCCTCATCTAAAAAAAGAGAGGCCCATCCATATACAAGAGGCATTCCACACTCCAAACAGATATGACCAAAATAGAAACTCGCCACGACAAATAATAGTTAAAACACTCCACATTCAAGATAAAGAAATAGTGCTGAGAGCTTCAAGGGAAAAATAACAAGTCACTTTTAAAGGTAAACCTATTAATATAACAAATGACTTCTCAGTCGAACCAGTAAAAGCAAGAAGAGATTGGAGAGACATACTTCAAGTATTCAATGAGCAAAATGTCAACTCAGGTTGATATACTCCACAAAGGGAGAAAGAAAAATTTTCCAGCACAAAGACAACTTGAAGGGATACATGCCCACCAAACCAGGCCTTCAAAAAATGCTAGAAATGAAACTCAAGCTTGAAGGAAAAAACAAGCATACCCAGGAGGACCGAAGGACATCTAAAGGGAGAAATCAACCCCAAAACGATAATTCTTGGGGATTTCAATGCCGCTCTCTCAACATGGGATAGATCAACAGATCAAAAGCTTAACAGAGACACTTTGGAACTTAATCAAGTCCTTAAAGAAATGGACCTTACAGATCACTATCAAACTTTTCATCCATGCACCAAAGAGTACACATTTTTCTCAGCAGCACACAGAACTTTCTCCAAAATAGATCACATATTGGGCCATTAAATGAATCTCCACATATACAGGAAAGTTGATATTCTAGCCTGTACCCTATCAGACCACCATGGTCTAAAGCTGGACATCCACAACACAACAAATAACAGAAAATACACTAATTCCTGGAAAATTAACACTATGATGCTGAATAAGAACTGGATTCAGGAAGAAATTAAAAAGGAAATTCAAGATTTCCTGAAAGCAAATGCTAATGAAAATACAACTTACCAAAATCTTTGGGATACAATGAAAGCTGTCCTAAGAGGTAAGTTCATAGCTCTTAATGCCTACATCAAAAAATGGAAACATCAGAAATAAACAACTTAACAATGCAGCTTAAAGCTTTAGGGGCACTAGAGCAATCTGATCCCAAAAGCAGTAGAAGAGAGGAGATTAGCAAAATAAGTGGAGAAATATAAAATATCGAGATTAGGAAAACGATATAGAAAAGCAATCAGTCAAAAAGCTATTTTTTTTTTTGAAACAATCCATAAGGTTGATACACCCCTAGCTAAATTAACCAAAAGCAAGAGAGAGAAAACCCAAATTAACAAAATTAGAAATGAAAATGGAGTTATCACTACTGATACCTAAGAAATCCAGAGAATTATAACGTTGTATTTCAAAAACTTATACTATGTAAAATTTGACAACACAAAAGAAATGGATGAATTCCTAAGTAAACACAACTTACCTAAATTGAATCAAGAAGTTGTGAATTATTTAAATAGTCCTATAAATTAAGACGAAATCGAGGAAGTAATCTCGAATCTTCTCACCAAAAATTTCCTTGACCAGATGCATTGAGCACAGAGTTCTACCAGACATTTAAGGAGCTAATCACACCAATACTCCTTAAACTGTTCCATCATAGCAAAAGAAGAAATACTACCAAATTCCTTCTATGAAGCTAATATCACCTTAATCCCACAACCTAATAAAGATACACTTAAAAAAGAAAACTATAGCCCAGTCTCTCTGATGAACACAGATGCAAAGATTCTCAACAAAGTCTTAGGAAATCAGATTTAAAAACATATCAAAAAGATCATTCACAGGGATCAAGTAGGCTTTATCCCCGGCACACAAGGTTGGTTCAACATACGCAAATCAATAAATGGAATTCACTATATAAACCTGTCCAAAGTCCAAGAACACATGTTATTCTCGATAGATGCAGAAAAAGCTTTTGACAAGATCCAACAGTCCTTTATGATCAAAACCCTGGAGACAGTTGGAACCTTTATCAATATAAAAAAAGCTGTACACAACAAGCCAATAACAAGGATTATACTCAATGGGGAAAAACTTGAAGCATTCCCGCTTTGATCAGGAACCAGACAAGACTGTCCACTCTCACCACTTCTTTTCAATGTTGTACTTGAAGTCTTAGCTGAAGCCATAAGATAAGAAAGGGACATAAAAGGCATTCAAATCGGCAAGGAAGAATTCAAGTCATCTCTACTTGCAGATGACATGATTTTATACCTGAGTGATCCCAAAAAATACACCAGGAAGCTCCTGGAACTAATTGAGAAGTTCAGCAGGGTGGCAGGATACAAAATAAATGTACAAAAATCAGTGGCTTTCCTATATGTCCAGAATGAAAGAAGTGAAAAAGCCCTGAGAAAAACAATCCCATTTACCATAGCCCCTAAAAAAAGGAAATACCTGGGTACAAACCAAGGAAGTAAGAGACCTTTACAACGAAAATTTTAAATCCTAAATAAAGAAATTGTAGAAGACACCAGAAGTTGGAAAGACCTCCCATGTTCCTGGATTGGCAGAATCAACATCATAAAAATGGCCATTCTACCAAAGGCAATATAAAGATTCAATGTTATACCAATTAAAATCCCAAAGCAATTCTTTAAAGAAGTTGACCAAACAATCTCAAAATTCATATGGAGGCACAAAATACCCAGGATAGCAAATACAATCCTGAGTAACAAAAACACAGCTGGAGGTATCACCATACCAAACCTTAGTTTATACTACAAATCCATAGTTGTAAAAACAGCCTGGTATTGGCTCCAAAATAGACACACAGATCAGTAGATAAGTGTTGAAGACCTAGATATAAACCCAAACAACTACGGCCATTTGATCTTTGACAAAGGGGCCGACCCAAAAACTCCATTGCAAAAAGAATAGCATCTTCGACAAATGGTGCTGGCAAAACTGTATATGAACATGGAGAAGATTAAAACTGGACCCGTACTTGTCACCATGGACAAAAAATTAATTTCTCAATGTATAAGGACCTTGATATAAGAGTAGAGACTATAAAAACCTTAGTTGAAAGGGGAGGGAACTCTCTCAAGCTGATTGGGCTAGGCCAACCGTTCCTAAAGGGACATCCAATAGCACAGGCACTACAACCAACACTCAACAGATAGGTTCTTGTGAAATTAAAGAGCTTCTGTTCAGATAAAGAGATTATAACTCAAGCACAAAGGCAATACACAGAATGGGAGACAATCTTCACAAACCACATATCTGATAGAGTTCTATTATCCTGAGTGCACAAAGAACTTAGAAAACTAAACACCAAGGAAACTAATGGCCCAATTAAAAAATGGGCCTTCGAACCTAAAAGAAACTTTACCAAGTATGAAATTAAAATGTCTAACAAATATCTTAGAAAATGCTCCACATCCTTAGCCATCAGGGAAATGCAAATCAAAACTTCCCTGAAATATCATCTCACCATGGTCAGGATGGCAAAAATCCACAATACAAACAAAACCAAATGCTGGAGAGGATGTGCAGAGAGGGGAACTCTCCTACATTGCTAGTGGGAATGCAGGCTCATACAGCCACTTTGGCGAGTGGTCTCACGATTCTTAAGTTAAAGATTGAAATGCTATATGACCCTGCTATTCCACTTTTGGGAATAACCCCCCCCCCCATACAGCAAAAATTCACCTTGATAACACAAGCACGACCATGTTCATAGCAGCACTGTTTACAATAGCAAAGTCATGGAATGAACCCAAATGTCAGTTGAGAAGTGGATGAGGAAAATGTGGTACATTTACACAATGGAATACTATTCAGCCATCAAAAACTATGAAGTAATGAAATTGCTGGGAAATGGGTGGCACCAAGGTGGCCTCTGGCTTTGCCTGGGCCCCGACCGGGACCCCAGCCCCTTGCCTCTGCCCGCCTGCCAGGTGCCAGGTCCCAGGTGAGTGAGTCTGCCCAGCCCCCCAGCTGGTGCCCCCTTCTCCCAGTGGTACCCAGGTGGCCTCCGGCTTTGCCTGGACCCCGCCCAGGACCACATCCCCTTTCTTACTAAGGCCCAGGCCTTGGCCAGACGGACTTGCTTACATTCCTCCATCCCTGGAGCTTGGGTGGGCCCTAAGCGAAGTCTCAGGTCCCAGGTGAAGAATTCTGCCATCAACATCAGACCCTCTGGCTCTCCGGCCAACCGGGGACCTATGCACGTAGTCTAGGGAAGACTCACTGCTACTCAGAATTCAATAGAGTCCAAAGGCAACTCAAGCAAAACTCTAAGGGACAAAGGTCATACATCTGGGGTCCTCTACAATCATCCTATCACGTGGGAGAGATTCTTCACATGCAGCCCAAAGATAAGTAAACCTCCTTTTTTCCACCTTACTGATCCTTTCTAGTATCAATTGCTCTAGATCAACTTCTCCATACAGCCACCCCAAAAACATACAACTCCAGGGAGTACACCACTCATCCTCACATATCACCAAGATACTAAATTGCAAAAGTGCACTACCATACTAATATTCAACCCTTGTCTACTTAACCTGACTTAACTGATGTACAAACAACCTAATAGCCTCATCTAGGAAATTACAATAATAATAGACAAATATACCCAATCCAAGGCAAGCACTAGTAATAACTGGCAAGAGTAATAATACCAACTAAATCAGTTCAGTGAAAAACACACAGAAACTGAAAGGTCCTAAGAAACAAAACAACAATGCCCAAGTCACAGTGCAGATCCATGAGAAACAAAACCCAAGAAGACCAATCTCCCACCAAAAGAATTAACCCCATAATGATGGATTCCAACCAGAACAAATTCACAGAAAACAGCCAAGAAAGCCAGATCCAAGACAATGACTTTCAGAGTATGATCATTACCATGATTAATACTATGAAAGAGTTAATCTGAGAAGAGTTAAACACTGAATCAACCACTTTGAACAGGAACACAACAGGCACTTGGAGGAGTTGAGAAAAACAGTTCAAAAAACAAAAATAGGCATAGAGCAGTTAAAACAGTCTCAGGCAGAGTTTAAAATTGAACTAAAAGACAAGTTATCTTCAACCCAAAACTCAACAGAGAGTCTTATCAGCAGAACAAATGAAGCAGAAAATAGAATTTCAGATCTTGAAGACAAAGTGGGAGAATTGACCAGCTCAATGGAAGAGATTGTTAAAGCCAAAAAGATATTTGAGAGGAACATTCAAGAGATATGGGACACCCTGAAGAAGCCTAACATGCTCATTCATGGAATACCAGAACAGGAATCCCAAAATACCACACCTAAGGAAATATTTCAAATCATCATAAATGAAAACTTCCCACAACTAAAGAATGAGAGGCCCATCCAAATACAAGAGGCATCTCGCACTCCAAACAGATATGACCAAAATAGAAAATCACCACGGCAAATAATAGTCAAAACACTCCACATTCAAGACAAAGAAAAGGTGCTGAGAGCTTCAAGAGAAAAAAAGCAAGTCACTTTTAAAGGTAAACCTATTAGAATAACAAATGACTACTCAATGGAAACAGTAAAAGCAAGAAGAGCTTGGAGAGACGTACTTCAAATATTAAATGAGCAAAAATGCCAACCCAGACTGATATACCAGGCAAAACTATCTGTCATGATCGAGGGAGAAAGAAAAGTTTTCCAGCACAAAGATAACTTGAAGGGATACATGTCTACCAAACCAGGCCTTCAAAAAATGCTAGAAATAATATGCAAATTTGAAGAAAAGAATAAGCGTATCCAGGAGTATAGAAGGAAAGTATAATACCACCAAAACATAAATATCAAACAATTCGCTTACAAAATCCACTAAACATAAAAAATGTCCAGAATTAAAAATAATTTCTCCATTATAACATTAAATGTCAATGGTATTAACTCACCGATTAAGAGACACAGATTAAAAACTTGGATTAAAAACCACAATCGAACAATCTGCTGCCTTCAGGAAACTCATCTCACCACAAAAGATAGGCACATCCTAAAAATGAAAGGCTGGTCCAAAATCTTGCAAGCTAATAGAACCAGGAAACAGGCAGGGGTAGCCATTATGCTTTCAGACAAAGTGGACTCGAACCAAAGAAAATCATAAGAGACACAGATGGATACACATTTTAGTCACTAGGTACAAGTCACCAGGAAGACTTCACAATACTGAACATGTATGCACCCAATACGGGCCCTCCACATTCATTAAGAAAACCCTACAGCGTCTAAAGCAAGAAATCAACCCCCAAAAGATAATTCTTCAACACCGCCCTCTCAACATGGGATAGATCAACAGGTCAAAAGCTCAACAGAGACACTTTGGAACTTAATCAAACCCTTAAAGAAATGGACCTTACAGATCTCTATCAAACTTTTCATCCACACACCAATGAAATTGCTGGGAAATGGATGTAATTAGAAACAATTATATTGAGTGAAGTATCCTAGACACAGAAAAATAAGTGGCATATGTACTCCCTAATAGGTGGATCCTAGTACCAAACCCACTTAGAGATACTCAAAGATAAATCTCTGTAATACCTACAGTAATTGTAAAGATTATAAAGAGGAGGGATGGGGAAAAAGGGCCCCACCAGAAATAAGGAGAGAGGGGATCATGTTATAGCAGAGAAAATAGGCCACCATCAAGGACTGCAAGTAAGTAATAAGACATCTGATGAAGTTCACAGACTTTCCTTCCTGATCATTTGCAACTGATGGGGTGTGATCTCACCAGTCAGGGAAGGCATAGAGTCTGGGAGATAGAAAGTAACCATTGTGCAAATGGAAGACTGATCCCCCCCCTCATTGTGGTCTCCTACTTTTATTCCATCTACCTTTGAATATACAGTTATAGTAAGAGTCTATTTTAACAGCTTTTTATCTCTGGCCAGATGGTTACATCCAATACCCATCTGATGGAGCGAAGGGCATTTCAGGGGCAGCGAAACTGAAAAAAAACCCAACAAACCATAATTCAGAACATCAGAGACTCTATATCTACCACTTGATACTATGCCAGCCTAATCTCTCCCCATCCTGAAGCTCAGGGAAATTTGCAGAATAGGGGGCGATAAGATTATAAGAGCCTAAAGATGGGGAGGAGCAACGATATGTAAGATACTCCACACAAGTTAGGGCAGAAGCAATCATAATAGGACTTTGTATGACCTACGCAATGACCAACACATTATTGACCTCTCAAAGTCTAGCATGGACTAAAGGCACTAGGATCCTTAGAAGTATAGTGTTCCTATACTTAAGGGGAACACAAGGAGTTCTAGGAAATGCTACTGAGTCTTTATACATCATCAGAGAAGAGGACCCAGAGGAAAATTTGACCTAAACATTAAAGGATGCTCCAGGAATGGGGGGGCACTGGGAGATAAGAAGGGAGGGGAGAAAAGGAAGGAGAAAAGGGGGAAGGGAGCTAGGGGGTCCAGGAAGAGGTGGAGGGAGGGAGGGGACCAGTGTACCTATTAAGTTTGTATGAGCAGAAATAAATAAAAAAAAGAAATACTAATCTCTCTTCAACTACTTTTGGGATCAGATTGCTCTAGTTTCTCTAAAGCTTTAAGCTGCATTGTTAAGTCATTTATTTCTGATGTTTCTATTTTTCTAATGTAGGCATTAAGCGCTATGAACTTACCTCTTAGGACAGCTTTCATTGTGTCCCAGAGATTTTGGTAAGTTGTATTTTCATTATCGTTCGCTTTCAGGAAATCTTGAATTTCCTTTCTAATTTCTAATTTCTTCCTGAATCCGGTTCTCATTCAGCCAGGGGGTGACATCCAATACCCATCAGGATGGAGTGAAGGGCATTGAAGGAGCAGCAAAACCGCAAAAGAAAATCAACAAACCATAATCCAGAACTTCAGAGACTCTATATCAACCACCTAGAACTAGGCCAGCCTAATCTCTCCACATCCTGAAGCTCAGGGAAATTTGCAGAAGAGGGGGCGGTAAGAGTGTAAGAGCACAAGGATGGGAGGAGAAATGATATGCAAGATACTCCACACAAGTTAGGGCTGAAGCAATCATTTTTTAAATACATTTTTATTATTATTTCAGCTCATACAAATTTAATAGGTACACCAGTTCCCTCCCTCCCTCTTCCTCCCCCCCAAACCTCCTGCTCCCCTGCCCCTCACCCCTCCCTTCCCATTCCCCCGTGCCTCCCGCCCCAATTCCCAGAGTCCTTTCTTGTGCATGCCTGACTGTCCTCTGGGCCCTCGTCTCCGATGAAGTACAAGGACCCAGCAGCCTTTCCCTGAACCCTTTCCTGTGTTCCCCTTAAGCTTAGGAACACTACTAAAGTCTAGCATCTGCTAAAGGCACCAAGATCCTTGGAGGCAAGGGATTGACAGCCACAGTAGTGTTCCTAGGCTTAAGGGGAACACAGGAAAGGGTTCAGGGAAAGGCTGCTGGGTCCTTGTACGTCATCGGAGACGAGGGCCCAGAGGACAGTCAGGCATGCACAAGAAAGGATTCTCTGGGGATTAGGGGAGGGGAGGCACTCAGGGGGTGAGGAGGGAAGGGTGAGGGGAGAGTGAGCAGAGGGGTTGGGGGGAGGAGGAGGGAGGGAGGGAACTGGTGTACCTATTAGGCTTGTATGAGCAGAGATAATAAAAAGTGTTTAAAAAAAAAGAAATGAAAAAAGAGAATATTGAGAGTAACCATCCTACTGTCCAGTCTATTTTGAGATGTGAAATGTAGTTGTATAGAAGGATTTGTATTTATTTTACAAAGTAATTTATCAGACAAATTGTTGGTTGAAAAATGGACTGTAGATTCTCTATTTTAGTTTTACTTTTAATTTAAAAAATAACTTAAAATTGCTCTTAGAAATTGAATCATGGGCTGGAGAGGTGGCTCAGGGGTTAAGCCTCCACCTTGCAGGCGGAAGGTTCTGAGTTCGGATCCCAGATCCCACGTATAGATGCCAGGCGGAAGCGGGGGCGGCATCTGCTTCTGGTCCTGGTAGGGCGGAGCCTGTGAATCCCGGGGCAGAAGGTGGTGGGAGGCGTCCATGGTGGTTCCCGAATTCGTCCGTGGTTCTACACACACACACACACACACACACGCACACGCTCATGGGCGCGCACATACATACGCACATACGCACAGTTGAATAAATAATAATAATAAAAATTTAAAAAAAAGAAATTGAATCATGATTCAGAACTTGTACGAGAATATTTAGCAGTATTTATTCACTGTTCAGTGCTTGATATATATTTGTTTGCTGCAGTACATTATGGTACACATTGTTAGAGAAATGTTTCAGAAACAGTCCTGAATATGTCTTATGATGGACTCTGACAGAAGTTATAACATGTAGGTGGTAAGCAGAAGTTGCTTCCCAGATGAAGCACCTATACTTTAGAAGTTATTAAATCTGAATTCAGAGTACCTGAAAGAGTACTCAGTTAAGCAAAAGTTGAAGCTGAAGTTTTCCTTCTTGACTTACTAACATATAACCTCAAATGATGCTTAATATATATTGATAAAAGCCTGAATGAATCTCAAACACGATGTTTTAAAATGAGAGTGGTAATTATGAGGAAAGGCATGTGTTTGGTACTACCATGATTTACAGCTCCTCCTCTATCTCTAACAGACTGTATAATCATTACTAATAACTCACTTCATTATCTTGAACAAAATCATAATCAATGGGAGTCAGTGAAGATATTAATCATTGAGCTGATCAGTCTTACACTGTCAGAAAATGAATGTCTTGGCATGAGATGCTTTATTCATAGAATGACCCAAAAGTTGAATTTCAGGTGTAAGCTTGAACAAAGGCAAAGGTGAAAGAGAAAACAGCAAGTTGGCAGTATGGTCGTGAACAGATAAGAAGAGGTGACAGCGCTCCAGATCTCAAGAGTTTCCAGAAATTCGGGGTACACTTCTTCTGTCTAAAGCTGTAATTCCTGCTCTTAACATTTATTATTTTTATGTATTTCATTCTGGAGGAGTTCAGAGAACAACTTATAGGAGTTATTTTTCTCCTTCCACCATGCTGGTTCTGGGGATAAAACTTCATTTGTCAGACCAAAAGGTGACACTTTTACCTGATGAGTCACCTAGTTGATCACTCAGACTTGATTTAGATACAGATCTCCTTATATGTGACATTTCTGCCTCACTTTATTCTCTATAGCCATTTTTAATATCAATGGCAACAAGTGTAATAGTTACCATGGCAATCTTTTGTTCAGTATTAATATCCAAGCCAATCTCTTGTTAGATGCTGATTGGTATCATACTCTGTCTGAGCTGTTTACTTGTGAATATTTTGATCTTATTTTGATCCATTAATATATTTATCTCTAGAACACTCTTTTTAACATTCTATAGGTAATTGACATTTCCTTTTATGCTTCAGGGAAGAAAATGGAAAGGCAAATTAAGAATAAGCAATGAATTAGTGAAAGATTTGTATTCAGAAGGCAAAAGACTAACTCCCTATAAAATGGGAAACATAAGGATCAGAGTCTCTTTGTCCTCTTCCATAAGCACTCATACAGTTCACAACTTCCAAAGACTAGAGCAATCATCGTTCCGGTTGTGGGGAATT
The DNA here is from genome assembly GCA_023101885.1 of Typhlomys cinereus. Classification (NCBI taxonomy): domain Eukaryota; kingdom Metazoa; phylum Chordata; class Mammalia; order Rodentia; family Platacanthomyidae; genus Typhlomys; species Typhlomys cinereus. Next base: position 1,825,903 of record JALPQD010000359.1, on the reverse strand, counting down.
CCAAGGTTAGAAAGGACTGTGTAGACCTCCAGTGCATAGGAAATCTCCTTATTAATTCTGTACTTTCAATGGAAATGAGAAGAGTAGGAAGGAGAATTACTGAGCAGTATTTCTCAGTGTATGGCTTCACGATGAAGCACAATTATCTGTAGGAAGTCAGGGTAATCAAGAAAAAAACAAATATATTGAAGCTATAGGAAAAAAAGGAATCCTTACCCATTGCTGTTGGGGCTATAAATTGGTACAGCAAATTTGGAATCAGTATGGTGTTCCTTAGCTAAAAATGGAACTACCATACGACACAACTCTACTTCTGAGAACATTCCCAAAGCACTCTATCTATTACAGAGATATTTATACAGCCATGTTCATTGCAGTTCTATTCACAATAACAAGGGAATGGAATAAGCTTATCAGTGGGTAATAGATAATGAAAGTGCTGTACATATACACAATGGAATGCTCATCAGGTATCAAAGATTTTGAAATTATGAAACTTGCTATTAAAATGGATGGAACGGGAAAATATTATATTTAGGGATGTGACTCAGACACAGAAAGACAAATAACAAGTGTTTTTTTTTAAATGCAGAAGGTTGATGTCTTTAATTTAGAAATCCTGTAATAGCCACATGGCTTGAAAGGAACCAGTAAGTGACGGTGGGTAAAAGAAGATGGTAAGGTGAATAATGGACAGAAAGGGGATTTCTGTTTAAGACAGGGGAATAAGTGAGTTGGGTACAGGAAGGACTAAGGGAGTAACAAAAACAATCATACATAAACTTACTACATGTAAGTATATAAAAAATATTTTTCTGTGGGCAGGGGAAATGTTTCTGTGGTTAAAGCCTTTTCCTCACAAGAAAAAAAAAATCTGAGTTCAGATCCTCAGATTTGATATAAAAATGTGGGACAGAAATGGTAGTGGCCTGAAATTCTGGTCCTGGAAGGCAGAGCCTGAGAAACCCTAGAGCAAAACAAAAGAAGATAGGTTACTCCAGGATGATTCCCAATGTCATTTTTGGGTCTCCACAGCACAAACACTCAAGAGCCCTCTGGTACACACACACACAAACACACACACACAAAGTATTGAGTTTTTTGGCCAAATGCAAATGAATATGAACAGACATATCTTATAAAGGGAAGCACAGAGAGGAAGATAGTTTAAAATGGAAAATTCCCTAAGATACTCTTATAAGAAGCCATAAAAAATTAAACAGGCTTCTGAGTACCAAGTATGTGATGCTTCCTATTAAACTGGTCAGAGATGTGTCAAAGTCACCCAAAACGATATAACTTTTTGCATGGCTCTTGGTTGCTCTCTAGAAACTGACACTAAGACCCCATTGCTGAAAATGCAACTCACTTTGATCACAAGATACCAGAAAAAAATTTCTGAAACTGATCTGAAAGTTTTCTTCTTGCTGGCCGGCTTTCATGTTACCAAAAAGTACTATACAAACTTCTGGGGGAGAAAAGTAGTCACTGGTCTTATCAATCTGTGAAAGTTGAACCCTGGAATAACAACTATCATGTCAAGATGGTACGGTGCAACAGTGGCATGGATATCAGGAGGCAACCAACACCTTTCTGATCGCAAGGCTCACTTTTCAGCAGCTATCACATTTCTGGTTCTGTAAACCAGGACAAGAACCTATGAAATCGGAGGGTATAGGCCCTAAAGGAGTGTGAACTATTAAAACATAGCCATGAAGATACTACACCAAACTGTCTTTTAAACACGTGCCATTATACCCATAGATTAGAGAGAGCACTCAATACTTGGTCTAGAAGTTTCCATTTGTAATGGAAGTTTCTTATTGCAAAAAAATCACAACTAGACAAAGTGTAAAAAATAAGTAATCTCCTTGCCACACATGCCAAGTTTCAGGTAACGCTGTGGAAGAGGAGATGGCAAGATTGTAAGACTCTGAAAAGATGAGGGGCTACAGAGGTTTGGTTAGAGACCATCTTCTGGACTTGAAGAGCTGTTGCACCCATGAAGTCACTGCAACTTTGTGTACATCTGTAAGACCTGAATGGTATTTTACCTATCAGCATGTCACCATAAAAGAGGAAAGATATTAAGAAGTTCCAAACCTGAGAGGCTGTTGCAAGTTAATGCTGATGGGCAGGTGGATGCTTTCCTCAGTGGCATACAGCATGTTCAGGTACATGCTATAAAAGGAAGCCCAGATGAAACTCAGTTGGCCACATAATTGGAAAGACATGAAAATAGGTGGGATACTGGCAGGGAGCAAGAATAGCTGTCATGGGAAAAGGAGTGGGATGGAATTGGGGATTAAGGTGCGAAAAATATCATAAATTCACTGTATACATATATGAAACTCTAAAAGAATAAGAAAAGTCTAATATATAAAAGGAGAAAACCTTTTAAAAAAGAAAAGATATTCCTAGGCAGTCTATGGGAAACCTTGGGGACTAAATGGAAATGTCCCTATCAGTGGGGTGGCCTTGAAGAAAGGCAACTTGGTATGGCACTAAGGCCTAAGCCCCCACAAAAGTAGATAAGCCAGAGGAAATCTTGGAGACTATAGGAGACACAGGTATGAGGGTGGGAGGAAGTAGCAGGGGTTGATAAAAGGAAGGGAGGAGATGGGAAGGGGGGAGGGAAGCAGGGGTGAGTATTCAGTATGCTTGTAAAAAATGAAAAATAAAATAAAAGAAGGAAGCCAGGGTAAAGAGATACACTAACCAGTAATTAGAAACTCATTTTCCTTATACCAATGGCTCTCTACTGATGAGATCCAGAACCCTGATATATGCCAAATATGAAAATTTGCTCTACTTTTGCAAATTACTTTGTGGAAAACTAAAAAATAAAAATTGAGGAATGAAAGATCAGTCAGTTGATCAATCAAGTGTTTGCATAAGCACAGGATTGCATTTGACATCAAAAACTCACATTAAAAAAGATTTGTGTGAAATATACTTGACATATACTTCAATTGTTAGAAATGGAAAGTCAGAGACAGAAGGATCTTTTTTTTGTTACGAATTCAGCATAGTTTACTTTGTGAAAGCATTTACTTTGTGAATAGCATTTACTAAGTGAAAGATTACATACAATGCAAAGTCTAAAACAAGGGGAAAGAAAGAAAAAGAAGCATAAATTTTCCACTTTAAGCAAATTCTTCATATCAATTGAAAACTTTGTGCTGTTCAGAGAATGTGCAGGACAATACAAATTATGTGAACTTTGACTAAGCTACATGAAAGAAGAACTTGCCAGATGATGAAGATTCAATTTGTCATTGGCCAGAGTGAAGGGACAAAACAAAAATTAGGTGTCCCATAAACACCACACACACGCATACACACACACACACACACACACACATTTTTTCCACCTGAGATTCATACTACTACATGTATACATTTAATTTCCTCTTCTAAACAATCCTAGGTTGTGGGAGCTGTTATTTTCTCCATTCTGCAGTTGAGAAAATTGGTGCCTGGAGAGGTTAAGTAACTTGCCTAAAGGTTTGACTAGTTCTAAAGTTACATTCTTCATCTGTGGATCATGAAGCTTCAGGTCTTGTCAATTTTATACTATTAGACTGTGTAGCTTCAAGTTATTGTTTTGCTTCTCACAGTTCCCTGGGGAGTCTGAAACAAAGAACTAAGAAAAATAAAGCCTTTTACAAAATCCCAACTTAATTGGATTATTTTTACATTTAACATAAGCTTGCACAAAACAAGAATGAATTAATTCCTTCTCCATGATTTAAATTCTAATCCTTTATTTTATTGTTCAGCATGGCAAAATAAAACAACTAAATACTTTAAATATATAAATTCATGAAACTATGTTAGGGAATATTCTGGACTCAGCTGCTAAGATTCCAGTCCCTGTTTTACTACTAAGCCCAATTCCTCTGTCTTACACTTCAGTTTTTTTCATGATAACAAAGGACATTATCGTGACATCTGTATCATACCATTGTGAATGCAATAAATTAATATACATCAAATTCATAGGAAAATAGTGAATGCTATATAACTGTTTTCCAGTATTGAAAGCAAACAGAAATGCATTTATCTCTATTTAAGGCTGCTTTTCTTTCTCATGCAATAGAAAGGCATTATACTTTTTCAAGTCTTATGTAAGCTTCTTTATTAGTAGTGTTGTTTTGATGTGTTTGAGTGTGTGCATATATGATGTGTCCATGTATCTCAACATGTGTGAGGAGGTTAGAAAACAAGCTTTTGGAGTCAATTCTCTACATTTTCCTTTATATGTAGGTTTCTGGGATTGAACTCAGGTATTCAAACTTGTGGGCAAAGCACTTTTACCTACTGATTAATTTTGCTGGCCTTCTTGGGCAAATTTCATCTTTTTTGCTATGTTTCAAATAAGTTTCCATGAATGGTTCAGGAAAGAGAAATTACATTGATATTATTAATTTCTAGGTTTTTGTTAAATTTCTACTTTTATACCAAAGTAGATTTCACTTTAAATGATATATTCCAAGTTAGAAGAAAGCTCAAATAGTATCATTCTGGTTGAGGCGAAAGATCCATAAGAGCTACAAACAGTTAAGAATCTAATATTCAGAGCAAATCTCAAACCACAGAGCTGGAACATGGTTCCTTCAGTCAGAAGAAATAAGCCAGGTCTCTCAGTGGAGAAATTTGTAAAAGGAACACACAAGAGCAAGCAGTCAAAACTTGAAGATAGAAATCCAAAGAGAATGTTTTATCCTTTCGTTAGTTGACCATAGCATAAAGGTGATAATAAGAAACATTAGCTTAATATGTGTTTGCTATCTGCTTCATCCATCTCAACAATGGAGTATAATTTTTAGAAGACTTATCTGATTAGAGTTGGAAAATTATTCCTCTGGAGAAGAAGCTTATTCCATGACATATCCTAAGATGAAAATATTGAAGACTTCAGGCACAAGTCTTTATTCCTTTCTTGCTTTCCCCAAAATGTTTTAACCTTGGTAACTTGTATGCTGCTTCTCATCTAATGATTTACAGCGAAAGAAAGACTGGTTGACACATTGTTTCTCCCAGGAAGAAGGACATTATAGAAGGGCATAGATCAAACTTGATATACCCATATGTAAATCCCAGATGTTATTATTTACAATGCATGAGGAAGGTGGAGTATCTTATTAACTGATTCTACCAGAATCATTGTGGTGTTTGATCAGATCTTAAATACTACAGGTGATATCGAACTACAGATTTTTTTAATAAGTTGTAAGGTCAGATATTATAAGAGATATTTTCCATATTCTAAGAATGCTTAATGTAAATAAATACTTTCAATGTGTAGCTGTGAGACTGAGGATTACCTGCTTTATTCCTTTGTTTTTTTTTTTTCTTTTCTACTAAAGGTTCAAACAGAAAGACATTAATAGCTACAGTTAGCACCTTATTCCCGGGTTGTTAGTTGCATTCGAAATCAATAACACTAAATGAAAGTTGGGAATTTAACATCATCAAACTTCCCTGTACTTGTCATCTGCATAGCAATACTTGTGATAAAAATCACCTTCAACAGAAAGAAACCAAAACCTTTCATTAAGATGAACTTATGACCTATACCTGTGTATGATGATCTTTGGATTTTTTTCAGTGGCAATATTTCCCTGCCTTTAAAACATTTTCTATAAATGATGATATTAGAGCTGAGGTATAGACACAGTTTCCCATTTGCCAATAGATTTTACTGAAAATAGACTTGTCAATACTTGAGGGGGTAATTTTCCATGTAAGTAAAGTGATCTATTTGAATATCTAAAATTGGCCTTCTATTCCATATCCATTAGTACAATGGAGAGAAGTTTCCAAAAATGCTGCTAATAATTTGCTTAATTGCAAATGTTTTGAAGAGAACAGACTCAGTTAGGAAATGATGCTCAAAAGTCCTGTGTGGTATAGAATGTGTATGACAAGTGAATAAGGAAAAGCAGGGCAGAAGCTGTGGAATTTTTAAATCAAAAAAGTAATTTTAGTATATTTTGATACAAGCTTCATGTAAATAATTGGAAAAATCTAAGGAAATGGTTTCAATTATGGTTTGAATAAATAAAAATCTATATAGTCTGTTAATGCATCTAAGAGTAAAACATAGAGCTTTAAACACTCTGCTGACTGACAAAGATACACTTTCTACCATTTGGTAGCCATAAGTGAACAGACAATTTGTTTACTTTCTGTTCCTAATACATAAAATGAAGGATTTTCTTCTCTATCTCCATGACTATGTTTAACCAAGTCCAGTATTCTTTTCACTATTAACATTTATGAAGTTTCCTAGCACCTGTGTGTTATTCAGAATAACAGCTGAAATAATGTGTATAGTATTTCTGTAAAATGAGAAAATAGTCAACCTCTCAGTTTATACCATTATGTACTTGAAATTTGACCAGCACTCGAACTTCTTCATAGTTTATTGAAGTTTCACAGATAGTTGTATATAAACATATAAATGTTTACCATTTCATAAATGTACACATGTGAAATGGCTGTCATAAATACAAATGCTCATAGCTTTGCACAAGATGAGGCCAACTGCATTATAGCAATTGCATTTCTTCTTGCATTTTATTGTGGCACTAAAATATTCAATTCCTTCCCTTAAAGAAGTTCTGTTATGAGCATTATAAAGAAATAAGCCACAGTGAGGTCTGAGTAATTATCACCCTCGAGGAGAACATACTGGCACCATTGAGTAGGAATAGCTCTTGAGACAAGAATACTCTACAAATTTACTATCAGAGCCAGTAGGCCTAATTCACTACTTGGCCTCAATTTTTGGAGAACTCTGTTCAATATGAGGACTCACACAGTTGGGGGGAACCTAACAAGGTAGCCTATTAAGCACAATAAAAAGTTGACTATAAATAGAGGGGGTTACATTAGAGTAATAATTAGATGCTCACCAGGAGATGAGGCATAAGTTAGATTATACTATTGTTGTGCAGTGTTCTTTTCTTGTTGCTGTTGTGGTCATTAAAACATTTCACTATATACTTTTAATGTTTCTAATATCTCAATATTATGCTTCAATTATTTCAATATTTAAATTTAAGGACTGGGAAACAGTGCTTAGAGGAAACTGCCATCAAATTTTAGTGTCCTTTTAAAGATAACATACTGTAATGAGTCTTCCAAGTCTTTCAGGCAGTACTAGGCATTCAGCATCATTGAGTGGGGCTGAATCACGTTATCTTTGTTACATCCTCACACGTTTAAAAAAGAAATTCCCATTTTTCTCTCTTAAAGTGTTACAATAAAATAAAATCTACTACAGGAGAAAAGGAAGAGATATAAATCAATATCAGAAATACTGATACACTCTCTCTAGACCCTTAAGAAAATAAAGAAGAAAGCAAGTCATCATTTTCCTAAAAGCAATATCTTTATAAAACAAACTACAATATTTGGCAGATGTTTGTCTCCTAGGAATGCCCTCCACCATGAGCCATATATAACAGAACAAGAGTGAGAATTTGCTAGATTGAGAAAATTACTTCAATTGAAAGCAGAACACTTTATAAAATGACTCTTCCAACACACAAACTATATATATATATATATATATATATGTTAAGGAAGGTTATACAAGAAGAAAAAACAATTGCAGAGGCACAAAGTGGTTATCAACATACATAAGGAAGATATAATCCCTGCATAATGCCAGATATAATCCCTGCATAATGTATAATGAATAATCTTTAGAGAGCAAGGAAGAATAGATTCTGATTTTAAAGATAAATATCAGGAAGGATTTTAATTTACAGAGATACTGTTATCCACATTGTTATCCACAGTCACCATTTTGGTAAAGCCTCCACCCTTAGCCAGATGGTCATTTAGTAAAGACCACATATTCACTCTTCATTTTTTGGTAACTTCTATGACACTCCTTAGCAACCCTAATATAGTATATATATAGTGCATATATATATATATACATATATATATATATAGTATAAAAGATTGTAGCTATACCCAAGGTTTCACTCTTGTCCTGTTCTCCCAGCTCACTGGTCTCTCTACCTATCCCCTTCTCTCTTTTTCTCATCATGCTGTCCTGCCATCTCTCTCCCTGCTCTCTCTGACCTTTATGCTATCTCTTCTGTCCCAGTGCTTTCCCACTTTAATGTTAAACTCTGACTCCCTTTGCTAAAAGTTCCTCAACTCTAAATAAATATTTTCTTAATTCTCTTCCTAGGGTGGCTCAGTAAAAGTAAAAATGTTCTTAATTTTCTCATTCTGCTCTATCCATGCTCTATAATAAATCATATAACCCAATCTAAACTCAATCTACCCAATCTTGTCTCTAAAAATCAACAACCATGTTCCTTCTTTCTTCATTGCTGTCTGATGCGAACAAGAATCTGGAATGTTAGTCAAAGTTGGGATTTTGTAAAACTTCCATCTTATTCAGATGTTCATTTTACAAAGACCACACTCTAGTTTTTACTTCCTTAAGGACCTAGTTAAAAAAAAACAAAACAAAACAAAACAAAAAAAACCTTAGCAATGCCCAGAGTATAAAAGAATGTGATTCTACCCAGGATCTCTCTTTTCCTGCCATCCAATATTTCAGGACTTTCTGCCTGTTCTCAACTTGTTTCTTCCTCCCACCAGACTGTCATGATGACTCTTTCCCTGTCCTTTCTGATCTTACTTTATCTCTTCTCTCCTAATGTTTTCTTATATTGGTGTTTTACTTTGGCAGCCTCGATCACCAGACGCTCATCTCAAAATAAATTGTTATTTCTAAAAATCTCTCCTTTTTTGTCAGTTTCTCTTTATTCATATATTTCCACTTGGACTCCACACATGGTAAGAGTCTTCCCCATTACTTCCCCCCATAGAACTAACACCCATAACATTCAAACCAATCACAAGAAGTAAAGTGGTATTCAATTAATAGATGGCTAAGAAGAAACAAACACACAAATTTGCCTTAGTCTGAAACTTTCATGTCAAGGAATGTTCTGAATATATAACTTCATCCCCATCTTATTTTTAAATTCTTTCATCCAGAGAAAATGACAACATTGTTACTAGTAAAAAGTTTTATGATATCTTATGAAAACAGACAATAAAAAAGTGTTTGTAGAAAGCTTTTAGAATTAGAGAGTAGACTGCATTTTGAGAACTTGAATGAGGCCAATTCAGAAATAATTTACTAATTTGTTTGGTGTAGGGAATTCAAGTTACTATAATGTTCAATTGCTAAAATGCCTACTGTTCATTCCTGTTATTCAGATGTACAGAGAAAAAGAGTAGAAGGAAAGGAAAATATAATGTTTGGTGAGCATGGGAGTGTGAGCAAGGAGAATACAGATAAAACATCTGTAATTGCTCAATAGACCAGTGGTAGCAAAAATGAAACTTCAACATTTTTAATGAAGTAACAGAAAAGACGACCCTTCACATTGAGGGAAAACGCCAAAAATCAAAAAATGTAACTAGAACTGTCACTTCTGAGGTCAATATTTGGTCATCACTAGGACTGGAAGGATATGAGGAGTGACTCAAACAATGTATGGGGACCATGTGGAAAGAATAAAGAGAACTGAGCCACCCTAGGAAGAGAATTAAGAAAATATTTATTTAGAGTTGAGGAACTTTTAGCAAAGACAGCCATAGTTTAACATTAAAGTGGGACAGAAGAGATAGCATAAGATCAGAGAGAGCAGAGAGAGAGATGGCAGGAGAGCATGATGAGAAGAGAGAAGGGGATAGGTAGAGAGACCAGTGATCTGGGAGAACAGGAGAAGAGAGAGACTTTGGGTATAGTTACAATCAAAGATATAAATCAAAGAATAATCTAAATTGAATAGTACTACAAATAGATTTCCCTGCTCAAAAGCAATAATTGGAGGCTGGAGGCCACCTCCCAACCAGAAGGAACTGAGTTCTTTTCCCAAGTTTCATGTCGAAATGGTGGTGTCCTCCACTTCCAACCATGGAAGGCAGAGCCTGAGAAACCCCAGAGCAAAGACAAAAGAGATAGAGCAATTGAGAGTGATTTCTGAAGTCAAACCTGGATCTCTACAGGCATACACTGTTCTCTCACTGTGCAGTCACCTGGGAAATGTTTCTCTAAAGTCAGCCTCAGAGGCACACAGCATCTATTCCAACTATGGCTCAAGGTTAGGCTTTATCTCCAATTGCCAGCAGAATTTTCACTGTTGCAGGATTACTTTAAATTCTCACCTCAAATCATGCCCTTGCCCTCCCATAATGTAAGTTGTATTATTTTGATTATAGACAAATGTGAAACTTTGTATGATTATGAATTCTCAATATAAGGTTTGTGGTTGTGAATTCCCAAAGTATACTCATTCTACTTATCTGAGCACTAAGGCTAAGAGAACAAAAGTTATCTTTCCATCCCCTGTTAAATAATGCAGGCTGTCTTTCAAGTTGAAACTCAGATCATGACAGTTCAGAGCATATACCAGGATTAAAAAAAAGCCAGTCCAAATGATCACACAACTATTATAGCCACCACTTTTACTTTATGGTAGTGCTCTTTAGATAACCATGCAATGTTCTTTAGCTACATTCATGTACATGTATGAATAGGCACAATTACCATCTAGGCAGCACATATGTATTAGAAAACATTTTCCTCAATCTAGTATCTTACTGATTTCTTAAGAAGAATTGCTCACAAAGCAAATCCACCATGCTGGTGAAACATGGAAGGCTTGTTTCCTTTCTTTGCTGAATGACCAGGAACATGTGCAGGTATGCATTAAACAGTTGATGCTCTAATGAGATGAGGTTCATTTCACTAAACTTTTCCACTTTCCTTGTATCACAGAGTCCATTTACTTCAAAAAAGGAGAAAAATATCTATGATCCCAGAAAATCTTTCATTATGGTACTAACGTACAATGTCAAAAACACTCTTTTCTCAGGTTAGAATGGCATGCTTGTGGAAGCATTTGACTACATAAATGCTCAAAATTTGCTCTAGTTTTACAACAGTAGGCTCAGCTTTGTATCAAAAATTATAGCAACACCTTTTATCATGTGCCAGAGTTTACTTTTGAGTTTGCTCCTCATCTTGTCCTTAGGACAATCGAGCTACTTGTTTATTAATATCACTCTCCTCTTCTAACTCTTCAATTTATAGATATAGAATAGAGCAGTGGTAGTTGGGCTTTGAATTTATATTATGTCTAGCATTGACAATGTTTCTGCCGATGTGTGCTGGGTTCTGTTAGCAAACTCATGTCTTTAAACAGTATCAATCCATTCATCTTATCTGAAGATATAGATAGACTATGAGTCCCAGGTCAGGAAACCTGCTTGGAACATCTAGTTAGCTTATTCTATGACAAGATTTTGGACACATTACTTTGAAGCCCAGTAATGATACACCAGCATGTATAAATATGTTTTTACCTCTCAATCACTGGAGGCAAATTAAATGTATATGCACATATTATAAATATATATATATATATGATTATAAACTACTTGAATGGTTTATATTTGTTTTATGATATAGGTACAGCACAGATTAACATATTCACTGTGGTGTCTGAAGCACAAAGATATGCTTTAGAAAGGCTTCTTTAAAAGAAATACATGCTTAGATTTGGATTTTTCATTAATAATAGTGTGAAAAATATCTCCTAGTGTGACTTTTTGGGTTTGGTTTGGTTTCTTCAAGGTATCCCATAGGTCTTGAATATTCTTCTCAAGTGATTTTTTTGGGTTTTTCAACTTCTTTGATAGAGTAAATTTGTTTTTAAATCTTGTCTCCTAGTTTTGATATCTTATTTTCTGCTTGTTTGTTCTGTTGATAAGATTCTCTGTTTCATTTTATATTGTAATTAGTTTGTGTTTTTAATTTCAAGTTTAATCTCCACATGAAATTGTTTTCAACAGTTCTATGCCTAGATTTGTTTCCTCAACTTCCTTTTCTATCTCATTTAGGTACCTGTTATTTTCTTGCTCATATTAGCTTATCCCATTGTTTGGCTTATGTTCATCATTCATTGCTTTGATCGTATTAATAATCAAGCTTGAAAATCAATTATTTTGGTTGTTGATTCTTAGCTAATATCCAAGAAGTTATTCTGGTTGAAATTCATCATGATATTCTGTGGGAGTTTTTTGTCATATTTTTAATATCTCATGGATTTATGGAATGATTTGGACATTTTGTGTTTGATCTCTAAGGTTTTTCTTAGGTGAGTGTTTTTCACTTTTTTGAGTCAACCAGAATCACCACATTTGTGTAGTCACAACTATTTACCTGGGTGTTAAAGGTATCAGTCTGGAGTTCTTTGATGCTATTGCATGGATAGGGTTATTGTAATGCCTAAAAAGTGTATATGCCCTATTCATGATTGATAGGCATTCAACTATCTCACTACAACCATGGCCTCCAAATTATTTCAAAGTAAAGATAAAGAAACATCTTAAAGAAAAGACAGAACATAGTTTTAGCACTGAAATTATACAACAAGAAGTCATAATATGTTCTTAAATGGTTGATTAACTAAATTGTATTTGTTCATTTTTTTCTCTTTTTTATCACCTTAACTATATTCATGGAAAATTCATAATTCTAAGAGAAACAGAGTAACATATTTAGAAATCACATTTAGAATCACAATAGAATTATTATCATGTGTTCTATGTATTACTTCAGTACCTTATGCTTCTTTTATTCTCCCTTTAGAGTCAAAATTAATAGTGCAGTGAGTCTATAAACATTTCTCCATTTTACCAATTGAAAACTAATGTGATAAAATTAAATCTATTGAATGCTCATAGAGTTTATTTACACAATTTTCATATTTACATACCACTTAATCCACAAAGGAAGAGTAAATAAACATCATCACACAAATATAAATTCTACAAGTTACCTTGTAGGATACAGGAGAAACATATAAACCTTCAGAATATTTGTGTACTCAGTCCATTATTGTGGCATCCAGAAAAACATCTGTTCTATCACTCATAGCTCATCTTCCAAAAGAATGCACTCCAGGAAAGAGAAAATCCTTAGATGTTTTCACATTATTATTTCCAACATCAAGGAGGGTGAGAACTTGCTCATTCACGTTGTTCTCTTTTAGTGAAACTAATCTAAACTTTCAAGTTCAAAAGGTTGAAAAGAAGAGTGGAAACTTAAAATAGCTTCCTAACTCCATTAACATTTCTTGCTTTAACTTTATATCTTTTGGTTTGCTCTCAGATCAAAAGCAATTTTGTAAAATGTCTTAACAGAAATGGACATATACAGATATCTCAACTTTCATGTATATCAAAGGAAATGAGTTATCAGAAGAGTGGAAGAAATACAACATGTTTTGAAGAATGAACAAATGTTGTCAAGTGGGGTCCCAAAGTCATTGACATCCCAATTCTTGGAGCAAATGCATACATTGTCTTTTTACAGAAGGGATTTGAAAATATAACTAACACTAAATACTCCAAGATAAGATTACTCAAAATTCGATGTGGACTCTCTGATTTCCTGACTTCTTAAAGTCAGGGTCTTTCCTAATTGCAAACACTGAGAAAGCTCTTATTCCTGCAAGTCTTAAAATTTAGGAACTGTTTGCATTGAATTGCAGGAAGGCTCTGGGAGATTTAAAAAAAGACCAAAAAATGCTTTCCTGGAAAATCCTAAAAAAGTAATGCAGTTCTTTCAATACCTTATTGTTAGAACACTTAAAACCATAGTGGTTGCCAGACTATCAAATGTGATATAACAATTGTATTAATTTAATCATTAAGTCTGTAACTAAGTATTAACTGGAAAGAGAAAATTACTGCAATGCCTTATACTTAATATCCAGGCAAAGGTGCAGAAAAAGGTTACTGTCTTTTGAGATAGCTGACGGTCAAATCATTCATAGAACCAACCACGGTTTCATCTGCTGATACACAACAGTGTCAGAATGAAGTGTATTGCCACTAAAAAAGACACACTGTAGAGCTGATCTAGCAAAGTCTGATGACTGGTTTAGACTATCTCTAAATCACTTAATGCTTTGTAGACAGCCAGGCTGCAATGCAGAGGAATGGAAATTAATGCATTGTAAATTGTAGAGGTAAGACTGTACATAGTCTCAAAAGTATGAAACACATTTGGTATTGGAGGAAAGATGAAAGTGGAGGTGTTTCTGACTTGAGCAACAAGGCTAGGCATGTCCTTGGTACTAGTGTGAGCATGCCCTGGGTGCTAGTGTGGGCATGCCCTTGGTGTGTGTGTGTGTGATGTTCTGTGAGTTGAATGTTAAATGATGTTGGATGTTTTTCTTAATTATCCTCTACCCTATTTTTATAGAAAGAGATTTTCCTGAACTTGAAGCTTACTGATTCACCAAAATTGCCTGTCAACAAGCCTCAAGGATCCTTCTGTCCTTGTCTCCCCAGCCCACATACTACAGGCACACATTGCAGTACTTGGCTTCTTTGCACGTGGTACCGGCAATCTACTGTATCAAATACTTATGCTTAAATGGGAAGCACTGTGCTGATTGTAACACTTCTCAAGACCACACAAAACTGGTTCTTTTAATATTCCCATTTCAATGACTCGACATTGTTGGTACAAATAGGATTAAATAACAAAATGTAAATTCACACTCAGCAGTGTTGAGCTAAAAGTCCCAGTCATCAAATTACATCATGGTCTTCTAGCTCCTAATGAACTAGAATATTCCTCTTTGTTAACAGTTTCTCACTTCACAGGAAGTAAAATTTATATTTCGGAATGTCAGCTACTGATATCTTTTTTTTTAAATTTTTTTATTATTATTATTTATTCAACTGTGCGCATGTGCGTGTATGTGCTGATATGTAGAACCACGGACGAATTCGCGAACCACCATGGACGCCTCCACCTCCTTCTGCCCCGGGATTCACAGGCTCCTGCGCTACCAGGACCAGAAGCACAGGCCGCCCCCGCTTCCGCCTGGCGTCTATACGTGGGATCTGGGATCCGAACTCGGGACCTTCCGCCTGCAAGGCGGAGGCTTAACCCCTGAGCCACCTCTCCAGCCCCAGCTACTGATATCTTAAAGCCATTTTTTCTTTGTTTAATCTTATAACTATAGATATTTATAAGATTAAGATTCAGAATAAGAACTTCTCTATCAGCAGAAAAGAAACGTGCAGTAGCTAAAGTGTAAAGTCTGGAGCTAATGAGACCATCCATAAGGAGATGTTGCTCCTGTGGGTTCTAAATTCTGTGTTAAATTAAGTCAAAATGCTAAAATTATGGAATTGGCATAAATTGCCAAATTTTATTTCTCCCAGAGTTAGATTCTTTAAATACTCACTAGCTGCTAAGTGTCTTTTGAATTAAAGAACTTTTACAATACACCAAAGTGATAAAATGTGATGTGTAAGAGCTAAAGCAATAAACTACATGGATTAAATGTCTCTCCAAACAGTATTGAGTTTGAGAGCTTAGATGAACACACTTAGGTGGAAAAAAATTACAGGAAAATGTCACGAGGATTGGCCAAGAGCACACGTTTGAGAAATAACTGGAGATATGCTCCCAAACTGAAAATGTACCAGCTTATCTCCTCTAATTAATGCACCACGGAAGTAGAACTTTAATTAAAATGAACTTTGAGGATGAAATCAACATGCAGCAGAAATGGATATGGAGTGGTTGGCTATGGATTAGAAAATACTGAGCAAAATGTCTAACCAAATGAAAACAAACTCATCACATTCATGGTAAGCTCAGAAACTAATAAATTTGTATTCCACTGTTGAAAATACAGTTTCTTGCTTGTGCTCTATACATTAAACTTTTACAAGTCTGTAAATGCCAAGAAACAAATAAAACTAAAATTAGGTGATCCTTGCTCTTGTGCTTACATGCATTGTGTGTTCGAAGAACGTTTTGATGAACTGTGGATTGTGAGAGTTGCCTTGACTTACTTTTGGTGCTGGTAGTAGTAATTAACTGATATCTGTTACTGAATTACATCAGAATAGCTGAACTTGTAAGTGCTAAAAAGAGACACTAAGTCAGCTGAATTGAGCTATTCAATTATTCCTTATGAGAACATGTTTATGTAGGACAAAGTGGCATGTAGCTTCATTTTTTTCTAATAAATTCATCTGGAGGGGTCTAGAACTGCCAAAATATATACAATCTTAATAAATAAAATAGTAACATTATTTTAAAATCACTTTAATTGCAAAGAACACAGTGCTGACTCTCACAACTTGTAAAATATGTTGAGAAATAAATTGAGATAAAATCCACTGTGATTATCACATATTGTGTATATAACTTAACCTGCGCAGTTGTGAATAATGTCTACTACAGTTTTAAAAAAAGCAGTAGCAGCTAAACTGAAATTGCAGAAACTTTCAGTTTAATACAATAGGGTTCTCATCTTCAGTAGAAAAATAGTCGCAGGAAAAAAGATATTTTAAGAGAGCTTAATGGAAGTATTTGTGTGGTGGTTCACATGTAATTGTTAAGGAACAATTAATATTTGGAAGGACATGGTATAATCCTCTTTATAGTTTTAAGATGGATGTGAGTACCAATTGCAGTGTGCTAGCTTGCAAATCTCTCATTCTCTTTTTGATATATTACTATCTCATACGTAAGAACATATCTATGATTTATTTTAAGCCTGCTTTCCTCAATTTTGTCATTGAGCTTTCCTCATCAAACCTCTCCTGGGAAATTTTCCCCTCTTTACTTTTAAGTTTTAATTCTACTCTCCGTTTTCTATTTCATGGTTGTCATATGTGAGAAAAGTTTTCATTTGAAGAAATCCCTTTAAATTTCTATGAATATGGCTTCCTTTATAAAATATCTATTCCACATTATCTTTAAGGATTACTTTCAAAATAGAAGTGTGAAAATGTATACAAAATATAGCAGTTAGTAGTGGTAGATATGATTAAGGAAGATTATATTTTCTTCTTACTCATGCTCAGATGTGTTTTGAGAGCAAACCTCAAAGTTCATATACCACAGGCTTGATCTTTACTGTGGCATGGTAATAGGTACTGCCATTGGGACACCAAGTGAGCTCCATTCCTTGACCTTTCTACCTCTACATTGTGAACTAGGTAAGCTTACTTTCTTTAAAGTTCATTAAAATATTTCATTAAAATAATGAAAATCAGACATAACATTTATACTTTAAAAACAACTTTACTATTCTGCTGAATTTTGCATCTTTACTTTTTGTTTTTGAGTATAAAGTCTTTTAACAAAAACTTCAAAATTAATCAATATTTATTGATATTCACACTCACTATCTGACACTGTGAATGAACTTCAGACTTGTGTCCTTATTAAAATTAATTTAAATAAATTATTTCATGATTAAAACCATTAGCACTAATTACCTTGTGAATGTATATTTCTCTTTTTCTCATAATTTCCTTTTTTACTTTTCCTGCTGACAATTCCTTACCTGATCACCTTCATATAGTAGCCATTTCCATATGAGCAAAGCAATAATATGGCGCTGATCTTCCTCTTTCTCTTTTTCTCTCTCCTGCCATTAGTTTTACTTTGTATTATTGTATATATTACACTTCCACCTTTTTGCAAAATAAAGTTAACTAAATTCCTTAGAAAGTTAGTATTCTTAAACTATGGACTTAATTATCTGCATACTGCATTGTATAGATGATGCCCTGTACTTCAAATCACCTGCACTTGAGGCAAACATACAACATTTCTCTTCATTGCAATCCTTCCTTGGGCTTCTTCCAACAGCATCATAAACCAGTTGATAATAAGGCCTCACATAGAGGGTTATCTGTGGATGTTCTTGCTCCTATATGCAGGACATTGCTACATCATGCATTGAGATGCTCATGCTAGTGCACTGAGATACACTGCCCCAGTCCCCCCCGCCTCTCTCTTATTGCCATGAGATAGGATCTGTCACTGAACCTGAAGCAAAGGTGGCAAGTGGAAAACCCCAGTGATCTCCCAATCTCAGTTGCCCCTATAACTCTGGGGTACTGGTAACTACTTTATCTTTTATGTGGTTTCTGGGGATTTGAAATCAGATACACATGCTTGTGTAGCAAACACCTCAGCATCTCAGTTATACTTTCATCCAAGTCTTTTACGTTTTTTTACTATACCATTCTTTTCTATAACAAAATATAGTGAAAGAAAAGTGTCCTCTATAACTAATTCCTTGTCTACTATTCATTCTTTATCCAACTGAAATTTCATCTCTATCAGGTTTTCAATGCAGATTATTACTTTTAAAGTGATCCCCAAGTTTCCAGAATAGCATGCCTGACTTTTCAAATCACTTCTCTCAGCTGTTGTGCAGTTGTCATAGTTAGAAACAGTTGTGAACTTGACAATTGAAAGCTTGAGGTCTAGACATATTTGTGAAGAATTAATAGCTGAGTTGATCCCTCAGAGAGCCTGCACAAGATTGTCTGACTAATGGAGAACCCAGCCCACGGTAAAAGGTCCATTCCCTGAGCAGGTGAATAAGATGGAGGGAACTGGTTAAGGAAGTTGACATTCTTCAGTATGCATCACCAGTCATGCTGATTTTGCAAGTAAGGATTGTCCCTCTCACAGGAGTCCTGTGGAAATTCTGTGGCCAGTTCCCAGACCCCTGGAATTATATGTTACTATATAACATATAATCATAGGCCAAAGTAAAAAATCTTATTCCCCCCTCAAACACTTTGGTGATGACTTTACAGGCAACATAGAAGAAAGCTGCAATGTTAGTATTTTACACTGTAAATTTTGCTATTTCCCAGGTGTAGGAGGAATGGACCAGGCAGGCCTGTATTAAGGTCTCTGATCAACCATTACTTACAATACTTCCACCTGGGGAGCATGCCACTGAGGGATGATTTGTATGGGCTGCATGCGTGAATGCAACTTCCCCAAGCTACGCCTGCTGCCACATCTGGTGCTGATGTCAAACCACCTGGCTGAGAGAACCAATCTGGTCAGGATGACTCAGCAAAGCTCATGCTGAGACTTCTGGGAGTTTGGGTGGGGTATATAAGCAGCCGGGTATTTATAACAAATGAGCCTGTGAGCCTGAGAGCCTGCGAGCCTGCTTTGCCACTCGCCTGTCTTCCGGAGTCTGCGTGGGCCATTGACCCCGCACCAGCTTATTCCCACCCCCAATGGTCTCCATGAGCCCCCGAGCCTGTTACATCTGGTGCCCCAACGTGGGGCTTCCACCGCAGCCCTTTCCTCCTCTCGGCACCAGTGTGGAGTACTGTGCCCCCTTTGGCAGTTGTTTGGTAAGCTGGCCCCTTTATATTTAATTTCTTTACCTTCACAAGAGATGAGCATGAAGGTCCCTTTCCCTTTCTCTGTGTTTGTCTGTCTGTGGATAGGGAGGTACACATTTTGGTTCTGGTTTGCCCAGCATGTCCACATAAGGGTTGAGCCCCCAGGAGACAGAACCCAGGAGTGGTCTCCCAATTGACCCTCCTCCTCCGGAGACACCGTGTGGGCATACAGCTGTGGCCAAGGAACCATGGAAGTCCTCCACCAAGCACAAGACATTTGGGTCCGATTCATTCTTTGTCTCGTCTGTTCCTCTTTAGTCTTGTCTCTGTTCTTTATTAAAATAGGCAACCTCCCCTCACACTGCAAGGAGCCCACAGTTTGAGAGTCTAATATCAACTTTCCACCGCTTGCCTCCCCTTGGAGGAGCATGCAGAAGCTGTGGGCCAGGAGGCTCCGGAGCACAGCACCCATCTTCCCTGCTTGGCGCTTGCACCTTCATATGCCACACATGCCCTGAAGATGCAGAGGCTTGGAGCCCGGATGCCCACCACAGCGGCAAGGGTGCACACTCATGCTTCCCAGCCTACGGAGAGTAAGAAGAAAGAAAGGAGGGGGGCATATCAGGATTCTAGCACCATGCCGACTATGCTTGCTGGGGCTGAGGTAAGACAGGTCACCTCCAGAGAGACTGCCCCAATACCCGGTTCCTGGACCTGCTGCCCAAAATGTAACAAGGGATTCTATTGGAATTGCAACTCTGGCTCACAGCTTTCTAATGTTCAGCAGAATGCCGAGGTTAATTTAAACTCCCAGCGGGGCATCCTTCAGCCCCATTAATAAGAGGGGACGGATGTCATCCTAAGGTATTTTGGACTTTGCCCATTTTTCACATTCTCCTATGATGACTGTATACCTTGATGGTATTCCAGTTAAGGGATTGGTGGACACAGGGGCCGATGTCACCATCCTTACTGAGACTGAAGCACACAGGTTTCCCCATTAGAAATTCAAACCAGGCTCCTCCATTAGTGGGGTAGGAGGACAACAATCGACTTGGGCTACAATTTGTCCTGTTCACTGGAAGGACTTAGATGGTAATCAAGGCTCCTTCTCCCTGATTGTTGCTGCTATCCATCATAACCTCTGGGGAAGGAACATTCACAAGATATGGGCGTCATCCTTACCATGGACCACCAAGCATCCTTTGATAAGGTTGGCCTTTCAGGCAGGCCATCTATCCTCAAATCACCCCCAATTCTAGAGGCCACTGCCATCATGAGTAATCATCTAAACGGGTACCTGATCCCATACCCTTGACTTGGCTCTTAGACGAAGACGTCTGAGTGGAGCAGTGGCCAATAATTGAACCCAAATTGGACGCCCTTAAGGAATTAATAGAGGAACAACTTGAATTGGGACATTTAGAACCCTCAACCAGTAGGCACAATACTCCCATATTTGTTATCAAGAAAAGGTCAGGTCATTATAGGCTCCTACAAGACTTGAGAGCAATCAATGAACAAATGGAAAAGATGGGGACTACTCAGGCTGGCCTGCCACATCCCAGTGCTATATAGCACTCCTACCATATAGTAATTTCAGATTGCTTCTTCCAAATTCCATTGGCACCCCAGCATAGGGATCGCTTTGCATTTATATTTTGGGACCCTAATATACAAAGACCAGCCCAGAGGTATCAATGGACTCTCCCAGACTTCTGGGAGGTTGAGTGGGGTATATAAGCTGCTCAATATTTACAATAAATGAGGCTGCAAGCCTGAGAGCGTGCTTTGTCACTCACCTGACTTCTGGTGTCTGTGCTGTTGACTCCATGCCAGCTTATCCCCACCCCCAAGGGTCTCTGTGGGCCCCCGAGACTGTTATACCCAGGTTCTGCTCCCTACTTTCATGATAGGTATCTCCCAGGTGTATAGATTTTTTAAATATCTGTTGTATTGACAATTACCTTTTCCTGTTTCCCAAAAAAGAGCTATCAAATTTTATAATTTCATAATTTGAATTTATTTCTTAACCCCAGAAATTGATTCTTTATGTGTTATGTGATAGAATATGTGATAGAATATCACAACTATCTAAATCTTCCTCACTATTAAATTTTAGACTTGTGTGCATAAGAACTTAAGCAATAACCCAGTATATGCTATTTATTAAATTGAAAATTCAGAGGCTAGGGAGATGACATAGGTGTTAAGGTCTTTGCCTCATAAGCTATAGGACCTGACTTTAGATAACCAATATTCCACTTAAAATTTCCAGGTGGATATGGAGGAGAGCTATAATTCAGGCCTGGGGAGGCAGAGCCTAGGAAACCCCAGAACAAAGCAATAAGGAGGTAGAGCAAACAGGATGTTTCTTGATATCTCCCTTAGACCTCCATAGACACACATGTTCAAGTGCTTTTTTGTACACTCCGCCCACACAAAGCTGTGCAAATAAAAAGTATCTCAAAACTGCAAATTCAAAGCATGCAAAAGAACTTTGTATTATTTTTCAACCAGGTAAGTCAGTTGATCATACATTTATGTTTATTCGCTGATAATTTTAAACCTTCTTTTCAAATGGAATGGATTGTCATTAATTCACTAATTTTCCTTGATTCAATGCATACAATTTATCATAGAAACTTAGGTATTTACTCTGTGCCTTATTTATTTCATACATGGTTTTTAAATTTATTTTTAATTTATTTTTCCACTCATACAAACTTGTAGGTTCCCCATTACCCTTCCTTTGCCCTTCTCCTTTTCTCCCACTCCCCCCCCCATTCCTGGAGCATCCTTTAGTGTGCATGTCAAACTTCCCTCTGGGTCCTTCTCTCTCATCAGAGAGGTGTAAGGACTCAGTGGCATTGCCTAGAGCTCTTTTTTGTGTTCTCATTTATTATAGGAACACTATTGTGGCTGTTAATCCCTTGCCTCTAAGGATCTTAGTGCCTATGATCCATGTTACACTTTGGATGGTCAATGATATGTTAGTCGTTGCGCAGGTCATGCAAAGACCTGTTATGATTACTTTGGCCCTAACTTGTGTGGAGTATTTTGCATATCATTGCTCCTCCCCATCTTTAGGCTCTTACAATCTTACCGCCCCCTCTTCTGCAAATTTCCCTGAGCTTTGAGATTGGGAGAGATTAGGCTGGCTTGGTTGCTGGTGATTAATGTAGGGTCTCTGATGTTCTGAATTATGGTTATTCTTTTTTTTTCTTCCAGTTTTGCTGTTCCTGCACCGCCCTTGGCTCCATCCTGATGGGTATTGGATGTCACCTCCTGGGGCGCAATGTGTCCTCGCTGGATTGCTCACGTCGGAGACAGGCAGGCGGGAAAGGGAATACATGATTTTTTAATCTTTTTATTTCAGTGTCACAAACTGACCTTCTACACATAAAAAGAATCTTCCAAAAACACTTTTCTGGTAATATATTGCCTTTCCCAAAACCTTCAAGGTTTCCACATTGTTTATTATTTTCTCCCATGGTTGAGGATCTTGCTAAACCTCCCTGCACATTTACCTGTACTAAGCATCATATTGGTCAGCTCATAACAACCCAGATCTGACATCAAAGCTGATTCAACACAGGTTCTACAGATGATCATATTGAACATGCATGATTAGGATCTGTTGCACTACAGTTTAATTCCTTATATTTTTCTTTTTATTATTTCCTTATTCTCACTCCTCATTCTAGAAACACTTGGAGACTTCTTTGTCACTGAAGCATGCACTCACATTGTTCTCACAGTCCTTGCTTTTACAATGACTACCATGCTCCATTCATACATGCCTTATTATATAGCCTCTTCCAACAATTTTTCTGACTAGCTTTAGAAATGAGAGAATATGTATTTTCTTGTCATTATGTTCACAACTTTCATTTTTGAAACAGACACAATATATACTTCAACTCTTTTTTTTCTAGATATTAAGGCCTGCAAAGTAGAGCTTTGGATACATGCGGATTTAATCACTGCTAAAGACACATACAATTATTACAGCTAATCCATTCACACACATAAAAGTAATTCAAACTAAGTATATTGATATATAATCATTATTCTTTGTCATCCAAAAAACATATAGGTACAAATTAAGAAAGAAAAAAAGAACAATTTTTATAGAAACAATTTATGGCCTTACATTTTTATTCATTTTAAATTTCTTTCAGTGCAACATAACAAGCCATGTTTTAAAAATAACCTAAAATTAGAATCTTATTTATAAACATACGTTTTTCAAAATATTTATTTTCCTTATATTTAATTTTTACATTGGCTTTGTTATGCTATATTCCTATTCAATATTTGATCTTGCTTCTGTAATGAAATCATCACAATCTGAATCTAACAAGACTATAAGTAATAATGAAATTTTTATGTGTGTATGTGTTGCAGTCAGCCTGCATGGTTGCTGATAAATGACCATCAAACGGCTTAAGGGAACAAGGGATTTATTTCCTTATGACAGCCCAGTTACTGTTCTCAGTCCAGTGTGATGGGAGAGCACACACAAACACCAGGGCCACGGGAACTGGCCACACCATCTCCACATAATGGCTGAGAGAGTGACAATCCTTACTTACCAGACCAGCATGTCTGGCCAAGTGTACAAAAGGATGCCAACTCTCTCAATCAGCTCTCTGTATTTTATTCCGGACCTAATCCCACCCACTATGGGCTGTGTCTTCCCCATCAGCTTCACAATCTCCTGCAGGTTTGCTCTGGGCTTAACTCAACAACTAATTCTCTACAAATGTGCCCAGAGCTCAAACCCTTGATTGTCAAGCTGACGCCTGTGCCTAACTATGACAGTATGTGTGTGTAAGCACATTTCTCTGTGTTAGGAAGGGTTATAGTGTGCTTATTGAAGTCAGAGAACAACCTGGATTGTGTTTCATAGACCCCAGTCTTTTGTTTTCCTCTTGAGGCAAGGTTTTTCATTGACTTGTAACTTTCCAAGCAGACTAGGCTGGCTGGCCATACCTGTCTCTTGACACCTCAGCAATGGGGTTATAAATGTGCACCACTGAGCAGATTTTGTTTTTAAATGTATGAGTAGTGGATTTTAAACGTGAGCCTACTTGCATTAAAACACTTGAAAAACAAAGCTATCTCCCCAGTTCTGAAGTATTTTCCAATATTTGTCACCTTAATAAGTACAACATATTCAATTTTCTTTATGGGCATGTATGTATGTTTATGAAACTGTTAGAATGTCTCACATTTTCCATGGAAAACAACTACAATCTTAAACCAGAATTCACCTTTTCATAAGGAACAAGCAGGTATGCTTCCTCAAAAAGGTAAGGAAAGGGCTGGATAGATTGCTCAGAGGTTAAGACTGCCTCACAAACAGAAGGTCCTGAGTTTGGATTCCTGTTTCCGTGTAAAAATGTCTGCACTTTCAGTCCTGGTGGATGGAGCCTGGGAAATTCCAGAGTGGAAGAAAAAGGAGGTGGAAGCAACCCAGAAAGATTTCTAAAATACCCATGGCCTTACCCAGGATCACAGTGCCCTCTAACACACACACACACACACACACACACACACACACACACACACACACACAAAGTAAATGAAATTTAAAAAAAGTGAGGAAAGATGAAGCACATGGCTTAACCTTCAAAATTTGCTAAATTACTTCTTTAATGGTTATAGAAGTGGAAAAAGCAAACTCTGCCCTTTAAGCCTTGGATAGAAAGCAGCAGACAGATGGAAAATTCCAACGTGCAGCTTTTCTGCCACCTGTCACCACGTAAATGGTAGCCAGGTTTATAACTACACCCTATTAAGTTGCTTGATAGAAATCTTGGCACCACTAAGGGATGTACCTCTTGTGAAATCAATGAAACTGTCAGCTCTCTATAACACGAAAATGCAAGGTTCACTTATGGGGAAGAGCTGGCAATTAACACTATTCATTTAACAAACATGTATGAAATGTTTGTAATTTTGGGTGTTGATTTAGAATTTTTGGCAATAAATAGCTTATCTAATTGTACACTTCACAAGTACATACGACTAAACCTCATGAAAGTTCATGATTTCAGGAATACTGATGGAAGATGAAGAAAAACATCTGATAAAACTGAACATGTGTAATATGAATGTGGAAGGCTCCATCAGAGTGTATGGAATCCCATATCTAATCCAGAGGTGATAGGCTCCAAAGAGGAGCCATGATGTAGAATTGGTTAACAGTAGATGACATCCAACGTAATGTTCATATTTATGAGGGACATGCAGCTCACACAGTATTATTTGACACTTGCTAAAGTACCTAATTGAATTTCCTAACAGTTTCCCTTGAAATTATTCCATCCTTAACAGACATGATTGTTAAGGAGCTATTAATTACTAGAAAATAAAACCACCATATTCTGAATCAAAAACACATGATTAATAAAGACAATGTTTAACTAAATTCTTATTTTTCTGCAAAAATAACTCAGAAAAGAAATAGGATTTGAGAAACAGAAGTATGGAGAAGTCATGTTTATACTATATTGTGTGTCATAGATGGAAATTGACAGACCAGGGAGGTGGTACATTTAAATGGCTTGGCACACAGGCAAAAGGAACTCTGAGCTTGGATTCCCACATACCAAATAAAATGCTTGGCAAA